>OY755043.1:12049227-12649227 GCA_963576565.1 Aspidapion aeneum
ATAATGCCAGGCCAGGGCTATCAAAATGGACGGGCCACGATCCTCCACTTTGTTGACGTCACATCCGGGGCTGATTTTTTTTGATGGTCACGTTACGACACAGCTGATTGTCTTTAAAATATTGAAGTTGGAATGACGGTTCATTGATATTTGATTTTTTTAAAATAAAGCCTTTTTTGAGATTGTTTTTACTTTATTCTGGCAGAACATTTTTTTTTTAATGTATAGTAAGCCCTAATTTTTCATAGCCGCTTCATTAGCTCACACAAAAATTAAGTTTAAAGCAGAAGCGAATGTGACAATCACATATGACAGTCAAATACATGTCAAATATAACAGTTGGCATGTGGTACATGGCGGGTAATTTGAATTCAAAATAAGGAATGCTAAATCTTGAAGATTTTAACCTTTTAATCATGTTGCTTCCTTACAAACCTTTGACGGAATATCGGGATGGTGTCTGAGAATATTTCACTGAAATTTTGCGGAAATCTGTAGTGCCATTTTGAAAATATCATAAAAAAACGTCTGACCTCCCATAAGACCCAATGTAAAATTCAGCCCCGGGAGAACAGCTGATTTTTTCAGGGTCGTGGCCTCTATTTTTGTGTTGGCCTTGGCCAGGCTATCAAATTAATAACGTCTTATCAAACACAACTTTCTAATTTGTTTTGCTGTTATTTTATTATTTATTAAAAATGATAAATGTGCGAATAATAGCATAGATATACCTCGTGATAAAAGTGTATTTTTATCTCTATTTGCAGAGTTTTAAATAGTTCCCGCATCGACAAGATCTGTCAAGGTCTTTATTATTTTCCCTTATATGGCTACTCGCCAATACCAAAGGCAGAAGAAATTTCTCCAACCATAATTACGTAGGTGTCTGGTGATCAGCATATGCTTTTTTTGCTTACGTCTTATCCATCCTGTTGCACATTCTGCAAGAATTTTCTTTAACAAGAATATAAAATATACAGGGTGGCGACTTTAAATGGTACGCTGTCTCCAGCGCGCAGCGGGTTAATATTTGTTTAAAAAAAGAACAAACACATCAAGTTTGATTTTTTACAGGTTTTCTGTATTTTTTTCGTCGGACCTCCGGATAGTGGCCTACTCATCTACAACTTTTTCTCAGATGGAATGACCCCACTTGCGGTACCTCGTTTGAAACCTTAAAAAAGTGAAAAAAGGGAGGATTTTTTTTAACATAGGTACGTCAAATAAAATGTAAAAAAAATATTTTTAAAATTTTTGAAGTGCGGTACTTCCTTCAAAGCTTTAAAAAGAAAAGTATAATTTCTTTGATATATACGTCGATTAAAATATCAAAAAATAATTTTTCCAGAATTTAAAGTTTTTGGTTTTTGAAGAAAAAAACACACACTTCGTCATTTTTGACATCTTGATTGACGTATGTTAAAAAAATATATTTATAATCTTTGCAATGAGGTTAGGTACCGAACAAGTAAAAAATGGAAAAAAATTGACATATTATTAAATAACGTATGTCAAAAAATATTAGCTCACACATATACAGTAGTGTGAGCTTTGGTGATCCTAATTTTTTCGAGAAAAAAAAAGTTGCTCGGATTTCAAAACATTTTATACATCTTTGCGTTTCGGATGATTTTGAAACTTTTTTGTTGCGCCGTCTGTCTGTCTGTCTGTCTGTCTGTCTGTCTGTCTGTCTGTCTGTATGTCTGTCTGTCTGTCTGTCTGTCTGTATGTCTGTCTGTAACGACCAACGCGCATAACTCAAAAACCGCTTGGCCGATTTCAATGAAATTTGGTACCTATGCTGGGTCTTGGGTCGAGATGGTCCCATTTCAAAATGAACAAAATCCACCGAACACAAACCAAATAAAAGGGTGGGGATAGATTTCAAAAATTAGAGTTTATATGAAAATATAGAGTGTGTAATATCAAACGAAAGGTAATTGAGTCTGGAGTTAAACAAAATACATTTTAATTTATTTAAAAAAAAGGGTGGGGGTATATTTCAAAAATTAGAGTTTAAGTGAAAATATGGCGTGTGTGATATCAAACGAAAGGTAATTGAGTCCGGAGTTTAACAAAATACATTTTAGTTTTTGTTTTTTTAAGGGTGGGGGTGGATTTTAAAAATTTGAGTTTAAGTCAAAACATGGCTTGTGTGGTATCAAACAAAAGGTAATTTAGTGTGGAGTTAAATAAAATATATTTCAGTTTTTAGTTATATTAGCTTACACGTACACTATAACTATAGTACCTAGTGTGAGCTTGGGGGCCCATATATTGGCAGAGTATTTTTATATATTTTTTTTTTGTTTTTAGCTCACACTACTACTATAAGTAGTGTGAGCTATGGTGATCCTAATTTTTTCGAAAAAAAAAAGTTGCTCCGATTTCAAAAATTTTTATATATCTTTGCGTTTCAGATGATTTTGAAACTTTTTTGTTTTGCTGTCTGTCTGTCTGTCTGTCTGTCTGTCTGTCTGTATGTCTGTCTATAACGACCAACCCGCATAACTCAAAAACCGCTTGTCCGATTTTAATGAAATTTGGTACCTAAGTTGGGTCTTGGGCCGTGATGGTCCCATTTAAAAATGAACAAAATCCACCGAACGCAAGCCAAATAAAAGGGTAGGGGTAGATTCCAAAAATTAGAGTTTACGTGAAAATATGGCGTGTGTGATATCAAACGAAAGGTAATTAAGTCTGGAGTTAAAAAAAATTAATTTTAGTTTATTTTTAAAAAAAGGGTGGGGGTAGATGTAAAAAATTAGAGTTTAAGTGAAAATATGGCGTGTGTGATATCAAACGAAAGGTAATTGAGTCTGGAGTTAAACAAAATACATTTTAGTTTTTTTTAAAGGGTGGGGGGTAGATTTAAAAAATTTGAGTTTAAGTCAAAACATGGCTTGTGTGGTATCAAACGAAAGGTAATTGAGTCTGGAGTTGAATAAAATATATTTCAGTTTTTGATTATATTAGCTCACACTATAACTATAGTACCTAGTGTGAGCTTAGGTGCCCATAGATTGGCAGAGTATTTTTATGAGCTTACGAATGATGAGGTACTGTCGCCGACTTTGTTAATGTCATCTAAAAATTGGTTAAACTCGTCTGGAAAGGCAGGAATTTCCGCAGACTTTAAAAACTGCTAACGAAAATCTTTCATTAAATCATGAGACATATTGCAGTAGCGCACCCAGGAATATGTCTTGGGGGGCCGAGACCCCATTAATGACGTATTTTATGTGTTTTTTCTTTTTATTCATGAAATATGTGAAACATCTAAAAAATCTTAGTACTGGGGGGGCGAGCTTCTTCGTTTGTGTATGCCCTTGCTTATTGGAAAATATTTGGTGCTGCCAAATAAGGCTATGAACGAAAAGTTCACTTTTACTAGTGGCCTTGGAACGCTTTCACCATCTTTTTACACGGGGAAATTAATAGTCAGGACTAGGACCTATCAAGCGCTGATCTGGATCAAAATCTAGGGGGGAGTAATGGTCGACGGAAAACTATTTGTGTACCTAATTATTTTTTTTTCTAGGGGGGGGGGGTAATTAACCGGATAGCCTTTTATTTATTAACTAAAAGTGCATAATATATTTTTATTCTAGGGGGTAATTGTCGCGTGAACCCCCCCCCCCCCAAAAAGATTTGTTCGTTTTAATTACTTTAATTCTTTAGTAATACACATATTAAGCAATGTAATTAATAATACAAATTTTTTAGTCAAGCAATTTATAAGTACGTATTCTCTTCTGTTTTGTATCTCTGTCAGGGGGTTTATTCTTTAAATGCTCTCTAGGGAGTAAATCTTCTCTTAAATTCACGGTTACCATTGGTCAATGAACCAGATATATGACATAAATTATAGTAATGACATTTTTTGTGAATGTTTTCTTTGAGAAATCTCCCTTCAAAATTCTTCTATTGCAAACCAGGAGAGCAGTTATGTCAAATGTTCTCTCGAAAATGATCCGTTCCGCGTAGTGTTGTAAAATTTCCAGAAATATATTTTCGGAAATATTTCCTGAAACATTGGAAATATTGTAAATATATGAAATATTAAGAAAATATATTAAAGTAAACAAAAATTAAAGTAAACAAAAATGTTACGTTAGATCACTCAGATTCGTATACGGAAATTGAGATTCGAGTGGACTTTACCACTCGACTCTATTTCCGAACGAAAAACTCGTATACGAGCTTTCAAGAATTCGAATGGTGATTATCCGTATACGTTTCGCCGAATCCGTATACGGATTTATTTCAAGAATTGGGTCCCTGCACTCACCCTACACTCGACTCACGGACTGTCAAGAATACGGCCTCAGATGTCTGTGCTTCTCTGTACTTTTAAAACTAACCCAAACTTTTGTATTTGGTATCATGTTAAAGATGCACCGTAACAAGGCTTAGCTAATCCCACGGTCCCTAGGGACCGTGAGCTAATCCATTGTCTTTCTATGTTGGTTCATATGTGAAACAAGGACTTAATCGCGATTATTCCCATAATCGCGTTTAAGTGTTTACGGTGCATCTGAGGGTAAACGTCAAACCTGTTTCCCGCGCAAATTCATTGTTATGACAGTTGTCCAGTAACTGTCAAAATCTTATCTAACCTCACTGTCACGGAACATTTTTGTGGGTGTTTCGCTTTTTTGAAAAAAAATAATTTACTGAGTTTTAGGGACATTTGTGGGTTCGATAAACACAAACTGAGTCAGAATGGATTTGCCATACAGGGCGGAATATGCGAAATCAGGGCGGGCTTCCTGCAAATCCTGCAAAACGGTCATCGGCCAGGGGACACTCAGGCTGGCTGTTATGGTTCAGGTAAAGCTAAATTTATAATTTCCAGGCCCTATTTATTGATTAAATGTAATGTCAGAATTTAGAAACATAGTGCAGCATAACGTTTTGCATGCAAGGAGCCAAATTAAAAAAAATACTTTAAATCATAAATATTATATAGAGAAAAATGTGTATGATGATGGTTGAATAATGTGAAACATCACAAACAAAAAAGATAGATTTTTATTGACTGATTCCCAGGATCTAAAATAATTTACAATTTTAAGGGTTAGGAATATTATTTTAAATTATTGTTTATATAGCATAGGGCATGGGCATAGTCAGGGTCTTGTGCAGGGTGAGGCAAAAAAGCAAAAAAATGTACAATCAAATATTTATTACTAAATGAGCTAAAGCCAGGATGGGGCAGGTGACAAGCCAGGGTGGGGCAAGTGCCCCACCCTGCCTACACCTATGGCATACAGTATAAAAAAATATAAGATTGTTATGTTATGGTACAATTCTAAGTACCTAGACCTAAATTATTTATCATTTTCTCTAGTCTCCGCATTTTGATGGTAAGCAACCAAATTGGCACCATTTCAAATGCTTCTTCGATAAGCAGCGTGTTAAGACTGTAGATGATATTGAGCACTATGAAAACATACGAATAGAGGATCAGGACAAGATCAAAAAAAATGTGGGTGCGGCAGCAGCTATTGTTGTACCAGAGGCCAAGAAAGGTAAACTTTTTCACAATTGATTAGAATTTGAGTGATTTCCAGAGATATGAGACTGGAATAGATAGTGTTTTGACCCATATGCACTTGAATTTCATGGGGAAACCATGGGGATTTGTTAGTTTGTAATTTTGTGGTTATCTTCCGGTAAATTCTCCTCCAATACCAGCTTATTAAATAGACTAGTCACAACAAAATTTATAGTTATTTCATCTAAACATCAATTAAATAAATTAAAACAAGAAAATATTAAATTTAACATAAAAGTAAATAATAGTCACACGTTTTGCAGTCACAAATATCTTGGTATTATTATAGAAAAATAAATAAATTTAAAATGACATTGCACATATGTTAAGAAAAAAAAAGAAAAAGTTAACTTTTTGTACCGATTAGATAAAAAAATCTTATTTCTCCAAACTAATTGTTTATAAATCTATTATAGCTCCTCATTTTGACTACTGTTCAACATTATTGTATTTTCAAAATGCTGAAGAAATAAAATCTCTTCAAAAGATGCAAAATAGAGCTTTGAGGGCTGTACTTATGTGTAATAAAAAAACGCCTGTTATAGATATGTTAGATAAACTTTTGTTAATGAGTATAAATCAGAGATTGACTCACAATATGATTATTTTTATTTATAAGTTAAAAAATAAAATGTTACCTTCTTACCTAAGTGAAGAATTGACTTTAACACAAAATATTCATTCATATAACACTAGATCTCATTCCAGAAATGACTTTTACATTAGTTCTTTGGATAATAGAGTTGAGACAATTTTTAGCAAGGGCTTAATCCTCTTTAATAGTTTGCCAGGTGAACTTAAGGACATACAATCTATACATACATTTAAGTTAAAATGTAGAAAATATGTATTTGAGAATGTTGCTATTTAATAAGAGTTAGATAGTTTAGATGTATTTACTACTTGCTTATGTAATTAACTTAAGAACTAAATTTATAGCTAATAAAGTGTTTATATACAGTTGGAATCATATGGAAAACTTTTTTATTATTAATTTTAGGAAAAAATGTTATTCTTCATGAAAAGTTCTGCATTATCTAAAACCTAGAACACAGTCAAATGTTAAATTTTTTCTGTGGTATACAAGGTTTGTCAAAAAAATGAGTTTTGCTCAGGAGTAAAGTACCTTTAAATTTGAAATATCGAAAAATGTTGCTAAAAAAGTTGATCAGAATTAAAAATTATGTTTAAATATGCAAGTACATCCATTTAAATTAAAACTTCAGATTATTTTATTTTTTACTAATATTTCTATTTTGAATGAACATTATCTCTTGTGATTATGAAACACATGATAACCTTTTAGTTTTTCGATGTTTTCTAATAATTTTGCAATTAAAACGCGTAATAAGTGCATATTAATTTTTTTAGTAACATTTTTTAATTTTGTCAAATTTAAAGGTACTTTACTCTTGAGTAAAACTCATATTTTTTGACAAACCTTGTATACCACTGAAAAAATTTGATATTTAATTATAAAAATTTTAGATAATGCAGAACTTTTTATGAAGAATAACTTTTTTTCATAAAATTAATAATAAAAAAGTTTTTCATATGATTCCAACTTAGGAGGACATACTGTATAACAAGAAATAAAAAAATTACTTTTTTGTCTAATACAAAATTGCAAAGCGATAAATAATTGAATTTTAAGTTATTAAAAGTATTAGAACAACACCATCATGTTTTTTGAAATCTAAAATAAAGAAATATTCCATTAACACTAATCACTTCTGTGTACATAGTGTGCCTGAATGAAGTTAGGTTACATTAAAATGGTTCCAAAAACTAATTGCACATTTTGAATATAGACTCTTTCCTGACTTCAGAGCCATATTCACATAAATCCTAGCTGATCCTCTTCTCAAAATTTTATCAATTTTTTGCCTTTTTTCTAGTTAGTCTAGGTGCTGGCTCATGTGACCTAATATGTGTGCTCAGGGGTGTGTTAAGCACCCTTAGCAGTAAAAAAAAAAGTTTGGTCACATGATCGAACTAATGGTCGTTTGGCCGCCATCTTTGAAAATGGCCGCCAAATTAAAAGATTTATTTGTTTAAGTGTATCTCCCTACCCAGTTGTCCTATTTTAATTTTTTAAAGCTTTTTTTACCCCATTTTGAAAGGCAAACAAATTTTGTCATAATACATTTTTTAATAAATTATGTAATTTTTGAGATATACCAAGATTATTAAAATTTCAGCTCGCTAAAGAGTTAAAATAATACCCATGCTCATTTTATTGTAGCTACAATATTATTGACATTTCTGTTTTTCTTGTTATACAGAAGGCTTTAAAAACCTTTCACAGAAGAGGATATTGACTATATGTTTTTAAAGTTCGTTGGATAGTACCCCTAAAGACTGCCTTAAAGAAGGTGGTTGCTGAAACTGTTCACAATATTATAGAAAAAGTGAATTTGCTGCAAAACGATGCATCCTAGCGAAAAATGATAATATTAGTTTTTTATAGTACTTTTAATTTCGCTTCTTCTGATGTATCTAGCTTTGATAGTTAGCTGTACAAGTCAGCTAAAATATACAATTTTGTAAAAATTTCATGTTTTTGCTCCAAATTCGATTTTTTTCTTACAAATTGTAAAAGATATGACAATGATTAGAAGAAGCGGAATTAAAAGTACTATAAAAAATCATTCTTAACGTTTTTTGCTAGGATGCATCGTTTCGCTGCAAATTCACTTTTTGTATAATCTTGTGAACAGTTTTAGAAATCCATCGAACTTTAAAAACAAAATATAACAAGTCAATATCCTCTTCTCTGAAAGCCTTCTATGTATTAAAAAAACAAATGCCAATAATATTGTAACTATAATAAAATGAGCATGGTTATTATTTTAATTCTTTTGCGAGCGGAAATACTAATAATCTTGGTATATCTCAAAAACTACTTGATTTAATAAAAAATGTGAAATGACAAAATTTATTTGCCTTTAAAAAAGGAGTATAACAAGCTTTAACAACTTAAAATCGGATGACTGGGTAGGGAGACACGCTTAAACAAAAAAATATATCAATTTGGCGGTCATTTCCAAAGATGGCGGCCAAACGACCATGAGTTGGACCATGTGACTAAACTTTTTTTATACACCTATGGGTGCATAACATATTAGGTTACACATAACAGGAGTCAGCGCCTAGACTAACTAGAAAAATGGCAAAAAATTGATAAAATTTCGAGAAGAGGATCAGCTAGGATTTATATGAATATCACTATGAAGTCAGAAAAGAGTCCATATTTAATATATGCAATTAGTTTTTGGAACCATTTTTATGTAACCTATACTTCGTTCAGGCGCACTGTGTGTATTAGGCCACACCATGTGGCCTATTTTATTAAAACCGATCGATATTTACGTCTCGTCATTACAGTAGACATCAAGTTATGCACCACGCATGTCGTGAAACAGTTGCGTTCATTAAATGGTCTTTCGAGCCGGATTTGGTTGGTTTTTAAGATATCAAGCTAATTTCTCCACAATCTTAAATGTTGTTCTATAGCAAACAAACAACGTAATAACAGTTTTCCTGTAAAACTAATTTTGCAAAAGTGGTACTTTTATTGCTTTGACATATTTAAAAAAAAAATGTTTTCAAGGCTGATATAGCATGGAGCTCACTCAAAGTGGGTTAATAGGCTAGGAAGATATCAAATCCATTATGGATCCATTTATTTTCTCTTATAATCCCTGCCAAAGGTTTTATGACTTTACAAAAATGTTTTTTTTAGGTAAAAAACGGAAGAATATGGCATTGAGAGATTACAAGATTGAATACGCAAAATCCGGCAGAGCGATGTGCAGAGGTTGTGAGCAAAAGATTTTGAAAGATGAGGTTTGTATTTCATTTAAAAATTTTTAAATAAACTTTTCATCAATATGTAGCTAGGATCAATTGCCCAGATTTTAACGAAAATAAACGACATAACCATCCATCAAGATTTATGATGTCACACAAATTTAAGGCAAGCCCCGGCAACTTAAAATTGAATGATTCATAACCAATCGATTTAGGGCAGTCTAAAACTTTCTTCCTGATTTTTTTTAGGAAAAAAAAGATACTCTTTTTTAGTAGATATTTAAAAAAATTTAATTAAAATTAATTAATTTTAAAAGAGTTTTTTGGGAGCGAGGAACATCTTGGATAATTATTGCAAACAACGGCAAAATCTTTGTCCATAAAGTGGACTTTTAACCCTCCTGGGGCGCCCCATTTTGGCGGCCTCCATGAGGCAGGTGTCAAGTCAACAAAATCGCATTTAATGCGTTTTATTGGTGAACAAATTCTCACGTTTGAGGAATTATACACAGTGTTGGTGCAGATTGAGGCTATTTTGAATTCTCGACCTTTGTGTAGTGTCAGCCCTTCGCCCAATGATCTTACTTATTTAACCCCTGGGCATTTTTGAACCTTGAACCTCTGACGGCTCCTGATGAGGTTCTAAATGATATCAAGATTGGAAGATCGATGGCAATTGGTGCAACAGTTGCACCAAAGCTTTTGGCGAAGGTGGCATACAGAGTATTTAAATCAATTACAACAAAGACAAAGGTGGAATACTCCAAATAACCCTCCTAAGTTAGACTCACTTGTAGTGATAAGAGATGAAAACGCCCCACCTCTACGTTGGTCGTTGGCGCGTATAACTAAAATATATCCTAGGGTGGTGCAGGTTAGAACCGCAAAAGGTGTGCTTGACAGGCCTCTGGTGAAAATTTGTGCCCTTCCCAGTAACTGCCAACCTTTTGGTTTCATTTTTGTGTGTGTGATTGTGTTCTAGGAATTATTATTTTTTTTTTTCTTATATGACCAAAGGACGCGATTAAGAATTGCTACAACAATCGTGCTCTTTAGGGGATAACATTAATTGTTTTTGGAATTACTATTTTTTTTTTGTGATTAAAAATATTATATATTTTTATGTGGGCGGAAAATGTTGGATCTTAATTTTAAAAATGTGTGTTCAAACAAAGTGTGGTCATAGCTTTCTCAGGAATAGGGGTCCAAATTGAAATTTTTGATTCTATGCCCAGTGTCATGTGTTCACGTGACATACGTCAAAAACACTAAAAAAGGCGAGATATTCGCCCCTTTCCATCTTTGACCATCATCACGACCACACGCGGCCCGGAGCTCCGACGCCCTCGAACTTGTCTCCTGTGCCTCCTGTTGGATAATGGGTGAGTTGAGCACTTTTTGTAGGGCATAGAATATGGAAAATGAGATTATATGGGTTCGGGATTTTTAATGAATTTTTAGCAAAAAATAAATGTGTGTAGTGAACAGTTGCGTTCATTAAATGGTCCTTCGAGCCGGATTTGGTTGGTTTTTAAGATATCAAGCTAATTTCTCCACAATCTTAATTGTTGTTCTATAGTAAACAAACAACGTAATAACAATGGTGGGTGTGCTTTCGGGCTGTTCGGCCGTCGTCGTTGGAAATTCGTTCTCGACGTTTCGCCATCTCGAGTGGATGGCATCTTCAGGAGATGTTGACTGTTTGTCGGCTTCTCGAAGACTGGTGGTTAGTCTGTCGCGGGCGCAGGTTATATACGCTATGGTGGGCGGGGCGTATATCAGAGCTGGTCGGTGATTGGTCACATTCCCTTGATTCAGTTTTGTTATTGTAAGCGAGCCGTTTAGTGTTTTTAAGAACCGGTACCCATGTTCTGTTAATTTTAAGAGTTTCTTCAGATCTGTTGAAGTTCTGCTGGTGTTTATGAATTTCGATTGCTTCTCTATAGAGTCTTGGATAGTATGAAGAGGAGGCGCAGAGAACTTGTGTGTCTTCGATTTTTATTCGGTGGTCTTCATTGTTTAGTGTGTGGTCTGCAACTGCGGATTTTTCCGTATGTCCGAGGCGACAGTTGGCTTTGTGTTCTTTGATTCTTGTGTTTACGGACCGTTTGGTTGTTCCGATGTAGACACTTCCACAGGTACAAGGAATGCGGTATACCCCCGAAGAACTTAGTGGGTTCCTTATATCCTTCGCAGATCTGAGATGGTTCTCGATCTTCTTAGATGGCTTGAAGATCGTTTTTATGTTGTGTTTTCCAAGAATACGTCCGATCCTATCTGTCACTCTAGGAATGTAGGGCAGAAAGGCTCTTGAAGTAACTTCGCGGCTGCTCAGTCCACCGCTACTGTTACTTCTAGTGCTCGGCTTTGGTCGTATACATTTATCTATGTCGCTTTGAGTGTAAGATGGTTTAATTCTTTGTCTAGATGTTCTGGTTCGCAGATTCTTTTCGCCCTCTCTACCAATGTTCTTATTACCCCTTTTCGTTGGCACGGGTGGTGGTTAGATGTGTTGTTTAGGTAGCGGTCTGTGTGAGTAGGTTTTCTGTATACGGTATGTCGTAGTCGTCCCTCTTTCCTCGTTACTAGTACGTCAAGAAATGCTAATTCTCTGTTGTTCTCTGTTTCCATTGTAAATTGTATACTGGGGTGTATGCTGTTAATGTGGTTGAGAAATTCATTAAGGCTGTCTCTACCATAAGGCCAAACGACAAAAGTGTCATCTACATATCGAAACCAGACTTTGGGTTTATGAGGGGCATTATTCAGCGCCTTCTCTTCTAGTTTCTCCATGAAAAAGTTCGAAATCACTGGCGATAAAGGGCTACCCATTGATACTCCATCGATCTGTTCATAAATTTGTTCATTGAAGGTGAAATATGATGTCGTTAGGCAGATCTTAAACAGGTCGGTGATGTCCTTCGGAAAAATGTGTTCCACTTCCCTCATTGCCTCGGCCAAAGGTACCTTCGTGAACAAAGACACAACATCAAAGCTAACTAAGATGTCTTTTTCGTCCATGACGATCTTTTTGATCTTCTCAATAAAGTGGGTGGAGTCTCTTACATGCGAATCCGTTAGTCCGATGTGGGGTTGCAAGAGGGAAGCAAGATGTTTCGCAAGTTTTTATGTTGGTGAGCCTATAGTACTGACAATGGGACGAAGAGGCACATCGTTTTTGTGGATTTTTGGTAGTCCATACAATCTCGGAGTCAGGGCTTCACTTTGGCATAGCATCTTCTTGACTGGGTCCTCCAATGAAGAAATCTTAATTAAGTGATTCACTTTTTTAATTGCGGGTTGTGTAGGATCTCTTTTTAGCTTCTTGTATGTTGAGGGTTCTAAAAGATCGACCATCTTTCTGTTGTAGTCATCCCTGTTCAATACTACAGTGGCGTTTCCTTTGTCGGCAGGCAGTATCAGAATGTTTTCGTCTTTGTTGAGATCCTTAATGGCTTTTTCTTCCATCCTTGTAATGTTGCGTTTTGGTGGTTTGGCTTTTCGCAAAATCTGTGAACACTCCATGCGTATTTCTTCTGCCTGATCTTCGGGCAACTTTCTAATAGCAGATTCTAAGTTGGCAATTATTTCCTCCTTGGGAACCTCCCTAGGTGCAACAGCAAAGTTCCCCCCCTTAGAGAGTACTGAGACTTCATTTTGAGAAAGCGGGCGGTCCGATAGGTTAATGACAGTTTTTGTAGAATCAAGGATGGGCTGCTGGTTATCCCGTTTATAGACCACACACTAAACAATGAAGACCATCGAATAAAATTCGAAGACACACAAGTTCTCTGCGCCTCCTCTTCATACTATCCAAGACTCTATAGAGAAGCAATCGAAATTCATAAACACCAGTAGAACTTCAACAGATCTGAAGAAACTCTTAAAATTAACAGAACATGGGTACCGGTTCTTAAAAACACTAAACGGCTCGCTTACAATAACAAAACTGAATCAAGGGAATGTGACCAATCACCGACCAGCTCTGATATACGCCCCGCCCACCAGATCGTATATAACCTGCGCCCGCGACAGACTAACCACCAGTCTTCGAGAAGCCGACAAACAGTCAATATCTTCTGAAGATGCCATCCACTCGAGATGGCGAAACGTCGAGAACGAATTTCCAACGACGACGGCCGAACAGCCCGAAAGCACACCCACCATTGGACGATGGCCGCGAAAGCCTTTCACAATTTGAACGTAATAACAGTTTTCCTGTAAAACTAATTTTGCAAAAGTTACAAAATCTTCCACAACTATTCCACAGGATACCATAGGCCTCTTAACTAAAGGGGGGTTAGTTGTACACCTTTTGATTTTGATAATTTTTGAATTAATTTATTTATAGGTGAGGATCTCGAAAAAAGACTTCGACACCGACGTAGGCAAACAATATGGCGGCCAAGACATGTGGCATCATGTCACGTGTTTCGCTCAGCTCAGATCCAACTTGGGCTACTACGAAAGTGGGGAAATGTTGCCAGGTTTTAAGGATTTAAATAAGGAAGATCAGCAAACGGTTAAAAAGGAGATTCCGTAAGTTTTTGTTGAATTTTTAGCTTCCTAGTCCGCCAAGCAAAGACTTCGGAAATTTTTCCCGTTTAAATTAATTCAACCATTTTATGATAAAGTCAACTAAAAATACCTGAAACCCACCAAAAGCATCAAATTTGCGACAACCTGTACATCGAAATATTTTTTCTAGGGCTATTAAACAAGAAGAAATGCCTCCAGAAGTGAAGAAACCAAAAATCGAAGACGATCCTATTGAAAAAGAATACAGAAATCAAAACAAAATCATGTTTAAATACAGGGATCAATTAAGCAGCTTGTCCAGGTCTATCCTGATTGAGTTGCTGGAGTATAATGAACAAGCGGTTCCTTCAGGAATGGATTCCGTAAGAATTTTTACCTATTATACCAATTTTAAAGAATAGCCAAGTCTTCTAAAAGTTTTTTATTTAAAATAGTGAAAAATTTATTAAAAATACATCTCTAGCTTAGACCCGGGTTATTTATTATTATTTTTAAAATATGAAAAACAAATTAATTATAGAACATTTATTTCCTAGCAAAAAATTTTATTGAAACTTTTTTTGATAAAATTTATAGTTTCCTCCAAATAAATAAAAATAAACTAAATTTGATTTTTTCCCCAAAAAACACCAACAATTTAACTGAGTAGAAATTCCTTAAAAATAGTCAAAAATGTGTTTTTTTATGTCATGGAAAAAGAAAACGTTAGATTTTTTACATACTAGGATTAGTGGAAGAAACTTCTAAAAGAAGAAAACCATACTGGTGGGATGCTGAGATTGAAAGAGAAATAGAGGAAAAAAGGAAATTATATCACACCGACTTATCTCAAAAGACAGATAGAAGCAGACAAAAATACAAAATCGCACAATCAAAGGTGAGAAGAATGATAAGTGATAAGAAAAATCATTCGTGGACGCAAAAGTGCCAGAAAATAGATTCGTACTTAGGAGGTAGGAGAAGTACCGAAAGCTGGAAAACTATAAGATCGATTAAAAAAGAAACATGCAGAGATATCATTTCACCAATACCAGACAAAGAATGGGATGAGCATTTTAAAAAACTTTTAACTGAAGATAGAGCAGAATTCAAGGAAGACGCAAGAGACAATATAATTAGAACGATGGGATCTCCAGTACCCCTCACAATCTCTGAGGTCAAAAACGTGTGCACAACCTTAAAAAGCGGTAAATCTGCCGGACCCGGAAATATCCCAGCCGAACTTATTAAATATGGCACTGAAGAACTGTTTTGGAGATTACGGAATCTTTTCCAAAAATATTTAAATGGAACTGTAGTCTCAACTGAGTGGAAAACGTCATATATATCCACAATACACAAAAAAGGAAGGAAAGATATATGTGACAATTAGAGAGGTATATCTGTGACTAGTACGCTAAGCAGAATATACGGTAAAATGAAATAAAGTAGAGAGCGAATATAAAGACATGAAGACAGAAGAACAAGCTGGTTTCAGGGCGGGTAGATCGACTTCAGATCATCTCTTTTGTATAACCCAAGTTATTGAAAAGAAAATGGCATACAGACAAGAGCTGCATCTGATTTACGTGGATTTGCAGAAGGCATACGATAGTATACCACTTTTGGAAAGCGTTGGAAAACACAAACATAAGCGTACAACTAATTAAGGCCATCAAAGAGTTATACCGCCATAGTAAGGCAAAAGTTAGAATTAAAGCAAAACTAACCAAAGGCTTTGAAGTAAATAAAGGTCTTAAACAAGGTTGCTGTATCTCGCCTACGCTCTTCAAGATATACTTGGAACAAGTCCTTAAAGTATGGAAGAGAAAATGCCAAAACATGGGAATTCCGTTGGACGAAATCACCTTGTATACTTTATGTTTCGCCGATGATCAGATAGTAGTGGCTCAGGATTATGACGACCTCGAATATATGGCACGAAAAGCTTATATATAACACCATTGTAAAAAGTATTATTACATACGGCTCAGAAGTATGGCAAATCAAGGATAGAACAGAAAAAGTGCTTTCCGCTACGGAGATGGACTATTGGAGAAGAGCAACAGGGAAATCAAAAAGAGAAAGAGTTACAAATCAAAGAATAAGAGAAATTATGACAGTGGGTGAACGTACTTTAGTGGATGATATAAGAACAAAACAACTGGTGTGGTACGGACATGTACAAAGAATGAATAATGAAAGACTACCTAAACAAATACTACAATGGAAACCAACTGGCCGAAGAAAACGAGGACGGCCAAGGAGAAGCAGGAGAGAAGGAATAGACAGTGAAATAAGAATAAGAGGCCACTTAGATGATGAATTATGGGCAAACAGAAACGAGTGGAGATTGGGTATCGGAAGACGTAGAACGTTGTGAAACCGATAAATATATATATATATATATATATATATATATATATATAGATTTTATGTTTTCTATGTCAGGAGCCGTTTTTGTATAAAATTGAAAATTACTTTAAAACATATATTTCATCCCTATAAAACAATTGTGCCAATGTAATAAAACCTAAACACCAGAAAAAAAATGCCTCATCTTTACCGCGTACGGAAATGTACTACTTAAAAAAATCAATCAAGAAATAAAAAAGTTATATGCTCTTAAATATAGTTTTTTATCACCATAATAGAAAAAGCAACTATGTGCTACAAATTTTTACAACGCTCGTCATCTTGAATTTCAACATTGTGGTAATTTATTAATTTATTTTTAAAGAACACCGCACCCGTTTACACAGGCCAGGAAAATTTTTGGCTCGGTGGAATTGGCTATAATTGTCTTGTCACTTATGATGTCATTCTTGTCAATTTAATAAATAATATACGGGGGATAGTAAAAAAAAACATTTTTCTTATATCTGCACTATTACTTTACTGCACCACTATTTTATGTTTTATATTTTGGCACAGATTAATAGTCCTATTTAATATTTAAAGAAAAAAATATTTTTGTTTTTTGATTGTCCCCACTTTTATAGATATTAATTTTTTTATTTCAGGTATTTTTTCTTACTAAATAAAATTGACTTTAGCTGTTTTAAGCTATTTTTCGAATGACAAACATCAATTTGTTAAATATTTTGTAATAAAATACAGCTTAAAGAATATTTTTATTATATAAAAAAAAATATCATAGCTTTTGGTTGAACCAAAGAAAATTTTAGAATTTTTTTTGCCATGATTTAATTTATTTTTGGAAAACGGGTCGGTGAATTTTACTTAAACTTTACCTGCTTATTTTTGTAACTTAGCGTCACACTAGGGAAAAAAATGTTTTTTTTTCTATGTCTAGTTTTGAAGATATTAATTTTTGTAGTTCTAACTCTCTTATATTTACAGGACGGCGACAAAAAAAAGGTATTTAACGTTAACCAATTTTTTGCTGTACATACCAAAACTTTAAACAAATAAGAGCCAAAATAGTAGAAAAATAAAATATATACAGGGTGTCTCAAGAAAAAAGCTTGTTTTATTGTAGTATTTTAATACTAATAATGATAACAAGTAACTTATTTTTTAACATTTTTCAAAATTATGAAACAAATACAAGAAATTAAAAGACCAATTTAATTTAGTTCTTTTATAAGTAAAGATTGACTTGCACTTATGTTAATTGACTTTGAATAAGTTAACCACTTCGTCAAGACAAAGGCTTGAAGTATACTTTCGTTATACGAAGTCGTATAAACGTAAGAATTACGCTTAAAAATACCCCCAGATTTAAACAATTATAACTTTATGAAAGGCCAACTGATTATAACAAAACGAGTCTCTAAAGATACCGAGATAGCTTTTCTTTGAACTATGGTTGGAAAGTACCCAAATTTCCCAAATCGGATGCACGTAATGAGGGATATAAACGTCAATGATAATAATGATATAATCAGGCGTTTTTGACAGATATTGGAACGCCTTTCCGACGTCATGACGTTTGGCGCCTTGTTGCCGTGCAAGAAATGTAAAGACGGTCAGCTGGTGTTCAACAAGTTCGGATACATTTGCACGGGTGACTTGAGCGAATGGGCGAAATGTCAAGAGCTAACCAAAGAACCTGAGAGAACAAAATTTAAGGTAAGCAACATTCCCAACCAGAATCTTTTCTATCACTGCTATAACTTATCTAATTAGTCTTCAAGAGAGACTCGGGTTTATTGACCCAAGGCCAACACAAAAATAGAGGCCACGACCCTGAAAAAATCAGTTGTTCTCCCGGGGCTGAATTTTACATTGGGTCTTATAGGAGGTCAGACGTTTTTTATGATATTTTCAAAATGGCACTAAAGATTTCCGCAAAATTTCAGTGAAATATTCTCAGACACCATCCCGATATTCCACCAAAGGTTTGTAAGGAAGCAACATGATTAAAAGGTTAAAACCTTCAAGATTTAGCATTCCTTATTTTGAATTCAAATTACCCGCCATGTACCACATGCCAACTGTTATATTTGACATGTATTTGACTTTGTCATATGTGATTGTCACATTCGCTTCTGCTTCAAACTTAATTTTTGTGTGAGCTAATGAAGCGGCTATGAAAAATTAGGGCTTACTATACATTTAAAAAAAATTGTTCTGCCAGAATAAAGTAAAAACAATCTGAAAAACGGCTTTATTTAAAAAAATAATCAATCAGCTGTGTCGTAACGTGACCATCAAAAAATCAGCCCCGGATGTGACGTCAACAAAGTGGAGGATCGTGGCCCGTCCATTTTGATAGCCCTGATTGACCAAGCACATTTTTTTAATGTCTTATTTTTCCCACATTTGTAGAATACAAAGTAACATTGCGTGGTTTGGCAACCCGCAAATACATAAATATGATAATAAACGATTTTCTTTAGCAGTCTTTAAAGCTCGCTGAATTTGCGGGGTTTTCAGACGAATTTAGACATATTGTCGGGTACGATTTTGTTTTAAATCGAACCCTTAAACGAGGGTACCGTAGTAGATCTCTTGTGTGTATAAAATAAATATAAAACAGATTTAAAAACGTTACAAACTTTAATGAATACAAAATAAAACTCTGTTGCAATTTACAAATTGTTACAAGACTTCTCTTATGAACTATAAAATAAACATTTTTTTTTTATTTGTCAAACACACTGTGTTTATTGTATTACAATCTAGTCAGTAAGACTAATTAGCAATTTTGTTTTAACTTAATTTACTAGAAAAGTCAGATTTAAACTTAGGGTTCACTCAACAGTTCTCCCCGCTTTGTTTAGTCTGTAACTCACAATTGTGTTGTGTTTGTAGCATTATTTTGTTTTATATAATTCACTTAGTTTACTAGCTCAAACGGTTCACTCTTTTTAGTCTTCAAACTAGCATAGTATTGTCTAGAAGCTGAATTGCTTCCACATTCACATGCCGATGGAGTCTATCTTCATGGCTTTTTGCGTACTTTTTTATAGTCTCTGCTACAGTTTCGATTTTTAGATCTCGATGAAGGTCACTATTTCGAACGTACCAAGGTGCATTCACAATGTTTCTTAATACTTTATTTTGAAATCTCTGTAAAACTAGAATGTTACTCTTTAGCACAACCCCATAGTTGAATACCATATGTCCATACTGGTTTCAGTATTTGTCTATAAAGCAGTAACTTATTATGAATTGTTAAATTGGACTTCCTTCCAATTAGCCAGTTCATTTTTCTATACCTTATCTCAAGTTGTTCTTTTTTTTTCTTAACATGTGCTTTCCAGCGCAATTTATCATCAAGTGTTATACCGAGATATTTTGCCTGATTTGAATATGGTACAGGAATGTTGTTAATTGTTATTTGTATGTGATTTATATTTTTGTTTGTAAAATCAACATGAATTGATTTGGTTTCATTTTATTTTATTCGCGACTTTGTGGTCCAACTGTGAACTTCGGTGACTGCATCCTGAAGTTTTTCTATGCATTTTTCAATAGATTTTTCTACCGTCAATAAACCAGTATCATCTGCAAATGTTGCTAAGTGACAATTTTCTGACTTTGGGATATCGCAAGTGAATAATAAGTATAGATAAGGGCCTAGTACGCTACCCTGGGGCACGCCTGCTTGAATTTCTCTTAAATTTGAGTATGAGTCTTCCTGTTTTACTCTAAAATGTCTATCAGATATGTATGATTCCAAAATATCTGAATATTGTTTTGGCAGAAACCGTTTTAGTTTAAAAGCCACACTTTGGGAATGCTTGTGCTACATCTAGAAAAACTGCAGAACAAACTTTTCCCTCTTCTAGTGCTTTTTCTATTATATTAGTAATTCTATGTACTTGATCTATCGTGGAATGCTTGTCTCGAAAACCAAATTGATGAGATGGAATAATTTCTTGTCTTTCTATGATGGGTTTTATTCTTTTAAGCAATAATTTCTTATAGAGCTTGGATATAATTGGCAGCAAAGATATTGGCCTGTAAGATAACATGTCATAGAGTGATTTTCCTGGTTTTGGGATCATGATAACTTCTGCAACTTTCCACAGTTTAGGTGCATACCTAAGCCTAAAGGACGCATTAATTAGGTTGCATAGTTTTACGATAGCTTTTCTGGGGAGTTGTTTTATGACTACCCCGTTAATAAGATCATACCCTGGGGCTTTTTTCGAATTAATATTTTTGATTTCTGTTAATATTTCTTTTGGTGATGTAAGCTTAATTGGTCTTCGATTTGATGGGGTTCATTTAAATGAAAGTTTTCATCCGGTGTTTCGTGGGGCTGAAATGTTTTTTCTAAATGACTTGCAAAAATATCTGCTTTTTCTTTGTCACTCCTTGCCCACTGGTTGTTAGATTTTCGTATGGGTGGAATTTGGATAATTGGTCTTTTAAAATCTTTGGGTGCTTTCCAAAGGGAATAGTCGGTATTTTTATCATAAAATAAACATGACCCAAAATATATAAAAAAAAAACTGTAACTTACCATAATAAAAACCTGCAAAATATTGTTCAAATAGAAGAATCTTATGTTTCTTTACTGACAACTAGTTTAGAGGTTTTAGTTTAAGTTCAACAAAACTTAGAATGTGACTACCGACTTGTATCCTCAAAGTTTGGGTTTTTATTAACGGTAGGTTGGACCTAAGTAATTCATTATCCCCTCTTTGAAGAGCTTGGAGGAACCAAGTCAGTGGCGTTTCTAATTATCCTAAAGTTTACATTGTAGCTAATGAGCTAAACAAGATAAAATGACATTTTATAGACAACACTTTCTAATCTCACAGTTTTTCCATAGCCAATCAGTTTGAAGGGAAAAACCTGTCTCTACTGGATGTATGCCCAGACTTAACCATTACAACTCCCACTCTTCACTTTTCAGTAGTTTTTGACGCATCAACCACCTTTTTGTTAATTATTTTTATTTTATCGTTTTAGATTTTTTTTTACAGTAAATTTTTAGTTCTCAATAATTTGATATAATACATAGTGTTTTACATTTTATTGACTATTTTTTAAAAATTTAGGTGCCCCTCTTTGAAGAGCTTGGAGGAACCAAGTCAGTGGCGTTTCTAATTATCCTAAAGTTTACATTGTAGCTAATGAGCTAAACAAGATAAAATGACATTTTATAGACAACACTTTCTAATCTCACAGTTTTTCCATAGCCAATCAGTTTGAAGGGAAAAACCTGTCTCTACTGGATGTATGCCCAGACTTAACCATTACAACTCCCACTCTTCACTTTTCAGTAGTTTTTGACGCATCAACCACCTTTTTGTTAATTATTTTTATTTTATCGTTTTAGATTTTTTTTTACAGTAAATTTTTAGTTCGCAATAATTTGATATAATACATAGTGTTTTACATTTTATTGACTATTTTTAAAAAATTTAGGTGCCCCTCTTTGAAGAGCTTGGAGGAACCCAGTCAGTGGCGTTTCTAATTATCCTAAAGTTTACATTGTAGCTAATGAGCTAAACAAGATAAAATGACATTTTATAGACAACACTTTCTAATCTCACAGTTTTTCCATAGCCAATCAGTTTGAAGGGAAAAACCTGTCTCTACTGGATGTATGCCCAGACTTAACCATTACAACTCCCACTCTTCACTTTTCAGTAGTTTTTGACGCATCAACCACCTTTTTGTTAATTATTTTTATTTTATTGTTTTAGATTTTTTTTTACAGTAAATTTTTAGTTCGCAATAATTTGATATAATACATAGTGTTTTACATTTTATTGACTATTTTTTAAAAATTTAGGTGCCCCTCTTTGAAGAGCTTGGAGGAACCAAGTCAGTGGCGTTTCTAATTATCCTAAAGTTTACATTGTAGCTAATGAGCTAAACAAGATAAAATGACATTTTATAGACAACACTTTCTAATCTCACAGTTTTTCCATAGCCAATCAGTTTGAAGGGAAAAACCTGTCTCTACTGGATGTATGCCCAGACTTAACCATTACAACTCCCACTCTTCACTTTTCAGTAGTTTTTGACGCATCAACCACCTTTTTGTTAATTATTTTTATTTTATTGTTTTAGATTTTTTTTTACAGTAAATTTTTAGTTCGCAATAATTTGATATAATACATAGTGTTTTACATTTTATTGACTATTTTTTAAAAATTTAGGTGCCCCTCTTTGAAGAGCTTGGAGGAACCAAGTCAGTGGCGTTTCTAATTATCCTAAAGTTTACATTGTAGCTAATGAGCTAAACAAGATAAAATGACATTTTATAGACAACACTTTCTAATCTCACAGTTTTTCCATAGCCAATCAGTTTGAAGGGAAAAACCTGTCTCTACTGGATGTATGCCCAGACTTAACCATTACAACTCCCACTCTTCACTTTTCAGTAGTTTTTGACGCATCAACCACCTTTTTGTTAATTATTTTTATTTTATTGTTTTAGATTTTTTTTTACAGTAAATTTTTAGTTCGCAATAATTTGATATAATACATAGTGTTTTACATTTTATTGACTATTTTTTAAAAATTTAGGTGCCCCTCTTTGAAGAGCTTGGAGGAACCCAGTCAGTGGCGTTTCTAATTATCCTAAAGTTTACATTGTAGCTAATGAGCTAAACAAGATAAAATGACATTTTATAGACAACACTTTCTAATCTCACAGTTTTTCCATAGCCAATCAGTTTGAAGGGAAAAACCTGTCTCTACTGGATGTATGCCCAGACTTAACCATTACAACTCCCACTCTTCACTTTTCAGTAGTTTTTGACGCATCAACCACCTTTTTGTTAATTATTTTTATTTTATTGTTTTAGATTTTTTTTTACAGTAAATTTTTAGTTCGCAATAATTTGATATAATACATAGTGTTTTACATTTTATTGACTATTTTTAAAAAATTTAGGTGCCCCTCTTTGAAGAGCTTGGAGGAACCCAGTCAGTGGCGTTTCTAATTATCCTAAAGTTTACATTGTAGCTAATGAGCTAAACAAGATAAAATGACATTTTATAGACAACACTTTCTAATCTCACAGTTTTTCCATAGCCAATCAGTTTGAAGGGAAAAACCTGTCTCTACTGGATGTATGCCCAGACTTAACCATTACAACTCCCACTCTTCACTTTTCAGTAGTTTTTGACGCATCAACCACCTTTTTGTTAATTATTTTTATTTTATTGTTTTAGATTTTTTTTTACAGTAAATTTTTAGTTCGCAATAATTTGATATAATACATAGTGTTTTACATTTTATTGACTATTTTTTAAAAATTTAGGTGCCCCTCTTTGAAGAGCTTGGAGGAACCAAGTCAGTGGCGTTTCTAATTATCCTAAAGTTTACATTGTAGCTAATGAGCTAAACAAGATAAAATGACATTTTATAGACAACACTTTCTAATCTCACAGTTTTTCCATAGCCAATCAGTTTGAAGGGAAAAACCTGTCTCTACTGGATGTATGCCCAGACTTAACCATTACAACTCCCACTCTTCACTTTTCAGTAGTTTTTCACGCATCAACCACCTTATTGTTAATTTTTTTTTAATCGTTTTAGATTTTTTTTTACAGTAAATTTTTAGTTCGCAATAATTTGATATAATACATAGTGTTTTACATTTTATTGACTATTTTTTTTAAATTTAGGTGCCATCGCGCCTGAAAAAAGGCCACCCATTGTTAAAGGATTACAAATACGTCTCCAGAAAGCGACTGTTCAAAGAAGTCAATCCTACGGTACCTGTCAAAAAAGAACTAAAGGATGAAGTCGATGGCAAGTGAGTAATATTTTTTACAGGGTGTACTGTTTACCTCGTTTTGTGTTTTTTATATATCTGGGTTTTCTTTATTTCTTAAACATGTTTGGGTAATTTTTATCTTATAACTGATTTACTTAATTTAAGATTTACGAAAAATGGTTAAAAATAAAATAAATGTCAATCTATCATTCTAAATAGAAAGCGAAGTATCAAAAGAGCGATATCAATTCAGCTAAGTGGTGAAAGAGTGAGTAATAAAAGTGCGATGTAATAAAAGATCCAGTGTAATAAATGAGCAAAGTAATGAAAGCAGTGGCGGCTGGTGACGTTATAAATTGGGGGGGGGGGGGGCAGAAATTTATATTTCATTGAAAAGGAGATAAAAAAACTTACCTAAACAATTTTATTTTAGCATTTTACAAACAATCAGCTACTTTTAGTTTATTTGTTTATAGATAAAGTCTATTCGCCCTTCTTTTACATGGGCAAAGTGCTTGGATTAGCACCAGTTTCAGACTAATCATGGCCCTGTAGAGCAACCTCAAAAATCCCACAGAATTTTAAACAGTCTATTAGCCTACTAAGTATATGTCTATGTTTTGCCACATTTTCATTATGTTCGGTAATGTTTTCCCAATAGGCACTATTCAATTGGCACCTAATATCAGTCTTGCCTAGCTAGAAAATTCTATGTGGTTATTTAACTGAGTAGCACTTATTTTGTGTCTTTTTAACTTTTCACTAAAGTGCTTGATATCACGCATTCCCTTTGTCACCCACGCAGGATCACTTCGTGGATTGTTCATAACAAAACAAAGCAAAAAGAAGCATTTTTTTTCACAATCTCACAACCAGTTTTTTTTTTTTTCTTTTTTTTTTTTTTTTTTACGGGTATGCGCACTCGCAAGGAGATCCCTATCACGCTCGACAAGCGGCAAGTGCGCGGAAATGTTGGTGTGTGTTGGTTTTGAAACGGTTCAGGTTGTAACCTGCAGGGAAAACTGTCGCAGGGAGTTTATTCCACAGCGATGCTGTTCTCCAGAGATATGAATTCTGATATAATGAGGTTCTTGGTGCCTCTATTTTGACAGTAAATTGATGGTTACCGTCTGTTTGACGTGTTCGCCTAGTAGGTGCTACTCCCGGGGGGATCATACGTGCCAACTCTTTAGAGCATTTTCCGTGATAATACCTGTAGAAGAGAGAGAGATCGCCCACAGTTCTTCGATGTTCGAGACTATCCAAGCTACGGGTAAGTGCGGGGTCATTGATCAGCTTGATAGCTCGCTTTTGCACGGTGTAGGTGGTAGACGCTTTTTACTCATTGGGCGTCGACCGGTGAGATACCACCATGCCAGAAGTGAGTAGCGCTAAGTGGTATCACCACGTTCCGCTACTGCGCTGGCAGTCCGGTTCCAACAATGAGTAACAGATAGCATGATGGCGCCTCCAGGATCAAAATATTCCGGAGGTAAAATACCCGACCACTCGGATCTCCGGGCGTCGGGTGATCCTGGGGGTCCTTCATGCAAAGATATTAAAAGAAGACCAAAAACTCAACTCAGAATTGATTTTAGCAATATAAGAGGATTAAGTACCAACATGAATTCAGTTCACCAACATCTTGAAGAACAAAGACCTGACATCCTTGTTCTCACCGAAACTAAAATCAGTTCTGCAACACCTATTGTGAACTATCTTTATCCCGGCTATGACCTACACCACCGATTTCGACATAATTTTGGGATTTGTGTGTACATTAAAAATGACCTTTCATGTCATCGAGAGGAGAAGCTAGAACCAGCGAACCTCGATATCATATGGCTGAAATTCACCTCAAAGTCATCGACCAAGTTCATTTGCTGCCTCTACCGACCGCCAAGTAACACCGAGTATCAGAACTTTTTTGCGACATTATCCGAAAACTGTGATAGTATACAGTCTAACTATCCACATGCGGAAATTGTTTTTTTAGGCGATTTCAACGTCCACAATATACCCTGGCTAAAACACCACAACAAAACAGATAATGAAGGCAGGGAAGCAGAAGCTTTTGCCATAAGTTGTGGTCTAACGCAGCTTGTCGATGAACCTACCCGTATCTCAGAAAGGGGTGAATTTGCAGCACTTTTAGACTTGTTCCTAACTACAAATCCTGACTTGTACACAATTCAAGTAGATCCCCCACTTGGTTCATCCGATCATAAACTTATAAGAACAAAGTGCGAAATGTTCATACCGCCAAGCCAACAATCACTTCCTCGTAAAATGTGGCACTATAAATCGGCAAAATGGAATGACCTTAAACAGTTTTACCTGGATTTTCCATGGCAAGAGGTTTGCTTTAAAACAGCTGATCCCACTATTTGCTGTAATGAAATAACAAAAGTAATCTTATCTGGAATGGATGCATATATCCCACATACAATAAAACGCAGAGCTAATGCAAAACCTTGGTTCAACAGCCAGTGTCAAACGGCTGTACAGAAAAAACACAGAGCATATAACCTTTGGAAACGACAACAAACCGCTCAAAACCACACAGAATTTATAGAAGCCAGAAATAGTTGCAAAATTACTATTGACGCCGCCAAAGAAACATACAATCAAAGAATAAAAAACAGGTTGCTGAATTGTCCAAGTAGTTCTAGGTCCTTTTGGTCTCTTGCAAAAGCCGTTGGATCAAACTTCACCAAGTCATCCATACCACCACTTACAGATAAAAATACTCACTTAGCCACAACATCAGAGGAAAAAGCCAATATGCTGGCCAAAATCTTTTCCTCCAACTCAAACCTAACAGTGCCAAATGGAAAAACTCCACCGTTCATTGAAAGGGTTTCCAACAGTATGCCAGAGGTAACCTTTTGTCACAGAGAAATACGAAAATCCCTTAAAAAGTTGGATACAAACAAAGCAATGGGTCCAGATGGCATTCCCGCGATAGTACTTAAAAATTGTGCTAGCGCACTCACCCCAATTTTCGCAAAATTATTCAATTTATCTTATAGGCAAGGAGTATATCCATCATCATGGAAGTCTGCCGCAGTACAACCCATTCCAAAGAAAGGAAAAAAGACAGATCCGTTAAACTATAGACCAATTGCTCTACTTCCGGTGATATCAAAAGTAATGGAAAGAGTTGTGAACAATCACCTAACCAAGTACTTGGAAAAATACAAAATTATTAACGACAGGCAATACGGATTTCGAAAATATAGGTCAACTGGCGATTTACTCACATACGTCACTCACTTATGGCAAAAAGCGATTGAGTTGCGAGGTGAAACAAGAACAATTGCCTTAGATATATCTAAAGCATTCGATAAAGTCTGGCATGAAAATCTGCTCAACAAGCTCAAAGCAACGGGATTGTCGCCGAGACTTTGCACTTGGTTTGAAAGTTACCTTAAGGATAGATCCATTTATGTTGCACTGGATGGCCGGAACTCCAACTCTTACCAAATAAATGCTGGTGTGCCACAGGGAGCAATCCTTTCGCCAACACTTTTTCTGATTTACATAAATGACCTCATAGATAAAACAGTAAATCCACTTTATTGCTTTGCAGATGATGGCAATGTAGTCTCCTCAGTCATACCACCCACCAGTTTTCAGCATCGTATAATTTTTTATTACATTTTCTAATATAAGTTTTTTTGGAACACCCCTCGGCATTAGTTGCACTAAAATTTTGTTTAATTTTTAGGTCCGGTCTATATGGCCCTAAATATTTTATTTGTAATCGAAGTTCATATGTCAACGCATTTAAATTTGCATAGTTAATTATGTAATCGACAGTATTTATTTCCATTTTATAAACAAACGACAACAAAAACCAACAATGATACGCGATCAAAACAAACTCATACGTCTTCACTAAGGATAGAACCGGCTTCGTGGCAAGGACAACGAACGTTTTCGCACGATGCTGATGGCCGACTTCAACTAAAACAAACGTTCCTCCCCGCTAAAAAACGGGTGAAATTGAAACCTTGCCCCGCGCGGCGCTGCCAGCTTGTAGTTATTTACGCTAAAAAAGTTCAATTAATCGCTTGCTGTTAACCACAGATAATAAAAAGAACCAGACAATCATGTCGTAGGGGAAGATTTAATTTTTTTTAAATAAATCAATTAAAAATTCTGTTTGTGTCTAGTTTTGGGAGGGCACTGCCCCGTTGGTGGTAGGACACAATAAATATGTAACATATGATTTAGAAGTAAAAATGCCAAGTTACAAATTGCACAATATATTTCTTTTTCTCCATATATATATTTATCGTTTTCACAACGTTCTACGTCTTCCGATACCTAATCTCCACTCGTTTATGTTTGCCCATAATTCATCATCTAGGCCTCTTATTCTTATTTCACTGTCTATTCCTTCTCTTCAGCTTCTCCTCGACCTTCCTCGTTTTCTTCATCCAGTTGGTTTCCATTGTAGTATTTGTTTAGGTAGTCTTTCATCATTCATTCTTTGTACATGTCCGTACCATACCAGTTGTTTGGTTCTTATATCATCCACTAAAGTACGTTCACCGACTGTCATAATTTCTCTTATTCTTTGATTTGTAACTCTTTCTCTTTTTGATTTGCCTGCTGCTCTTCTCCAATAGTCCATTTCCGTAGCGGAAAGCATTTTTTCTGTTCTATCTTTGATTGGCCATACTTCTGAGTCGTATGTAATAACACTTTTTACAATGGTGTTATATATAAGGTTTTTGTTATGTTTTGATATACTGGTCCCAAATTATTCCATTTAATAAAGTTATTGCTTTTCTTCCTTGTACGTTTCTATCTTTTATAGCTTTGTCTAGTGTTCCGTCAGCTGTAATTTTTAGACCTAAGTATTTATACTCATCACAGGACTGAATTCACTGCCCAGTATTTAAGATTAGATCCTGTTTCGTTCCACCAATAGACATATATTCTGTCTTATTAATATTAACCTCTAGTCCCCACTTATTGTACTCTTCTATTAGTTTTCGTGTCATATATTCGAGGTCGTCATAATCCTGAGCCACTACTATCTGATCATCGGCGAAACATAAAATATACAAGGTGGTTTCGTCCAACGGAATTTCCATGTTTTGGCATTTTCTCTTCCAGACTTTAAGGACTTGGTCCAAATATATCTTGAAGAGCTTAGGCGAGATACAGCAACCTTGTTTAAGACCTTTATTTACTTGAAAGCCTTTGATTAGTTTTGCTTTTATTTGAACTTTTGCCTTACTATTGCGGTATAACTCTTTGATGGCCTTAATTAGTTGTACGCTTATGTTTGTCTTTTCCAACGCTTTCCAAAGTAGATTTAGTGGTATACTATCATATGCCTTCTGCAAATCTACGTAAAGCAGATGCAGCTCTTGTCCGTATGCCATTTTCTTTTCAATAACTTGGGTTATACAAAAGAGATGATCTGAAGTCGATCTACCCGCCCTGAAACCGGCTTGTTCTTCTACCTCCATATCTTTTTCTCCAACCCAGGCTAAATCTATGTATATATCATTACTCTTTGGCTTATAAAGAACCCACTCCTATATCCAACTTTAGAAAAAAAAAATCACCTATAAATTTTTATATCCAAGCTCTATGAAAAATTATTGCTTAAAAGAATAAAACCCATCATAGAAAGACAAGAAATTATTCCATTTCATCAATTTGGTTTTCGAGACAAGCATTCCACGATAGATCAAGTACACAGAATTACTAATATAATAGAAAAAGCACTAGAAGAGGGAAAAGCTTGTTCTGCAGTTTTTCTAGATGTAGCACAAGCATTTGACAAAGTGTGGCATGAAGGCCTTAATTTTAAACTAAAAAGGTTTCTGCCAAAACAATATTCGGATATTTTGGAATCATACATATCTGATAGACATTTTAGAGTAAAACAGGAAGACTCATACTCAAATTTAAGAGAAATTCAAGCAGGCGTGCCCCAGGGTAGCGTACTAGACCCTTATCTATACTTATTATTCACTTGTGATATCCCAAAGCCAGAAAATTGTCACTTAGCAACATTTGCCGATGATACTGGTTTATTGACGGTAGAAAAATCTATTGAAAAATGCATAGAAAAACTTCAGGATGCAGTCACCCAAATTCACAGTTGGACCACAAAGTGGCGAATAAAATTAAATGAAACCAAATCAATTCATGTTGATTTTACAAACAAAAATATAAATCACATACAAATAACAATTAACAACATTCCAGTACCATATTCGAATCAGGCAAAATATCTAGGTATGACACTTGATGCCAAATTGCGCTGGAAAGCACATGTTAAGAAAAAAAAAGAAGAACTTGAGATAAGGTATAGAAAAATGAACTGGCTAATTGGAAGGAAGTCCAATTTAACAATTCATAATAAGTTACTGCTTTATAGACAAATACTGAAACCAGTATGGACATATAGTATTCAACTATGGGGTTGTGCTAAAGAGAGTAACATTCTAGTTGTACAGAGATTTCAAAATAAAGTATTAAGAAACATTGTGAATGCACCTTGGTACGTTCGAAATAGTGACCTTCATCGAGATCTAAAAATCGAAACTGTAGCAGAGACTATAAAAAGTACGCAAAAAGCCATGAAGATAGACTCCATCGGCATGTGAATGTGGAAGCAATTCAGCTTCTAGACAATACTATGCTAGTTCGACGACTAAAAAGAGTGAAGCCGTTTGAGCTAGTAAACTAAGTGAATTACACATAAAACAAAATAATGCTATAAACACAACACAATTGTGAGTTACAGACTAAACAAAGCGGGGAGAACTGTTGAGTGAACCCTAAGTTTAAATCTGACTTTTCTAGTAAATTAAGTTAAAACAAAATTGCTAATTAGTCTTACTGACTAGATTGTAATAAAAAAAACACAGTGTGTTTGACAAATAAAAAAAAAAACCTATAAATTTTGTAGGCCGAAAGTGGTTAGAGCCGCTCCCGCCCTCTACGATATGGAGTTCGTCATTTTGGGCAAACCTCCTCGCGGCAAAGACGAGTTAAAGCAGGAAATCCTGGCCTTGGGAGGCAAAGTAAAAACCAAAATTAGCAAGAGCACAATGGCCGTTATTAGTACCGTCGATGAAGTCGAGAAACTGGGCGCTAGGATGCGGGAGGCGGAGTCTGAGCAGGTAACAAAAAAATTGGACCCAGTAGGCATGCACAGGGTGAGCCAAATTTTGTTTTTTAGGGGTTTTAGGTATTTCCAGCCGAGATAGATAAAAACGAGTAGAAATAGCTTGAGCTCAATTTTAGAAGTGTCTTCAAATATCAGAACCGCTTCTTGTTAGGCCTCGTAGATTTTAAGTTACCAAGGAATTTTAAAAAGTCATTGTGCATTTAAGTTTTATTTATGAAAATTTCATTTTATTGTTAATATTTTTTTTTCATAAATAATCCAACTGTCAAACTGAATTTTGTCTGGTACTTTTAGTTTTTGGCAGGCTTTTTTCTTTTGAAATGAACTTTTTTATTCAATTTTTAATTTCAGCGAAAAATTTTCTTTAAAATGATGTGTCACACTCAATATTTATTTATTATTTTAATTTTTTTAATGTTTTCTTTTTTTAATTACCTCTGTATTTTTGATTGCATTCTTAATTTGATAATTTTAAGACATTTTAAATAAAGTAAAATAATTAAAATATAAAACAAAAATTACCAATGTGAAGGAAATATAAAGAATATAATGATATAAAGTATGATATAAAAATTTTATATAATCTCTCAAAGTTAGATAAAATTCAATTTTATAGTTGGATTCTTTATAAAAAATACTCTGCCAATATATGGGTCCCTAAGCTCACACTAGGTACTATAGTTATAGTTTACGTGTGAGCTAATATAACTAAAAACTGAAATATATTTTATTCAACTCCAGACTAAATTACCTTTTGTTTGATACCACACAAGCCATGTTTTGACCTAAACTCAAATTTTTAAAATCTACCCCCACCCTTAAAAAAAGCAAAAACTAAAATGTTATTTGTTAAACTCCGGACTCAATTACCTTTCGTTTGATATCACACACGTCATATTTTCACTTAAACTCTAATTTTTGAAATATACCCCCACCCTATTTTTAAAATAAATTAAAATGTATTTTGTTTAACTCCAGAGTCAATTACCTTTCGTTTGATATCACACACGCCATATTTTCACATAAACTCTAATTTTTGAAATCTACCCCCACCCTTTTATTTGGTTTGTGTTCGGTGGATTTTGTTCATTTTTAAATGGGATCATCTCGACCCAAGACCCAGCCTAGGTACCAAATTTCATTAAAATCGGGCCAGCGGTTTTTGAGTTATGCGCGTTGGTCGTTACAGACAGACAGACAGGCAGACAGACGGCGCAACAAAAAAGTTTCAAAATCATCTGAAACGCAAAGATATATAAAAAATTTTGAAATCGGAGCAACTTTTTTTTTCTCGAAAAAATTAGGATCACCATAGCTCACACTACTATAGTATAGTATATGTGTGAGCTAAAAATGCATAAAAAAACAATTATCACCTAAATGAAATTTTCATAAATAAAATAAAGTTATAGATACTCCTTCCTAAATGCAGACTTTTTAAAATTCCGTGGTAGCTGAAAATTTAGAAGGCCTATCAAAAATACTTATACACTCGCCCACTTTTGTACAATACAAATAAACAGTGCAATATTTGGCAACACTGCGTGGTTTCAAATAAGTGTCATGATTTGTTAAACGATTTTCTTTTGCAGAAGATACACTTCTCGACCAAGACAACCCATTGTCTTTTAATCCAGGTTAACACAAATTGTGGTTGTTTCGGTATATAGTAACAGTTCTGCATGTATCCATTTATTTGTTTAGGTGCAAGTGGTGCCCCAAGATTTTGTAGATGAAGCAAAGAAGAATGTTGGAAAAATTCCCGAGTTGATCATCAAGAAGAGTATCTGCAGCTGGGGATCAGATGTAAGTACCTATTGTTGGGTTCTTTCATTGTAACTGGTGTGAAGTTGTGTTTTTCAATCAAAATTATGAATTTATAACGACTTTTTTGTTTACTTTAACTTGTTTTGTGTATATTTCTCGTAGATTGACGTCAGTTGCTTATTCTGTTATATTTTCAAACTCATTTACAACGTTAAAAACTTGAGATTTGTTGACTTTGATGTTTCTGCTGTTTTTTCCGTTGTAATTTTTAAATATCCACTTATTAATTCGATATTTATTGAGTTCCCAAATTGAATTATAACTTTAAAAAACTTAAAGTTTATGATGTGTATACTGTCGAGACAAAGTGAAATTTTCGCTGTAATTTTGAAATATCCAATTTTTAAACCAATATCACTTGACTGATAAACAAGGCATTTAAGTAAAATATTCAACAATATTGTTTATTATTATTTAGCCTGCTACTCGTCTACCTTCAGAAGCAGGTTCCAGTTTAAAATCCGCTGGTTATAAAAGTCGCTTTACCAGCAAGGTACCCAGCAAAATGAAGATAACACTCAAAGGTAAGCTGTTAAATGGTATTTATACAAGATGTGTATCTTAACCAAAATATGTAACATTAAGGGTTGCTGTACAGCGTGTCCCATTTTCGATGGGATTAAATGGGAAACTCAGTTATTATTAAAGATATCGATTTTCTGATTGCACCTTACCGTGCTCTTTTTTTGAGCCCTTAAAAATGGTGTAATCAGATTTTTGCTATACCCCGTGGTTTCGCTAATACAGGGACTTTTTGAAAAAATTGTATTTTAATTAATTCCTTGTGTCTCGCTTATTTGGCAAGATATTTTTATTCTGTAAAAACCTTTCTATGGCAACTTTTTTAGAGCAAAATAATGACGTCAATTTTTTAAAATATTGTTTAGTTTTTGAGAGATGGTGTTTATAATAAAAAAATTAAATACGGATCTGGATTTTTTTTATTACTGTTTTGATTGGTTCTATGCTATTATTACCTTAAAATGATAAAACTTTAATATTTTTTTGATTTAAGGTTAAAAAAAACTATTTAATATTTGAAAAAAAAATTATAGTCCGAACCTGGAAATTTCCAACGTAATTATAAATTAAAAATTGCAAGACACACTAGTTGAACGATTTTTAGTATATCTGTTTTGAAATGATAATTAAAAGATTTATAAATAAAGTAAAAAACGTTAAAAAGTTACAAAAATAATATCATACTAATTATTTGATAACCGAACAGCAGGTCGTGAAATTTACAAAACAAAAGCGTGGAATTGACATTGTAATTTGACACTTGTCATTTTTGTGCAGGCTTACAATTATTTTAAACTGGCTAGAAATCGACCATATCCAGATTTTGAAAAATGTGATATGTTTGACTGCTTCATTCAAGCAACAAAATCCCAATATTTAAATGGCAGAAATATTTTTATGGAAAATGCGTTAAGAAAAATTACTGAAAAATGCCAACAATGTCTTAAATATAATGGCAATCAGAAAAATTAGTTATTTTTTGTAATTTGTTTTTTTTGTATTTTTCGTAGAGTTTGTTTCAAATAAATCTGTAAATTAACGTAAAACCATTTTAATATGCTAAGTATCAAAACAGTTAAACTAAAAATTGTTTAACTAGCAATTTTTAATTTATATTTATGTTGGAAATATCCAGGTTCGGACTATTTTTTTTTTAAATATTAATTTTATTTTTTTTACCTTAAAACAAAATTTTTTAAAATTTTTATTGTTTTATGATAATACTAGCATGAAACCAATCAAAATAGTAATAAAAAAAAATCCAGGTCCGTATTTAATTTTTTTATGATAAATACCATATCTCAAAAACTAAACAATATTTCTTCTAAAAAAGTTGCCATGAAAAGGTTTTTACAGAATAAACATATCTTGCAAAATAAGCGAAATAGAAGGGATTATTAAAAATACAATTTTTTCAAAAACTCCCTGTATTAGCGAAACTACGGGGTATAGCAAAAATCTGATTACGCCATTTTTAAGGGCTCAAAAAAAAGAGCACGGTAAGGTGCAATCAGAAAATCAATATCTTTAATAATAACCGAGTTTCCCATTTAATCCCATCGAAAATGGGACACGCTGTACATCCATTTTTCAACAGACAGTCCGTAACGTTAAGGCGGTTCGTTTGTCCGGTCCGGAGTTTGCCGCTATTTTTTTTTATTTTCTGCTTAAAAACCTACCTAGGATTACACAGGGTGCTTTAAAATTAGACAAAAATATTTTAACCACGTAAATAATGTACTCTTGTCTTACCTCGCTAGAACGTAACGTTTTGGAGAAAAATGTTTTTGAAAATGCTATTACAAATTTACTTTTTTTTCTTTTAATGCTTAAACTGGGAATATAAGTAATTAGTAGGCCTTGGAAGCCAATGACGCTTTTTATTTCTTTGAGTTTCTACGACCAGTGACGTTTTGACAGGTCTCTGCTTAGGTAATGTGTTCCCCAGCTCAGTCACCCTTTGGGATGGAGCCGTGGTCCCTAAAGCAAAAATACCCCGCTTTGACAGCTGTCAAAGCCACTATTGGGCCTTCAAGAGTTGGCTGTCAATTTATAATATACTATTTTTATTTTTAAGACTAAGGCTAAATAAATAGAATTTATGTAAATAATTTTATAAAACGGGGTTCGGTTCGGTTCGGTTCGTGTGTCTTTGATGTTTAATACTCATGTTTTTGTCCAGTTTTCTAATTTTTTAAGATCTTGAAGCTTCATGTGGTTGTTTAAATTAAAAAAATTACCTGTGTTATGCCCGCAGTAAGAAAAACGATAAATGCAATGGACTGTGTATAATTTAAATAATGAAAGCGCGAACAAACATAAATATATTGATAGGAAAATTACGAAATAATTAAAAGGTCCATAGGTTAAGTGGGTACCACACAAGGGAAATCAGAGTCAAAGCACTCACCCGTTTGCAGCCAATTTCTCCACTTCCAAGGGGCTCCTATCTGGATCTAATGATGTCAGCACATAGCTGAAGGGCTGAAGTTTCTAGTTCTATGCTTCAGTACACCAAAATCGAGCACTTTCAGGTGTAGAAATTTGAAATAGTTGAAGAAAGTAAATTAACACGCCATTTCTCGAGGCGGTCGAAAAAGGATCTCACTGATTCTTGGTGCGCATGTCCAAAATGCGCGAAAATGCACTCTGTCCGTCATTCAATTGTGTGGTTTTAAAATTTACAAACACCGCGAAATTTAGCGGGAGCTAACAACCTGCATAAATATTAGCATTTTATTGAATAACTCCCGGTATATTATATATTTTAGCTCACACATATACTATACTATAGTAGTGTAAGCTAAGGTGGTCATTATTGTTTCGAGAAAAAAAAGTTGCTCCGATTCCAAAAGTTTTTATATATCTTTGCGTTTCAGATGATTTTGAAACTTTTTTGTCGCGCCGTCTGCCTGTCTGTCTGTCTGTCTGTCTGTCTGTCTGTATGTCTGTCTGTAACGACCAACGCGCATAACTCAAAAACCGCTTGGCCGATTTTAGTGAAATTTGGTACCTAGGCTGGGTCTTGGGTCGAGATGGTCCCATTTAAAAATGAACAAAATCCACCAAATAAAAGGGTGGGGGAAGATTTCAAAAAATTAGAGTTTATGTGAAAATATGGCGTGTGTGATATCAAACGAAAGGTAATTGAGTATGGAGTTAAACAAAATACATTTTAGTTTTTTTTTCTTCAAAAAGGGTGGGGGTAGATTTCAAAAATTAGAGTTTACGTAAAAATATGGCGTGTGTGATATCAAACAAAAGGTCATTGAGTCCGGAGTTAAACAAAATACATTTTAGTTTTTGTTTTTTTAAAGGTGGGGGTAGATTTCAAAAATTTGAGTTTAAGTCAATACATGGCTTGTGTGGTATCAAACAAAAGGTGATTTAGTCTGGAGTTGATTAAGATATATTTCAGTTTTTAGTTTTATTAGCTCGCACGTACACTATAACTATAGTACCTAGTGTGAGCTTAGGGGCCCATATATTGGCAGAGTATTTTCAATATTTTATTGTATAAAAATGCTAATTTATAGAGCTTATTATAGGAGCATTTTTTTTCTTTAGTTAATAATTTTTGGAGACCAGAGAGAGTTAAGATACTTTAGTGTAAAACTAAAAAACAATTTAAGCTAATTATTAATTACGTAAATTGACTAATTCTCATTAAAAATCTAATATTTTGGTATTTAATTGTTTTGTTTTTAATTAGGTGGTTCTGCTGTGGATCCGGATTCGAACCTCGACGATGCTGCGCATGTGTACGAGGAAGGCGGTGATAAATTTACTGTGGTACTTGGTTTGACTGACGTGCAGAACAACAGAAACAGGTTAAAAAATTCATATAAATAAAAAAAAATTACAAGCAAAAAAGTCATCAAAAAGCTTTTAGTAGCGTTTCTGCCTCATTGATTATTCAGCCCGAGCATAACCAAAAAATTAAAGGAGATTAGATACAATATAAAATTTGATTTTTAATATTTTTGAAAAAAAGGTAATTTGTTTTAAAATATTTTTTTTTTATTTCAGTTATTACAAACTTCAAATTCTTGAAGCTGACAAAGGCAACCAGTACTGGTTGTTTAGATCTTGGGGAAGAATTGGTACCACTATTGGAGGCAAGTATTTGTTTAAGCCGTTCTTAACATAATTTTTAAAGATGTTATCCTAAAAAAGTGATTGCACATAAAATATTGTTACAATTGGTAACAAACCACCTTTAAGACCTTCAACATTTTAAAGTTTCTTGTTATTAATATTATTTATTTAGCAAAAAGTTAATTTAAACAGTACTTAAACAAAAAAAAATTAAAAAACATTCAAGTATTTTGTGATAGGTACTAGTTTTGAATTTTTTAGGTAACAAAGTTGAAATAATGACCTCAGCACATGATGCAAAAAAAATGTTCAAAGATCTTTATTTAGAGAAGTCTGGCAACGAGTGGGAAGATAGGCATCAATTCGTCAAGATTCCAGGTTAGTATTATTAATTTTTAATAATTTTGTGTGTGTGTGTGTGTCGTGTGTATTTCTGTCTGTAACACGATCATTGGCGTAGCTAGCCTTGCTTTTCAGGGGGGGCCGTGGCCCCGGTCTATCTTGAACAAAAAGCAAACATAGGTTTTAAAGAGTCGTGCAAAGTGTGCAATGAATAAAAAAAAATACGCGCATTAAATGTTCTAATATTTTAATATAACAAATTTAATAATACATTTCCCAACTTATTTATATGTATACACAGGAAGTATGTAATTCAGCAATTCTACAAAGAAAGTTTTCTACGTCGCTGACTGAAAGCGTCTACCACACTGTCTAAGTCGACCTCAACATCTTTTTCTATGAATCACAATGACAAACCTGAGTGTCTCTCTTGAGTCATAGTTGTTCTAAGCCAATTAAAAACTCTCCTCATGGCAGAGAAAGACCTCTCGTAAGTTGCACTTGAAATTGGAAGAATACTCGCAACTTTAAAAAGTTGGTAGAGGTTTGGATAGGTGTTTTCTGCTATATGTTGTTTGTTAGAATCATGACCAACAGTTTGATTTAACCGAAAAATACAATTCTTTAAAACGGTCATTTCTGCTCTTAGAGTAGAAGTATTAATATTAAAAATTTCCCGGTATTGCTCGACGAATTTATTCCATTTAACGACGTGGCAAAACTTAATATGAAAATGGTTATGAAATTGTCACCAAAATCGGAAAATTTTCATAAGACACTAACTAAACGCTAACCTCAAAAAAACTAAAAAGATTATTATATTTATTTTAGAAAAACAGTTTAAAAAGGTTTTGTATAACCTTACGACATCTACAACCCGATTTCGGAAACAGAGGGGCAAAGGTTGCTGTCTTTATTAAATGCGAAATTCAACTTACACTTCTATAATATTTTACAAGATGTCGCCAATATGTATGAAATATTCAATATGCATAATTATGTTTAAATTTAAAAAATATTTTCGGGAAATTGCATAAGTGCAAAAAAGTTACCGATAATTTAAAGAGAAAAGGCCTAATTTCGCAAGACAAGGGCTTTTTCCTGAAATGTAAACATTATCTGAATGATTCTAAATTTTAATGCACCTATTTTATTTCAATATTTCTCGAATAATAATAGAAAAGTATGTATTTTCAGCGTCATGTTCTTTTACTACTAGTCGGTAGGGGAGGCCTAAAATATCTTAGGGGGGGGGCCTGAGGGACTTCAGGGGGGGCCAGGCCCCCCCCCGGCCCCCCCCTAGCTACGCCAATGAACACGATAGCGCCTAAACCGCTGAACCGATTTTCATAAAATTTTCTGGTAAAATAGTGTTTGGCACTCTAATGAGCTGATTTTGTCAAAATTCAATAATGCTAATGACAGTTCTTTGAAAATTAAATAATTAAAAAATTGTCAACTTTTTGACGGAGCATCGCATCAATATGCGGTTTTCGGAATATATTAGACTACATTTTGCTCAATAATTTGTGTTATAACTTCGTACAAGCTTTAGTTTCTGAGATATTTACAAAAAACTGTTTTCAAGGCTGATATATCATGGCTTCATTTAAAGTGTGCCAATAGGCTAGCTTGGAAGGTATCAGATCCGTCACGGATCCATTTATTTTTAATTAAAATTAAACTTTTTGTTTAAATAATATTTTTTTCTTACCTTTCAGGCGCAATGTATCCAATTGACATTGACTACAGTGATGGAGATTGCGCTAGTTTGGACATTGTTGACAGTGCATCGTCTCTGCCAGTCCCTGTGCAGGTAAATATAGGTATCCACCTTTATTCGTTTCGTTTGTACCCAAGTAACATTATTACCACTCAAGGTTTTATTAATTTGGTTCCTAGGTTATTTAGAGGGTGCTGTTATGGGTTTTAGGATCAATTTGGCTACATAAAGGTAATTTATATTGCCAATTACCTAAAGGAGTGTTACACAACCAAAAAGTGATTTATAAAGGGAGTATAATAAAACTGATATGCCTTCTGTTCCTTTTAGATACTTTTTGTTTTATTGATTTCTGATTTATAAAGATGGTCTTATAAAACCATTTTACCTAAAGTTTTTAAAAAGAAATAAATATAAACTTTGGTTATTTAGTTTTTTTCATTACTTTAGGTCATCACAAAAGTGTTTTATAATAGAGCCAAAAGGTTATCTTATATCCTTTTGTTTTTATAGTTACCAGTAGTTTAAAAGTAAATATGATTAGATAGGCGGCCATATAGAACCTAGTTTCCTTAAGGTTTTTAAGAGTGGTAAATATAAACTTTAGACTTTTAATTTTTGCCATTATTTTTAGGCATTTTAAAAAGGTTTTATAGGAAGGCTTAAAGGTAAACTTAATTCTTTTGTATTTATAGTTACCCATAGCTGTATATTAAATATTATTTAAATAGGCGGCCATATAAAACCTTGTTTCCTTAAGGGTTCTAACAGAAGTAAGTAAATACTTTCGTGTTTTATTTTTTTAGGTATTTCTTGTAAAAATAATAGATATACCTAGGTACAGATTGGTACCTACCTATTGCAAGATTGATTAGTTAAAGCCCAATAATTAATAATTGTTTAGTTTCCGTCCTCCTGGGTAGGACACCCAGGCCTAGATAAGGCCTATTTAGACGACCAATATAAGAGGTTGCCCTCCAACCTGCAGGCACAACAAATATCATTGCACTGGCCCTCTCGATTGTGTCGAAATTGCACGAAAAAAAACATTTAAAAGTGTTCAATTATACGCTTTTAAACACTTTAAAAACAAATACAAAAAATTTAAGTGAGGTTATGTTGACTATGTTTACATTGTTCTTTTTTGTTGGTTTCATAAGGGCACTCAAAAATCCTAGTTGCGATACAGTAACAAATAAAACCAAGTGATCACTATAAAACCATAATGGCGTATATAAATTTATTAAAAAAATATTGTAAAGAGAAAATATTTATCTAGTCGTTTTAGCAGTGTTTTTTAACAATAATTTTACTTTAATTTTGATTTATGTAAACCAAACAGACTTTTTTAATGGTGAATAGTGTAAATGATTTTTTTTTAATTTTAAATATTTGTTATTTTGTTATCAAAAAACTATTAAAAAGCACTCTTGAGGTGGCGCGCTTGTTTTGAGAGCTTTTCAGATACGATTTTATCAGAAAAATAAATCTGGCAGGCAATTTGATCATCAACAATAGGACAAACTCGGTATATTTTTATATGATAAAATAATTTTGGGACTGACATTTTTGGCAATTTTGTGACCTAAGTTATTTTATATAGCCATTGTGAATCTAAAATATCGCCATAGCTTTTATAGGAAAACTTCTTTACTCTAAAGGTATTATGGTATTCAACAGAATCGCCAGGATACCAAATTACCAAATCTAGTTTTATAATAGGGTAGATGACGTTTCTGAGTTGCTTTTAGAACCTGGCATAATAGCTTTAGGCTCTAAAAGGTTCTATACTAGTGGAACCGCTAGAGGGCGATGCTGGAGTTTATTTCTTCTGGTTTTATAGTGAGTTTAATACATAGGTTGCCACCACCAATTGGGGAGCCCCATTTAGGAGGTCTAAGAGGTATATAAGGGTAATGGGAACGTGCTAGCGACCAAACATTGAAACTAATGGTTTTAAGGAAAGGCGCTGGCAACCTTTTAGCTTCTGCTATAAATAAAGAAATGTTACTTGGGTACTGATTGGCTCTGTCGGTGGAGGATTTAATTTTGCCTGATACCCTTTGTCGGGCACAGGGGTCTTTATTGTGCTAGCGCCATCTACGCTCTTAACACGGGACCGCCGGCTTAACGTGACTTCCGAACCGCGGCCTTGTATTGATCATCAACTTTACCTACTTCGTTGATGCCCAAACTCCGCCCAAAACAGACGTTATCCCTACCTCCAGTGAATCTGTATTTACAAACGGATAGTAGGTTTGAGTTTGTAATGGCAGTCTATTATATCAAACTTTATATATGTTTAAGGATTACTGTCATTTATTGCTATAAGCTTTATTGAAATAATCAAAGCTATTAAAACAAACGAGCCACGATCTACCACTTTGTTCATACAAGTCAAGGCCTATTTTTTTCACGTTACGGCAATATAACCTCAAAATATTTGTTTGTTTATGCCGGTTTTTCATAAATCACATTCATATTGTTCATATAGTGTTATGAAATTAATCATAGCAACTATTGTACCTAAATTAATAATAAACATTGTTGCCAAGTTTGGTTAAAATCCGTTAAAGTATACTGGGCCAAGTTTGGTTAAAGTCCGTCAAGGGATACTGGAAATATGATTTTTGTTTCGCATTCCCATATACTTAGAAAAAAATTTAACTTAACCAAGGCCAACACAAAAATAGAGGCCACGACCCTGAAAAAATCAGCTGTTCTCCCGGGGCTGAATTTTACATTGGGTCTTATGGGAGCTCAGACGTTTTTTTATGATATTTTCAAAATGGCACTACAGATTTCCGCAAAATTTCAGTGAAATATTCTCAGACACCATCCCGATATTCCACCAAAGGTTTGTAAGGAAGCAACATGATTAAAAGGTTAAAATCTTCAAGATTTAACATTCTTTATTTTGAATTCAAATTACCCGCCATGTACCACATGCCAACTGGTATATTTGACATGTATTTGACTTTGTCATATGTGATTGTCACATTCGCTTCTGCTTTAAACTTAATTTTTGTGTGAGCTAATGAAGCGGCTATGAAAAATTAGGGCTTACTATACATTTAAAAAAAATTGTTCTGCCAGAATAAAGTAAAAACAATCTCAAAAACGGTTTTATTTAAAAAAAAATCAAATATCCATGAACCGTCATTCCAACTTCAAAATTTTAAAGACAATCAGCTGTGTCGTAACGTAACCATCAAAAAAAAATCAGCCCCGGATGTGACGTCAACAAAGTGGAGGATCGTGGCCCGTCCATTTTGATAGCCCTGACTTAACTTCATCCCTTTTCTACCTCACTCCTCTTCTACCCCGTAACCTCGACCCTTTTATAGTGGTTATGAATATAGCTGAAAGACCAGAGAAAATTGTTGCCAAATTTGACTAAAATCCGTTCACCAATTCTTGAGATTTAATTATGTCCCGTTTCTCATATACTACAAAATAATTTAAAATTACGCAACCTTTTTTCAACCCTTTCATTTATTTTATTATATAACAGCAGTGTAGCTTAAGGACTAATAAAAATTGTTGCCAAGTTTAGCTAAGATTCGCCAACCGATACTGGAAAAATATTTTTTTTCCGCATTCTCATGTAATTCCAAACAAATTGAAACAAACTTCATTCCTTTTCAATTCCTTCGGTACCAGCGATCCAATTCACAGAAGCATCAATTATAGCTAAACGACCAGTTAATAGTATGGGCAAGTTTTACTAAAATCAGTTCAGCGATTCTGGATATAAGATTTTTTTTTCCTAATTCGCATATACTGAATTCACTGTGTCCCATATTCTTTTTTGGTTCATTCATATGGGCAACAGAGCTCACACTAGGTACTATAGTTATAGTTTACGTGTGAGCTAATATAACTAAAAACTGAAATATATTTTATTCAACTCCAGACTAAATTACCTTTTGTTTGATACCACACAAGCCATGTTTTGATTTAAACTCAAATTTTTAAAATCTACCCCCACTCTTAAAAAAAGCAAAAACTAAAATGTTATTTGTTAAACTCCTTTACTCCTCCAATTACCTTTCGTTTGATATCACACACGCCATATTTTCACTTAAACTCTAATTTTTGAAATATACCCCCACCCTTTTTTTTAAATAAATTAAAATGTATTTTGTTTAACTCCAGACTCAATTACCTTTCGTTTGATATCACACACGCCATATTTTCACATAAACTCTAATTTTTGAAATCTACCCCCACCCTTTTATTTGGTTTGTGTTTGGTGGATTTTGTTCATTTTTAAATGGGACCATATCGACCCAAGACCCAGCCTAGGTACCAAATTTCATTAAAATCGGCCAAGCGGTTTTTGAGTTATGCGCGTTAGTCATTACCGACAGACATACAGACAGACAGACAGACGGCGCAACAAAAAAGTTTCAAAATCATCTGAAACGCAAAGATATATAAAAAAATTTGAAATCGGAGCAACTTTTTTTTTTTCGAAAAAATTAGGATCACCATAGCTCACACTTCTATAGTATAGTATATGTGTGAGCTAAAATCAGTGTCAAAAAAACAATTTTTATTTTATTTAAATCAAACAACAATACTGTAAGTTTCAAATTTTTTTAGGACCTAATGAAACTTATTTTCGACGTCAATCAGATGAAAAAACTCATGTTGGAATTCGAGCTCGACATGGAGAAAATGCCGTTGGGAAAACTGAGCCAAAAACAAATTCAAAAAGCTTTCGCAGTTCTCTCCGAATTACAAAATTTGGTAAGTAGTTCGATTTTTGAATTTTGCATCAAATTGTCACTACAGTGCAGTTACTGTCCTACCAATTTTTGTTATTAACCAATTGTTAGCTTATAAATTATAGCTCTTGTTAAATCTCGAATGGCTGCCGCAAAGTTTAGTTTCCCCTCGTCACAGATAACTTACATATAAAATTTCAATCAAACCAGATAAGTATTTTATGAGTTATAGTTTAAAAAAAGGTAGCAGAGACACCTACAAATACACCTATATACACATATCCACACACGCCACCAACCTTTTTTTTTTTTTTGGATTTAGTATGACGTAAAACGCCAAAATTTAATCCAAAAAGTCGAGTTTGGGTGTGAATTTTATTGTTGGTTCCCTTTAAGGCTTTATCAAAATAAAAATTAGTAATCCCAGTAATGTGACAGTTGACATTTGACTGGTAAAATTTGACAGTTATAACATCTGATAGGTGACAAATGACAATTTTTTTAAATATAATTAATAACAGACACTTACCCATAATAGCGCAATATTTGTATGAATGAATGAATGACAGGATTCCTAGCTTCCTTTCCATAATAGCTGAGGGGCTAGAAGTTACACCGTTTGAAAGCAGATTACCTGAGCTATGGAATGAACCTATTCATTTTGTTCTCGAGATTTTGGTTTTGAACAGAATACACCCCTAAACATTTTGTTGTAACGTAATTTAAAAAATCGTTTTATCGTATTTTTGTTTATTTTCACTTGTTTTAATGTTTCCACTTCTTTTAATTTAGTTAGTTAAATTAAAATAAAGTTAAATTGCTGTGCCTAGAAAGATTGAAAATAATTATTTATTTATTTACCACTTCGAGATATTCTAAATGGTAAAAAGAAAAACTTGTACCTTCAAATTATACCGATAAGTTGAGTGTCTCATAGACCAATATGAACATGTGTCCTAAACGTCTTCACTTTTGAAATACAGGGTGTTTTAAAACCTGCTTCAAGGACAGAAGAGCTATACTACTAACCCAACCAGTTCAGATTGATAATGTGTTTTAACATGTCGCTGTTTTTATTACATGTCGCTCTTTTGATATGTCTCTATTTTTAATATCGTTCTTTTAAACCGGATCAAAATTAAGTACATCTTTAAAACAACTTGTGTGAGTCGATAGGAATTTAACTAAGCTTTAACTTTACTTATAGGTGGAAAAAGAAGGAACTAACGAAACGAAACTTATCGAAGCCACAAACAGATTTTACACCCTGATTCCACATAACTTTGGTGTTGAGGAAGTGCAGATTTTGAGAGATAAGGAAATTATTAAGGTAAGCAGTCAAATTTATTTGCAATTTATTCGTTATAAGAAGTTTTTCCGAGTTCTGTGTTTGATGGTGTTTACCATAAAATTTTTTTCACTATGTATACAGTGTGTTTCAACAAAAATTAAACAAAAGCGTTTTTACGTATTTGGAATGTGATTCTGGAAAAACATTTAAACCCATTGATTTTTTATTTGAGAAGGATGCTTTTTGTCTATCTTGAAATTTTTGTAGCGGGGGCACAGCAAGTTTTGAATAAGAATTGATCCAATTTTGTTATTCAAAACTTGCTGTGCCCCCTGCTACAAAAATGTCATACTTCGAAAACTTTTTTAAATGGCTGTGCTTTACAACCTTGTAAAAATTTTGAAAATATACAATTCGTTTTTGAGATACTTACCTCCAAAGAGCGATAAAAAAAAACATTTTTTATATCTGAGAAAAATTTTAAAAATCCCGGAATACGTCGAATATTTTTTATCATTTTGCAGTGATTCCTTTTTCCTTTTTTTTCGCTAGATGATAACTTTAGAGACAAATGTCTCAAACACACAAGACGCTAGCCCTACCAAGTCCACTTTCAATCCCTGACTTCGCATGCGCAGATCTTCCAATATTATTTACCTCATATATTAGAATAGATGAATACAGGGTGATTTTCACTTGAATGATTCTAACCACATGAAAATAGAAAGTTTCAAAAACCTAACCTAACAAAACCTAATCAAATCTAACCGAACCGAACCAAAGAAAACTGAACCAATAATTTTTTTCAAAAAAAAACTTTCCTGACTTCCTGCCCGGGATCCTAGAGGATGTGAATCCGAACCGAACCAAACCGAACCTAACTAAACTGAACCAAACCTAACCTATATATATATATATATATATATATATATATATATATATATATATATATATATATATATATATATATATATATATTTATCGGTTTCACAACGTTCTACGTCTTCCGATACCCAATCTCCACTCGTTTCTGTTTGCCCATAATTCATCATCTAGGCCTCTTATTCTTATTTCACTATCTATTCCTTCTCTCCAGCTTCTCCTTGGTCTTCCTCGTTTTCTTCGGCCAGTTGGTTTCCATTGTAATATTTGTTTAGGTAGTCTTCCATCATCCATTCTTTGTACATGTCCGTACCACACCAGTTGTTTTGTTCTTATATCATCCACTAGAGTACGTTCACCCACTGTCATAATTTCTCTTATTCTTTGATTGGTAACTCTTTCTCTTTTTGATTTCCCTGCTGCTCTTCTCCAATAGTCCATCTCCGTAGCGGAAAGCATTTTTTCTGTTCTATCTTTGATTGGCCATACTTCTGAGCCGTATGTAATAATACTTTTTACAATGGTGTTATATATAAGCTTTTTGTTATGTTTTGATATACTTTGGTCCCAAATTATTCCATTTAATAAAGTTATTGCTTTTCTTCCTTGTACGTTTCTATCTTTTATAGCTTTGTCTAGTGTTCCGTCAGCTGTAATTTTCAGACCCAAGTATTTATACTCATCACAGGACTGAATTCGCTGCCCAGTATTTAAGATTAGATCCTGTTTCGTTCCACCAATACACATATACTCTGTCTTATTGATATTAACCTCTAGTCCCCACTTATTGTACTCTTCTATTAGTCTTCGTGTCATATATTCGAGGTCGTCATAATCCTGAGCCACCACTATCTGATCATCGGCGAAACATAAAGTATACAAGGTGGTTTCATTCAACGGAATTCCCATGTTTCGGCATTTTCTCTTCCAGACTTTAAGGACCTGTTCCAAATATATCTTGAAGAGCGTAGGCGAGATACAGCAACCTTGTTTAAGACCTTTATTTACTTGAAAGCCTTTGGTTAGTTTTGCTTTTATTTTAACTTTTGCCTTACTATTGCGGTATAACTCTTTGATGGCCTTAATTAGTTGTACGCTTATGTTTGTCTTTTCCAACGCTTTCCAAAGTAGATTTAGTGGTATACTATCATATGCCTTCTGCAAATCTACGTAAAGCAGATGGAGCTCTTGTCCGTATGCCATTTTCTTTTCAATAACTTGGGTTATACAAAAGAGATGATCTGAAGTCGATCTACCCGCCCTGAAACCAGCTTGTTCTTCTGCCTCCATATCTTTATATTCGCTCTCCACTTTATTTCTTATCACTCTGCCATATATTCTGCCTAGCGTACTAGTTACAGATATACCTCTATAATTGTCACATACATCTTTCCTTCCTTTTTTGTGTATTGTGGATATATATGACGTTTTCCACTCAGTTGGTACTACAGCTCCATTTAAATATCTTTGGAAAAGATTCCGTAATCTACAAAACAATTCTTCAGTGCCATATTTAATAAGTTCAGATGGGATATTTCCGGGTCCGGCAGATTTACCGCTTTTTAAGGTTTTGCACACGTTTTTGACCTCAGATATTGTGAGGGGTACTGGAGATCCCATCGTTCTAATGATATTGTCTCTTTCGTCTTCCTTGAATTCTGCTCTATCTTCAGTTAAAAGTTTTTTAAAATGCTCATCCCATTCTTTGTCTGGTATTGGTGTTACGAACCTAACCTAACCAAACTAAACTACAACACGTACTGCTAATTAGGTTTAGTTGGGTAGGGGTTAGGTTTGGATAGGTTCGGTTCGGTACGGTCCGGTTCGGATTCACATCCTCTAGGATCCCGGGTAGAAAGTCAGGAAAGTTTTTTTTTTTTTTAAATATTGGTTTAGTTTGCTTTGGTTCGGTTCAGTTAGATCTGATTAGGTTTCGTTAGGTTAGGTTTTTGAAACTTTCTATTTTCATGTGGTTCGAATCATTCAAGTGAAAATCACCCTGTACATCTATTCTAATACATGAGGTAAATAATATTGGTAGATCTACGCATGCGAAGTCAGGGATTGGAAGTGGACTTGGTAGAGCTAGCGTCTTGTCTCAAACACGAATCGATGAATTTTCGAATTAATTTTTGCACAGAAATTCAAGAAACCTTCAAACCAAGGTTTCCCTATAAAAAATATAAGGGTAACGTTTACCCTTTTGAGAGAAGCATCTTTTAACCCCTATTTTGTCATCTAGATGACGTTTCGGAAAGTCAGAAATGACAATCAAGCGTCATCATAGTTCAGTTTTAGTTCTTGACACTATCGAGGTCATAACATGTTGAGTCGTCTGTCTAGTTGTTGCGTTTACCGCTATGTGGATTTTTCGGCCCACCTGTCAGAGCTGTGAACTTAGAGGGCTATTGCTGAGTTTGTTTATACCCTGTTTCCATCAATGCATGCCCACTCCGATTCACCCCATCACGTGATGCGTTTTTTGAATCGGGGTGGGCATGCATTGGTGGAAACAGGGTATTAGGGAGTCTATTCTTGGGTTTGATTGGTTGATTGATATTTTTAGCAAAAACTAGATATGTTGGACAGCTTAATGGAAATGGAAGTAGCCTACAATCTGATGAAATCTTCCGGTTCCGCATCGGTTGACAGTTATTATAAGCAGCTCAGGGCTGACATCGGCATCGTTCACCAAGAACATGAGGAGTTCCACATTATCAAGGAGTATGTCAAGAACACTCACGCCGCTACCCATGGAAGTTACGATTTGGAAGTTCACGAGGTAAGTTTAAATTTAATTAATAATCACACATTGCGAGCCTAATGGACAAAATAATGGTGTTTCATAATTTTAAAAATTCTTTTTCTTTTTATTCTTAAGTTGTAAAAATAGATTTAAATTATAAAAAACAAACATTTTTGTCCCTAACTAGCGGGCCTTGTTAACAGCTTCAAAATTGTTTTTAATATAGCAAACCTATGGGTAATTGTAGGAACAAACAATTTGGTGGTGAGACCTAGTTGTACAGGTGCAATAGTGTAGAAGATATAATGGATAATCTAAAAACATATTTTGCCCTTTTATTATGGAATATGTTTTTTGACAGCCGAAGAATCAAAGGCGATTAGCATGCCAAGTTGCATAACTCTAGCTTAAGTCGTTCAGAATTAAAAACTATTTTGACACCCAAGCCTTACTTTTTCACTGATGCATTATCTAAAACTGTTGGCAGGTCAGGCAGTTTTAGGACGGATCATTTTTATAGTTTTTTTAGCTCACTATACTATAGTAGTGTGAGCTATGGTGATCCTAATTTTTTCGAGAAAAAAAAAGTTGCTCCGATTTCAAAAATTTTTATATATCTTTGCGTTTCAGATGATTTTGAAACTTTTTTGTTGCGCCGTCTGTCTGTCTGTCTGTCTGTCTGTCTGTCTGTCTGTCTGTCTGTCTGTCTGTCTGTCTGTCTGTCTGTCTGTCTGTCTGTCTGTCTGTCTGTCTGTCTGTCTGTCTGTCTGTTTGTCTGTCTGTCTGTAACGACCAACGCGCATAACTCAAAAACCGCTTGGCCGATTTCAATGAAATTTGGTACCTAGGCTGGGTCTTGGGTCGAGACGGTCCCATTTAAATATGAACAAAATCCACCGAACACAAACCAAATAAAAGGGTGGGGGTAGATTTCAAAAATTAGAGTTTATGTGAAAATATGGCGTGTGTGATATCAAACGAAAGGTAATTGAGTCTGGAGTTAAACAAAATACATTTTAATTTATTTTAAAAAAAGGGTAGGGGTATATTTCAAAAATTAGAGTTTAAGTGAAAATATGGCGTGTGTGATATCAAACGAAAGGTAATTGAGTCCGGAGTTTAACAAATAACATTTTAGTTTTTGCTTTTTTTAAGGGTGGGGGTAAATTTTAAAAATTTGAGTTTAAGTCAAAACATGGCTTGTGTGGTATCAAACAAAAGGTAATTTAGTCTGGAGTTGAATAAAATATATTTCAGTTTTTAGTTATATTAGCTCACACGTAAACTATAACTATAGTACCTAGTGTGAGCTTAGGGGCCCATATATTGGCAGAGTATTTTTATTATGTCAAACTTTCCAAGCAGCATTTAGAGGCGGCGTCAGATGCCAACGTTGTTTTGACCGTCTGAAAACTCTTATATGCACAATTGGGTCCAATAAAACCGTTTTCTTTTCCTTGTCAGGTCTTTACAGTTTTAAGGGAAGGCGAAGACAAACGTTACAAGCCGTTCCGCAAACTGCACAATCGTAAGATGCTTTGGCACGGCTCTAGAACTACCAACTTTGCTGGTATCTTGTCTCAAGGATTGAGAATTGCCCCGCCCGAGGCTCCCGTCACAGGTATGTACAGGGTGTTTCCATATATTTCAATCAAGTTCTACTGCGCTTATAAAAGACAGAAAAAACCTCCAAAAAATGTTATCTCAAAAATCAGAAACATGGTAAATCTTTTACGAAATACTGTATATATATGGATGATTCTACAAAAATGGTGCTGTGGAGTGGGAATGCATATTTTTCAAACACAGACTGCAAATGAAGCATAGTTTTAGTTATAAGATTTAAAACGAAATGTTTTCTTTATGGAGCATTTGAGTTTAATGTATAAAAAAAATTGCAAGTTTATAATTTTTTTTATTAAAAACCAAATACCTCATTCCTCTGGTATAGTCCCAAACCAAATATTAAAAACTCAAATTGAAAAAAATATCCTAATAAATAATATTTAACCAAGTCTTAACTATTTATCAAAAAATTGATAAAACTTAAGTTTGCAGTCATATTTTTGAAAATCCGAATTTACATCTTCTCCGGAAAATTTTACAATTTTTAACACAATATTTGTGAATACCACCTGTTAATTTCTAGAGAAAGAGACGGCCCTGGATATCTAATTTACTTGTGAGGGTGACAAGTTGTAACAGATAATGTCAACTTCAGTTTGGTTTAAGTTATAGATCTTTTTATTTTCGGCAGAAAATTAGTTTTTTTCGGAGAAATTAAAAAGGAACACTTCAATTATCATTCCTCTGGTAAGTAAATATATATATTTATCGGTTTCACAACGTTCTACGTCTTCCGATACCCAATCTCCACTCGTTTCTGTTTGCCCATAATTCATCATCTAGGCCTCTTATTCTTATTTCACTGTCTATTCCTTCTCTCCAGCTTCTCCTTGGCCGTCCTCGTTTTCTTCGGCCAGTTGGTTTCCATTGTAGTATTTGTTTAGGTAGTCTTTCGTCATTCATTCTTTGTACATGTCCGTACCACACCAGTTGTTTTGTTCTTATATCATCCACTAAAGTACGTTCACTTACTGTCATAATTTCTCTTATTCTTTGATTTGTAACTCTTTCTCTTTTTGATTTCCCTGCTGCTCTTCTCCAATAGTCCATCTCCGTAGCGGAAAGCATTTTTTCTGTTCTATCCTTGATTGGCCATACTTCTGAGCCGTATGTAATAATACTTTTTATAATGGTGTTATATATAAGCTTTTTGTTATGTTTTGATATACTTTGGTCCCAAATTATTCCATTTAATAAAGTTATTGCTTTTCTTCCTTGTACGTTTCGATCTTTTATAGCTTTGTCTAGTGTTCCGTCAGCTGTAATTTTTAGACCTAAGTATTTATACTCATCACAGGAGTGAATTCGCTGCCCGGTATTTAAGATTAGATCCTGTTTCATTCCACCGATACACATATACTCTGTCTTATTGAGATTAACCTCTAGTCCCCACTTATTGTACTCTTCTATTAGTTTTCGTGTCATATATTCGAGGTCGTCATAATCCTGAGCCACTACTATCTGATCATCGGCGAAACATAAAGTATACAAGGTGGTTTCGTCCAACGGAATTCCCATGTTTTGGCATTTTCTCTTCCATACTTTAAGGACTTGTTCCAAGTATATCTTGAAGAGCGTAGGCGAGATACAGCAACCTTGTTTAAGACCTTTATTTACTTGAAAGCCTTTGGTTAGTTTTGCTTTTATTTTAACTTTTGCCTTACTATTGCGGTATAACTCTTGGATGGCCTTAATTAGTTGTACGCTTATGTTTGTGTTTTCCAACGCTTTCCAAAGTAGGTTTAGTGGTATACTATCATATGCCTTCTGCAAATCCACGTAAAGCAGATGCAGCTCTTGACCGTATGCCATTTTCTTTTCAATAACTTGGGTTATACAAAAGAGATGATCTGAAGTCGATCTACCCGCCCTGAAACCAGCTTGTTCTTCTGCCTCCATGTCTTTATATTCGCTCTCTACTTTATTTCTTATTATTTTACCGTATATTCTGCTTAGCGTACTAGTCACAGATATACCTCTATAATTGTCACATATATCTTTCCTTCCTTTTTTGTGTATTGTGGATATATATGACGTTTTCCACTCAGTTGGGACTACAGTTCCATTTAAATATTTTTGGAAAAGATTCCGTAATCTCCAAAACAGTTCTTCAGTGCCATATTTAATAAGTTCGGCTGGGATATTTCCGGGTCCGGCAGATTTACCGCTTTTTAAGGTTATGCACACGTTTTTGACCTCAGAGATTGTGAGGGGTACTGGAGATCCCATCGTTCTAATTATATTGTTTCTTGCGTCTTCCTTGAATTCTGCTCTATCTTCAGTTAAAAGTTTATAAGGTAAGTAAATATTCGACTGATATCAATAGTATAATTTTTTTGTTGATTGTTTTAAAATTATAAGTATAGGAACTTTGTTTATATAAAACTTAAGTTAAGTAGCCTAAATAGATTTTGATTTAAATTGGAAAACCATTAAAAAACTCATTCCTCTCGTAACAAATAACAAATAGCCTGTAGACTGGATTACACTTAACAACAGTTAGAGATACTAAGGAGCTATAAAGCTACCACTCAATCGGGTACCTACTGTAAATAATAGGAAGCGCGAGAACAGCAGAACGTAATTAAAGCTGACGCAGTGAGGTGTGGGAACGACCCGTAATGGGTATTAAAACAAAATAAAGGCAGCTAGAGAGAGTTATGGTTGAAAATAAGTCTTTTACCTCGATGGTTTTTCTTTATAAGCAAATGGGTACCATGGAAATGGAGTAAACCAATTGTGGTTTGTCTTCTTTGGGCGATCGTGACTTATTTTTAGATTCACTTAGGTTTTATGTTTTAACGGCACTTTGTTGTTTTTAAGGCAGTGTTAAGTTTTGCGTGATCGCGGCTTAATGATTTAGTTTTTAATTAGGTTTAATTTAACAGCAAGTAGTTTTAGTCCGGCAAGGGCCGTACATGTCTTCGCGATCGTAGTTTTGAAAATGCGTTTGACTCAACACTGTCTTTTTATTGTTTCATTTCAGTTTCTTGCTTGTTAACTCCATTCAGGGTGGGTATTTCAAATGGGTCAGTTTAGAGGAAATAGGTTAACGGAATATCATGGATGAGAAACAAGGACACATCCAGATAGGTGTGATTTGGAATCGTTCCAGTTTTAATCTTGATATTTAGAATTTGAATGTGCAGAAAATATATTTGGTTTTTTTATCCCAATGTACCGAGTGTTGTTTTGTAGTTCAATAAATGTAACTAAGGGCGTGGAACGAACCAACAGAAAGATCGTGTTTAAAATCAATAAAGACAATGGAAGTCTGTCTACAAGTTTAAAACAAAAAAAATCTAGATTTATGAATGGAATACGGGGCTATTCCAAGTCATTGTGTAAAGTTAAAAATACCGTGTGATGTATTTATGGTATACAGTGAAACCTCTTTGCTGACACCTCTATTAAGCGAACACTCCCTTTAGGCGGACAAATTGAGGGATTGCTGTTTTATTTTTATTGTTCAGTCGGGTAGTAATAGATCTCTTTGAAATGGCGCCTAGTAAAAAACTTCTTAGTCTACGTGAAAAAATGGAAGTTGTTAACGTTTTGGAGAAGGAACATCTATCAGCACGAAAGATCGCTGAAAAAATTATTATCGGAAAAACTCAAGCAGCAGGAATTGTTTTTTTTTTTACGGGTATGCGCACTCGCAAGGAGATCCCTATCACGCTCGAGAAGCGGCGAGTGCGCGGAAATGTTGGTGTGTGTTGGTTTTGAAACGGTTCAGGTTGTAACCTGCAGGGAAAACTATCGCAGGGAGTTTATTCCACAGCGATGCTGTTCTCCAGAAATATGAATTCTGATATAATGAGGTTCTTGGTGCCTCTATTTTGACAATAAATTGATGGTTACCGTTTGACGTGTTCGCCTAGTAGGTGCTACTCTCGGGGGGATCATACGTGCCAACTCTTCAGAGCACTTTCCGTGATAATACCTGTAGAAGAGAGATAGATCGCCCACAGTTCTTCGATGTTCGAGACTATCCAAGCTACGGGTAACTGCGGGGTAATTGATCAGCTTGATAGCTCGTTTTTGCACGGTGTTCAAAAGCATTAAGGTATGTTTGGGTGCCGCACTCCATATATGTGAGCAGTACTTCATAGTTGGTCGAATCTGGGCTTTGTAGAGTGTCAGCAGTTGGCCTGGTGTATACAGATGTTTTGTACGAAATAGCACCCCAAGCTTTTGGGACGCCCTTTTAGCTATATCTGCCACGTGACTGTACCAAGACATGTTGGTCTCTGCAGTGACTCCAAAGATGTTTAACTGGCTCTGCAATGCGACAGCACTTCCAGATAGCATGATGTTTAGCTCACCGGTGCTGGTCTTTTTTGAAAACAGGGCTGCTTGGGTTTTCTGCGCGTTGAACTGTACAAGGTTTTTGTTGCCCCAGTCCTCTATTATCTCCAAGTCGTTATTTATCTGTGATATTTCAGTTAGTCTAACGTAATAGAATTCACGTGCGGAGAGACATGTGGGTAGTATGACTGAGGAGACTACATTGCCATCATCTGCAAAGCACTTGGATTTACTGTTTTATCTATGAGGTCATTTATGTAAATCAGAAAAAGTGTTGGCGAAAGGATTGCTCCCTGTGGCACACCAGCATTTATTTGGAAAGAGTTAGAGTTCCGGCCATCCAGTGCAACATAAATGGATTTATCCTTAAGGTAACTTTCAAACCAAGTGCAAAGTCTCGGCGACAATCCCGTTGCTTTGAGCTTGTTGAGCAGATTTTCATGCCAGACTTTATCGAATGCTTTAGATATATCTAAGGCAATTGTTCTTGTTTCACCTCGCAACTCAATCGCTTTTTGCCATAAGTGAGTGACGTATGTAAGTAAATCGCCAGTTGACCTATATTTTCGAAATCCGTATTGCTTGTCGTTGATAATTTTGTACTTTTCCAAGTACTTAGTTAGGTGATTGTTCACAACTCTTTCCATTACTTTTGATATCACCGGAAGTAGAGCAATTGGTCTATAGTTTAACGGATCTGTCTTTTTTCCTTTCTTTGGAACGGGTTGTACTGCGGCAGACTTCCATGATGATGGATATACTCCTTGCCTATAAGATAAATTGAATAATTTTGCGAAAGTTGGGGTGAGTTCGCTAGCACAATTTTTGAGTACTATCGCGGGAATGCCATCTGGACCCATTGCTTTGTTTGTATCCAACTTTTTAAGGGATTTTCGTATTTCTCTGTGACAAAAGGGTACCTCTGGCATACTGTGGGAAACCCTTTCAATAAACGGTGGAGTTTTTACATTTGGCACTGTTAGGTTTGAGTTGGAGGAAAAGATTTTGGCCAGCATATTGGCTTTTTCATCTGATGTTGTGGCTAAGTGAGTATTTTTATCTGTAAGTGGTGGTATGGATGACTTGGTGAAGTTTGATCCAACGGCTTTTGCAAGAGACCAAAAGGACCTAGAACTACTTGGACAATTCATCAACCAGTTTTTTATTCTTTGATTGTATGTTTCTTTAGCGGCGTCAATAGTAATTTTGCAACTATTTCTGGCTTCTATAAATTCTGTGTGGTTTTGAGCGGTTTGTTGATGTTAATAAATATATATGAAAATTTCGCAGTTCTCCCTCATAAGCGGACACCTCCAATAAGCGGACAAAATCGACGAAACCGGGAGTGTCCGCTTATAGGAGGTTTAACTGTATTTAATTATTTTGATCTAATTTTTGTCAACATGGCTTTATAGAATAGTGCACAGTGTAAAAAATGGCGGCCAGCATTCCGTCCCCCCTATATGAGTCAATCCATCTATCAAGGATAATTTTCGGTTTACGTCATTTGACATGCACACCGCTTTGGGTCGAATGAGCGGATGTCTCTTTCACTTTCATAGATTTAGAAAAAGACTATGGCTCGAACACAATTTGAAGAGAATCCAACCTGTTTGTCCCTCAAGAAATTATATGACCAATAGTACTAGTTTTATTTGTCTTTTCAGGTTACATGTTTGGCAAAGGTATCTACTTCGCTGATATGGTGTCGAAATCAGCAAATTACTGTTGCACCAGTCCAAACAGCCCGACTGGTTTGTTGCTCATTTGTGAAGTAGCACTTGGAAACGTAAGTAAAATTTATTTTTAAAAAAATAATGGAAAACTAAGGCATCTACTATCAGATGCAAAATTAATTTTTTCTTAAATATATTCGAAACTAAAGTCCTGACAATTTGTTTAACCATGCCAAGACTTTATGACCAACCCTGTATAATTTAAATTCTTATTTACTTAGATCTTAAAACATAGCACTTAAATAATAAGTCAAACAAGTTTTATGGCTAATCGGGCAACAAGGATGCAATGCAAAATGCGTTGATCCGGCCTGAAAAGACAAAGAGCTGTCGTAGGTCACGGACTATAGTTGTTTTCTTTTATTTGCATTCGATCTTTTCATTGATCGATATTGTATAGCAGTGTTTTTCCCTGCTTTTGGTTTTTTGTTTCTCTCGTATCTCGGTAGATGGCGCCTCTTGCTATAGTTCGCTCACTAATTACATTTAATTAGAGACAAAACCGTCTGATTAACTTCGCAAGATTTGTCACTTTACCAGCAGTGTTCTGAAGGAGTCCCATAAGGACGAAACGGTTAACTGTCAACACTTATTAGGTATCCATTAGATCTTGGACCCCCGTGAGGTTAAGCTTTCAAGCTACCCACGGAAAAATATAAGGGAAACAAAAAACTCCTTTTTGCCCGATTAGCCATGAAACTTGTTTGATTTTTAAATTCACGGGTACGAAATTTCACGTTTGTTAAATAATAAGTCTTTACATAGACTTGGACCCCACTGGTTTAAGAAAGGGGGAAATTCGCAGGTGGGTTTCGCTGTATATTTTTCTGGGAATCATTGAAAATCGTTGTGAATCACTAGAAAATCACTGGGAAACACCTGCAAATCACTGGGAAAAATGGAAATCAGTGTACGTTTTTTGGGGAATTTTCCCTCGGATTTAAGTGTATTTTTTAGTATCGAAAATTTGAACTTCAAAAAATATGAGACGATCAGCTGATTTACACAGAACAAGTTGGAGCTCAGCGGCAGTGGTTTGGGTGCGGAAAAACAAGGGGCTAAGGTATCGCCGCGGTGATTAAATTTCGAAAGCTCAAGCGTATAAACCAGTAAACCCTAGTAGACGTAAATGAAACTTGATGCAAACAGCACAAACCCTAACAAAAAACAAGGCTGCTAACAGAAGCAGGGCCAGAACGCCAAATAAATCCATGCTAAAACATGATATTAATTGATGATGGTATTTAGTAAACTTCAAACCATAAATCTAGGCTCACGCATCTTGGAAATCTGCGGTGACCCTACATAATTAACATCTTTCCTTTCTCATCGGCAACCCTGTATATTGTAATTTATCAATTGCTAGTAATTATTTTAGCTCACACATATATTATACTATAGTAGTGTGAGCTATGGTGATCCTAATTTTTTCGAGAAAAAAAATTTGCTCCGATTTCAAAAATTTTTATAACTCAAAAACCGCTTGGCCGATTCTAATGAAATTTGGTACCTAGGCTGAGTTTTGGGCTGAGATGGTCCCATTTAAAAATGAACAAAATCCACCAAACACAAACCAAATAAAAGGGTGGGGGTAGATTTCAAAAATTAGAGTTTATGGGAAAATATGGCGTGTGTGATATCAAACGAAAGGTAATTGAGTCTAGAGTTAAACAAAATACATTTTAATTTATTTTAAAACAAGGGTGGGGGTATGTTTAAAAAATTAGAGTTTAAGTGAAGTGAAAATATGGCGTGTGTGATATCAAACGAAAGGTAATTGAGTCCGGAGTTTAACAAAATACATTTTAGTTTTTGTTTTATTTAAGGGTGGGGGTAGATTTCAAAAATTGGAGTTTAAGTCAAAACATGGCTTGTGTGGTATCAAACAAAAGGTAATTTAGTCTGGAGTTGAATAAAATAGATTTTAGTTATATTAGCTCACACGTACACTTTAATAACTATAGTACCTAGTGTGAGCTTAGGGGCCCATATATTGGCAGAGTATTTTGTTGCGCCGTCTGTCTGTCTGCCTGTCTGTCTATAACGACCAACGCGCATAACTCAAAAACGGCTTGCCCAATTTCAATGAAATTTGGTACCTAGGCTGGGTTTTGGGTCGAGATGGTCCCATTTAAAAATGAACAAAATCCACCAAACACAAGCCAAATAAAAGGGTGGGGGTAGATTTCAGAAATTAGAGTTTATGCAAAAATATGGCGTGTGTGATAGCAAACAAAAGGTAATTGAGTCTGGAGTTAAAGAAAATATATTTTAGTTTTTTTTTTAAAGGGTGGGGGTAGATTTCAAAAATTAGATTTTACGTGAAAATATGGCATGTGTGATATCAAACGAACGGTAATTGAGTCCGGAGTTAAACAAAATACATTTTAGTTCTTGTTTTTTTTTAAGGGTGGGGGTAGATTTCAAAAATTTGAGTTTAATTTAAAACATGCCTTGTGTGGTATCAAATGAAAGGTAATTTAATCTGGAGTTGAATAAAATTTAGCTTACACGTACACTATAACTATAGTACTTAGTGTGAGCTTAGGGGCCCATATAATGGCAGAGTATTTTTTTAGGAATACGAACGGCCTCACTCAGATTACATCGAGAAACTGCCCAAGGGCAAGCATAGCTGCAAAGGAGTAGGCAGAACCCACCCTGATCCTTCTGTGACGAAAGTAATCGACGGCGCTGTAGTACCCCTAGGACCCGGCGTGCCCAATCCCGGCACCGAGAAAAATAGTTTGCTCTACAACGAGTATCCTTTTATTTGAAATTTTCAGTATTTTGGTTTGTTTTTTAGCAACTTTAGCTTGATTTTTGCACCGTCCTTTTTTTCACTCAACACCTCCGGATGGCCTTTATTTCTTTTTATCATTACACGTGAACCCTTTGAGATAGACCGATGAAAGTTGCAAAAAATTGTTATTTTTGGCTGTACCTCCGTTAGCACACCATAAGTGTTCAGGAAATTATTCTATGAACTTAAAATTTTGCAAGAAGATATATGTGAGATCAAGAAGCTTAATGTTTTTAGCCAGATCGGAAAGAGACTTTAAATATCTCAAAAAATATTCACTTTTGCATATACATATTAGAGTTTTTACTCTTTCCCCTTTCCCTATCACATCCCCAAAGGAATCTATTGAATTACCAGTAACCCTGTGTAAAATCCCAAAATAATCCTCCAAACCTTATTGTACAGGGTGATTTTTTATAATTGCAAGATCGCTATAACTCGGTTATTATTGGGAGTAGAAAGTTCAAACAAAAACTGTTAGGTTTGGTAAATTATGGCCACTTTAGACCCACCATTAGTATTTTTTTATAGGTTATAATATACAGGGGGCGACAATCAGATCAATTTTTTTAAAGGGAACACCCTATATATTTTTGTTTTTTTAAGTTCCGCATAAAGTGACAAAACTCTACCCTTTTTCTTTTCTGATCGGGTGTTAGGCCTTGAAGTTCTTGTTGTTTATATGCCCAATAAGAATTTGTTCTTAGGACACTTCTTACTTTGGTAAAAGACGTCAAGCGTTCCTGTCCTTCTTGCACTAATGCGGAAAATACTTTTTTTATAGAAATTTGTGGGCTTTCTTGAAAATCTAGTAAAATATTTAAATTAGCCTCTTCGTTTGGACGAACAACTCGTTTTTTTAGTTCCACAGACGATGTTTCACGAAATTTTCTATATATCCTAAGAATTGTGGATATATTAGGACATTGTCGGGCTGGATACAGTTCTCGATATTCTCTCGCAGTAGCAGTGGCATTTTTATTATTTTTCGCATATAATAAAAGTATCTCTTGCTTTTCTGCATTGGAATAAAGCAACATCTAAGATAAATATTTAAAATTTGGCACTGACAATGTCATTAGATATCCACACATCTTAATATTGTTTGTGACTTGTCACAGGAAATACTCCGCACCGTATTTAAAATTTGCTAATTTTCGGAATTTCAATCGTCAATATTTCGAAAACTAACAAAGATAGAGCCATAGTGTTACATATATCTGTAAAGCTAATTTTTTGCGGAACTTAAAAATACAAAAATATATAGGATGTTCCCTTTAAAAAAATTGATCTGATTGTCGCCCCCTGTATATTATAACCTATAAAAAAATACTAATGGTGGGCCTAAAGTGGCCATAATTTACCAAACCGAATAGCTTTTGCTTGAACTTTCTACTCCCAATAATAACCGAGTTATAGCAATCTTGCAATTATAAAAAATCACCCTACAATATCAATAAAAAAATTTGTTAGTCATCTTTTCGTAAATATTTAAACAGAAAATCTCGCCGCAGGCAGAGGGAGACAGTCTTAAAAGTGTGGATATTAAATGAAGTTTGCAAAGCAAATTTGTTATTAACTTAAATTTTCGAAGCAAATTTTAATCAAAAGTTTTCCTTAATTTTCTTCTCAGATTCATAGTTTATGATGTGGCCCAGGTTCGCATTAGGTACTTGGTGAAGGTGAACTTCAAGTATAAGTATTAAGCTCTCTACCATTGATGAAGTACCAAGTTTCACAACAGTTTGTTACACAGTTTTAGTGCTTACACTATATTTGGTGGTAAGTTTTGTTGTTACCGATAAACACAATGTTATCAAAAAGTTTTTTTGAATTTCCAATACGGTCATGCTAAACATTTTTAGACATATACATTATTTTTAAAAAAACTAACCAAACCAAACCATTTTGATCTTATTCCGGCTACAATGGCCAAGCATTCCACTGTGTCTAAAAGTTTTAAGCACGACCATCGTACCAAATTTCACAACAGTTTGGTACACGGTACTTTAAACTATATTTTATTACAAAATTATTAATTATTTGAATTTCTAATATACCAGATATTAAACTTATTCTATTAGAGTTACCTTCAAGAGGCAAAAGGGGTAAAATTTATTATTTTAAAGAAAACAAACTCGTTACTAATCGTTACTCGACTACTAAGTAATCATTTTATATATTCGTTACTATCGTTACTTTGATTATTGTAACTGTATTCAATTCAATCATACAATTAGTGCAAAATTCTCGAACTGTCGTTAATTCGAAGATCATTTCGATCACTGGTATGTTTTTGTTGTTGATATTATGGAAATATTCAATTGAAATTTTTCAAATGCGGGCTAAAATTAAAAAAATAAAGGTAGGAATTACGTGGGATCTGTTCCGTGAACAACTTTGTTTTAAAAATCTAATGCCTTACATACAAAGAAATACATATTTAAAATCTAAAAGTTAATAAAAATAGAGACAAAAATAACAATCTTAGACGAGAACCCTAAAAATATACAAAAATTTTGGATTACTGAATACTAAAATAGTCGAAGGGATCAAAGTAACGAAAGTTATCATTTAATTTTCGGATCGGTGTTCGTTACTCCGTTATTTGTCGAGTAACGAGTACTCAAGTAACAAATAGTTACTTTTTCAACACCTCTAGCAAACAAGTAAAAGAATATGTAGATTTTTATACAAAATTGATCATAGTAGAGTTAAAATAAAGGGAAATTTACGCTGGTTTTAATGAAAAAAGACCCCCACTTCTGAAATAGATGTACAGCGTGTCCCATTTTCGATGGGATTAAATGGGCAACTCGGCTATTATTAAAGATATCGATTTTCTGATTGCACCTTACCGTACTGTTTTTTGAGTCTTTAAAAATGGTGTAATCAGATTTTTGCCATACAGGTAGTTTCTGAAAAAATTGCATTTTTAATAATCTCTTATATCTCGCTCATTTTGGAAGATATTTTTATTCTGTAAGAACCTTTTAATGGCAACTTTTTAAGAAGAAAATAATGACGTTGTCAATTTTTTTAAATATTGTTTAGTTTATGAGATATGGTATTTATCATAAAAAATTCAAATACGGACCTGGATTTTTTTTATTACTATTTTGATTGGTTTTATGCTATTATTATTACAAAATATTAATAAAATAATATTTTTTTGTTTTAAGGTTTAAAAAAATATATTTAATATTTTTAAAAAAATTTTACTTTGGCCCTGGAAATTTCCAACATAAATATAAAATAAAATTGCTAGTTGAACGATTTGTAGTTCAACTGTTTTGATACTTGGCAAATTAAAATGGTTTTACGTTAATTTAAAGATTTGTTTGAACCAAAGTCTACGACAAATACTAAAAATAACAACTAATTTTTCTTTAATGATATAAATGTTCAAATTGATTGCCATTATGTGTAAGACACTATTGGCATTTTTGAGTATTTATTCTTAACGCATTTTGCATAAAAATGTTTCTGCCGTTTAAATATTGGGATTTTGATGCTTACCACATTTTTCAAAAATTGGTATGGTCGATTTCTAGCCATTTTAGAATAACTGAGAGTGAGACATGCACAAAAATGATAAGTAAAATGACAATCTCAACGCCACGCTTTTGTTTTGTAAATTTCATAACCTGCTGTGCTACCATCAAATAATTAGTATAATATTATTTTTGTAACTATTTCACGTTTTTTACTTTATTTATAAATCTTTTAATTAACTTTTTAAAACAGATAAACTAAAAATCGTTCAACTAGTGTGTCTTGCAATTTATAATTTATAATTACGTTGGAAATTTTCAGGTTCGTACTTTACATTTTTAAAAAATATTAAATAGTTTTTTTTAACCTTAAATCAACATTTTTTTAAAGTTTTATCATTTTAAGATAATAATAGCATGAAACCAATCAAAATAGTAATAAAAAAAATCCAGAATTTTTTTATGATAAATACCATATCTCAATAACTAAACCATATTTAAAAAAATTGACAACGTCGTTATTTTGCTCTAAAAAAGTTGCCATTAAAAGGTTTTTACAGAATGAAAATATCTTGCAAAATAAGCGAGATACAAGGAATTATTAAAAATGCAATTTTTTCAAAAACTCCCTGTATTAGCAAAACCACGGGGTATAGCAAAAATCTGATTACATCATTTTAAGGGCTCAAAAAAAGAGCACGGTAAGGTGCAATCAGAAAATCGATATCTTCAATAACAACCGTGCTTCCCATTTAATCCCATCGAAAATGGGACACGCTGTACAGATTTGGTGGTTGGTACATACCATACATGCATACTGTGTATATCCGTTATAGCCATAACAGCTGAGAACAATAACCAGAAGGATCAAAGCTATAGAAAAACACTTAAAAATGCGCAGACTGAAGGAAATGGGAAGAAATTCAAAGTAATTAAGCAAGGCCAACTTTGATAGCCCCGATTTAAAAGAGACCGACGCATGCGCAATTAAAAAAATGAGAACGTTTTAAGCGCCAGTTGTCAAATAAAGCAGCAGGCGTTTGACAGCACAGTGGATAGAATAGACCAGTGTACGGATCTTATATATATATACAGGGTGAGGAAAAGGTACCGGGACCCCTAAATATCTCGATAACTAAGACTTATTTGCAAAAATGGTCTAAATAAAAGTTTTAGGATTGAATTTGTTCTATTTGGTCGTGACATTGACATTGACGTATCTGTCAGCATTAGGAGTTTTTCGGAGGTCCACTTTAAAAATTTAAATGAAAACCATATTTTTTTCTTTTACCATTCGATGGAGAATAAAAATCTACGTTTAAAATGACATTGTAATTTTGTATCAGAATGACATTTCGAAGAATATAAATTAAATAATTGTTCTTAAAGTGGCCTTAACACTTTAAGAAACTCGTAGATTATTTAATTACCCCTGTATTTTATTATGCGTGTAGCTGTGACAATGACATTATATCTTAATATTGTGTCAAAACAAATCGCAAATTGTTTCTTGTTTGAAGGGGTCTCGGTACTTTTTCCTCACCCTCTATATATATACATATATATATATATATATATATATATATATATATATATATATATATATATATATATAACATATATATATATAACATATATATATAACATATATATATATATATATATATAACATATGATATGAACAACGGAACTACTAATATTTTTTGAATTTTTTGAAAACTAAGGCAATTTTCCCACTGTTTTCTGGTACATCCTTATAAAATATAATTTTCTAGACTTATTGTCGTTATTTTTTTTAGCGCGCTTTATTTTTTATTACACAAAACTTAAACTACAAATCAAACTGAATGTGATCGTTTAATATCAAAGGTGAACCGAGGGAAGTAAACAGAGATGTAGGTCAGCGGATTATTTTTGAAGCTGAAACGAACACATTATTTTCTTCGAATTTTAATTTTTGTGTAAAGAGAAATGAAGCGGGCTAAAAGAAATAACGACTGGTATGTCTGAAAAATATTATTTTATAAGAATATACTAAAAAATAGTAGGAAAATTGCCTTAGTTTTTAAAAAATTCAAAAAATATTAGTTGTTCATATCATATCTAACTTTTGTTTACATAAATCAGCTGGACCACCAATGACGTGAAAATTCGACATATATTTATAAGATCCGAACACCGGTCTATTCTATCCACCGTGGTTTGACAGAGTGTCAGTCTTTACTACCTATCTAGCACAGCGACCTCTAGTGGTGGTAGCGTGCACTATCTATGAAAATATGGCGGCCAGCGTTCCGTCGGTCCTATTTGATGTTGTGCAGTGGTCGAATCGAGTTCTACTTATTTTTTTATTTATATCTATGAGAATGATTGAAGGGGGAAAAGTTTGACATTTGATGTTTGCTTGATACCAGCGTAAATGCCCCTTTTAAATCTAATGAATAAAATAAATTGGCAGTGTTTTTCTGGGTATATTTGGCGGGAGATATACTATTTAATGCCATATTTTTGAAACGTTGGAAATTTGTTGCATTATAACTGATATTATGTCTTCACATCTGTTGTTCCCTTTGGGAGTGTGTCGATAGATTTACCTCAGTGCCTCAACTATTTTTTATTAACTATATAATGTTTTATGTTAGTGTTACATCACTGTATTTTTCGTTTGTTTTGTGTTTTTTGTTTTTTAATTAGGTTATTATGGCTAGAGGTAAAAGTTTTGCTGTGTTTAATAATGAATATTTTTCTAATAAAATATTTCGCCTCATCAAAATAAAACTTCTGATGTTTTTATTAATTTGTTTGCAACCACTCACTTTTTTAGAAGTGAATACGCCTTGATATTTAATAAACCAATACATAAAATTGTTTATTTAAAACAATAATAGGAATAGAAATAGGATTTTCTAACAAAATTTCTAATCATTTTCCAAAAAAAAAAATAAACAAAGTTGAATAAGACCTTTGTTTGTGTTCGATTAATTTAGAATCCTTTTTAGCGATTTTTTAAGCAACGTCACGATATCTGCTTTAATGGTCCCTAAAACACAAAACTGCATCGGACGAAATCCTTTTAGACCTTCGTCAACAGAAAACCATTTTAATTTATTTTCGCACCTCAAAACCTTCAAGCAGTTGCTATTACTAGTTGAGTCAACTAGTAATAGCAACTGTTTGAACCCTCGCATTAGCTTGCTGGGGGTATGAGGGTCTTTTGAAGGTTTTTGAAAGGTATGTTACATTTTAAGGGGGGTATCGGTTTATAAAACATAAAAAATGATGGGTGGAATAGTCACTTTCAGGGTACACTGTTGGACCTGAAAGGGATTATTTCATCCCCTTCAAAATAATTTTATTATCTCAGTTTATAATGGGTCTCTTTAGACTCGAAACATGTCCTAAATAAAACCCGAAACAATACTATACAAGACTTTAGTGGAGAAGACATTCAGGTTTTCTTAATTTGCAAACTCCACTTTAAGAAATGGACAATTTTTTCAATTCAAATAATTTGTGTATTTAAAACAATTACAGGAACAAACACACTTTTTAACAAAATTAGCTGTGTTAATAAACTTATCTTAAAAATTGTTTTATTTTGAAACATTTCTTTAAATTGGCACGATTTTTCCGCAAAACTGAATAAGCCCGTAGTCCCCCTTTTTCATCCATTTGGGATCTATTTTAGCAATTTTTTCAGCAACACCATCTTTTAGCCCAACCACCATATCTGCTTTAATAGTCCTTAAAATGCACATCTTCGTGGGATGAAACCCTTGCAAGCCTTCCTCAACAGATGTCACCGGGTCCCAATTGATTTCACCAAACAATTTTCTATAGTTCATGTCGCCTTTAAAAAACGCTGCTTTGGATTCTGACAGTTTTCTGTAAAGTTCTGGTTTTAAGCTTTTCATAAACTTAAATTCAAACGGAAGCGTCCAAAAATCATCAACTACCAAAACCCAAGTACCATTTTTTGCGTACTCGGCCCACCTATTGCCAAGGTTTTTTAAAACGTCACTATCACTATTTTGTAGCTGTTCGATTGTCCAAAAAAAATCGTTCTGCATTACGTCAGAGATGAACCAGGGAATTGATTTAACGTAGATTCTGATATGATTGGCTAGTTTTCTACTGATGAGGTAGTCGGCTATACACAGATCGGTAAACAGTTCGTACCCTGAGTTGTCTAAGATGATATCTGAAAAATAAGGATAAAAACTAAGCTCTAAAAAATACTTTTACCGTTGAAATAGAAGCAACAGATTGGGTAGACGACGAAAATAAGCATGAAAGAGAGGAATATCGCTAGAAATCATTTAAATGCATAACTGGTTTATTCTAGAAAAAAGACGAAATATTGGTTCCCAAGTAACATTTCTTTATTTATAGCAGAAGCTAAAAGGTTGCCAGCGTCTTTCCTTAAAACCATTAGTTTCAATGTTTCGTCGCTAGCACGTTCCCATTACCCTTATATACCCCTTAGACCTCCTAAATGGGACTCCCCAATTGGTGGTGGCAACCTATGTATTAAACTGACTATAAAACCATAAGAAATAAACTCCAGCTTCGCCCTCTAGCGGTTCCACCAGTATAGAACCTTTTAAAGCCTAAAGCTATTATGTCAGGTTCTAAAAGCAACTCAGAAACGTCCTCTATCCAATTATAAAACTAGATTTGGTATCCTGGCGATTCTGTTGAATACCATAATACCTTTAGAGTAAAGAAGTTTTCCTATAAAAGCTATGGTGATATTTTAGATTCACAATGGCTATATAAAATAATTTAGGACACAAAATTGCAAAAAATGTCAGAGTCCCAAAATTATTTTCACGTAAAATATACCGAGTTTGTCGTTTTGTTGATGATCAAATTGCCTGCCAGATTTATTTTTCTGATAAAATCGTATCTAAAAAGCTCTCAAAACAAGCGCGCCAGCTCAAGAATGCTTTTTAATAGTTTTTTGATAACAAAATAACAAATATTTAAAATTAAAAAAAATCATTTACACTATTCACCATTAAAAAAGTCTGTTTGGTTTACATAAATCAAAATTAAAGTAAAATTATTGTTAAAAAACACTGCTAAAACGACTAGATAAATATTTTCTCTTTACAATATTTTTAAATAAATTTATATACGCCATTATGGTTTTATAGTGGTCACTTGGATTTATTTGTTACTGTATCGCAACAAGGATTTTTGAGTGCCCTTATGAAACCAACAAAAAAGAACAATGTAAACATAGTCAACATAACCTCACTTAAATTTTTTGTATTTGTTTATAAAGTGATTAAAAGCGTATAATTCAACACTTTTAAGTGTTTTTATCGTGCAATTTCGACACAATCGAGAGGGCCAGTGTAAAGATATTCGTTGTGCCTGCAGATTGGAGGGCAACCTCTTATATTGGCCGTCTAAACAGGCCTTATCTAGGCCTGGGTGTCAATCTTGTAATAGGTAGGTACCAATCTGTACCTAGGTATATCTATTATTTTTACAAGAAATACCTAAAAAAATAAAAGACGAAAGTATTTACTTACTTCTGTTAGAAGGAAACAACGTTTTATATGGCAGCCTATTTAAATAATATTTAATATACAGCTATGGGTAACTATATAAATACAAAAGAATTAAGTTTACCTTTAAGCCTTCCTATAAAACCTTTTTAAAATGCCTAAAAGTAATGGCAAAAACCAAAAGTCTAAAGTTTATATTTACCACTCTTAAAAACCTTAAGGAAACTAGGTTCTATATGGCCGTCTATCTAATCATACTTACTTTTAAACTACTGGTAACTATAAAAACAAAAGGATATAAGATAACCTTTTAACTCTATTATAAAACACTTTTGTGATGACCTAAAGTAATGAAAAAAACTAAATGACCAAAGTTTATATTTATTTCTTTTTAAAAACTTTAGGTAAAAGGGTTTTATAAGACTATCTTTATAAATCAGAAATCAATAAAACCAAAAGTATCTAAAAGGAACAGAAGGAATATCAGTTTTATTATACTCCCTTTATAAATCACTTTTTGGTTGTATAACACCCCTTTAGGTAATTGGCTATATAAATTACCTTTATGTAGCTAAATTGATCCTAAAACCCATAACAGCACCCTCTAAATAACCTAGGAACCAAATTGATAAAACCTTGAGTGGTAATAATGTTACTTGGGTTGCCTACCTCTGGGGATATGTTTCCCGTCAAACTCACTAGTACACAGTTCAACGGGCTATTTTTTACGTGATGTGTAACAGGCATAATTTTTGTAGATAGCTTTATTTTGCCTACGTAAATTCTTGAAAGTGGTTCCTAACCGAATGCGCGGACGCCGAAATATGAGCCACTGAATTTGGGGACACTGTTGCCATTTACTTTCAAATACGTTTTCTAAACCACAGAGAAAACATCCAGTTACTAATTCTTTACTGTTACTTTTTTATATCATAAATTATGAGATGAAAAATAACAATATGTGTGACAATTTTTTTTTCTTTGGGTTAAAAAATATATTTGGAAGTAAATGGCAACATTATTCCCAAAATGGCATGCGTGGTTTATCGAAGCTCGAAATATTTCTGCGGCAGCGCACTCTGTTAGGAGTCATTTTCAAGAATTTTCGTAGAGGAAAACGCTGGGCGTCGCGGCAAAATAAAGCCATGTACAAAAATTCAGCCTGTTTCCCATCACTTAAAAATTAGACTGGTGTACTCTAGACTATACCTATGGTCTCTAAATTCTTACCAATTATATCTGAGATGCTGTTCTCGGTGATGGCTTGCCAAATTTGTTCCGAATGATTGCATAAAACGTTCGGGTCCATACTAGCAGTATCGAACAGGGCCGAGTGCTCTTCGACTTTTCCCAACGATATGGCCAGGTCGCATTTGTTGCCCCACAAATTGGCCTAAAAACGTCCAATGAATATTCATTATTTATATTATCATTTTAATAATATCAATAAAGACAAGGAGCTGTGCTGCCTTACTCAAATGCTACACAGCATAAGGTCACTGAAACTTTGTTATATAGTGACCTTAATAAAGCATGGTTAAAAGATATAGGATTCATAGAATGTGTGTGAGAGAGAAGTAAAAGAGCAAAATATATTTTGGGCGGTGTCTTGAAATATTTTTCTGGCTGTTTTAGACCCGTATTTCGGCTGGCCATTCCTTCGTGTGCAGCGAAAAAGGTGAGAAGTGGGTATTTGTATTGCTTATCTTACATACAGTAATAATTTCCCATGAATGCTATAGGATGTAAACATGCAGTATAGTTGTCAGCTATATTGTAAAATAGGATTTGTTTAATAAATATGTTAAAAAGATACAGACAGGGTGCTGAAAATTAAACTTATTATATATATTACATCCAAAATTAGTATACTAACTTGAAAAAATAGTCCATTTCTCAAAGTGGAGTTTGCAAATTACAAAGAAAAACTAAATGTCTTCTCTTTATTGTTTCGGGTTTTATTTAGGACATGTTTCGAGTCTAAAGAGACCCATCATCAGCTAAAACAAGTTAAACAAAGAATTGTAACTACATCCGAAGCAACTTTAGTGCCTATCAAACAGATTAAACTGAGATAATAAAATTATTTTGAAGGGGATCAAATAATCCCTTTCAGGTTCAGTAGTGTACCCTGAAAGTGACCCCCCCCCCCATCATTTTTATGTTTTATAAACCGATACCCCCTTAAGAATTTTAAATTTTAATATTTGTCTTTTCAGAGTGATCAAATATATCTTACCACATTTTTTTGTTGGTTGAAGGCACTAATCAACCATCCAAAGCATACTATATCTTTTATTTATAAATCATCTTAACTCTATTTATGTATTATTAATGGAAATAACCTAAATAAAATTAAAATATAAATAAATAAAAGATATAGCATGCTTTGGATGGTTGATTAGTGCCTTTAACCAACAAAAAAATGTGGTAAGATATATTTGATCACTCTGAAAAGACAAATATTAAAATTTTAAACTCTTTTATCTTTAACGCAATTCTATATCTTTTGAATTACAGAATTCTCCACTTCCTACGCCTGTTCAGGATACCTCTTTTTTGCTGGATTTTCAACTAGTAATAGCATCTATTTGAACCCTCGCATTAGCTTGCTGGGGGTATGAGGGTCTTTTGAAGGTTTTTGAAAGGTATGTTACATTTTAAGGGGGTCTCGGTTTATAAAACATAAAAATGATGGGGAGGGGGGTGGTCACTTTCAGGGTACAGCGTGTCCCATTTTCGATGGGATTAAATGAGAAACTCGGTTATTATTAAAGATATTGATTTTCTGATTGCACCTTACCGTGCTCTTTTTTTGAGCCCTTAAAAATGGCGTAATCAGATTTTTGCTATACCCCGTAGTTTCGCTAATACAGGGAGTTTTTGAAAAAATTGTATTTTTAATAATCCCTTGTATCTCGCTTATTTTGCGAGATATTTTTATTCTGTAAAAACCTTTTCATGGCAACTTTTTTAGAAGAAAATAATGACGTTGTCAACTTTTTAAAATATTGTTTAGTTTTTGAGATATGGTATTTATCATAAACAAATTAAATACGGACCTGGATTTTTTTTATTACTATTTTGATTAGTTTCATGCTAGTATTATCATAAAATAATAAAAATTTTAAAAATTTTTGTTTCAAGGTAAAAAAAAAATAATATTTAAAAAAAAATAGTCCGAACCTGGATATTTCCAACATAAATATAAATTAAAAATTGCTAGTTAAACAATTTTTAGTTTAACTGTTTTGATACATAGCATATTAAAATGGTTTTACGTTAATTTACAGATTTATTTGAAACAAACTCTACGAAAAATACAAAAAAACAAATTATAAAAAATAACTAATTTTTCTGATTACCATTATGTGTAAGACATTGTTGGCATTTTTGAGTAATTTTTCTTAACGCATTTTGCATAAAAATATTTCTGGCATTTAAATATTGGGATTTTGTTGCTTGAATGAAGCAGTCAAACATCACATCACATTTTTCAAAATCTGGATATGGTCGATTTCTAGCCAGTTTAAAATAATTGTAAGCCATTCACAAAAATGACAAGTAAAATGACAATGTCAATTCCACGCTTTTGTTTTGTAAATTTCACGACATGCTGTGCTACCATCAAATAATTAGTATGATATTATTTTTGTAACTTTTTAACGTTTTTTACTTTATTTATAAATCTTTTAATTATCATTTCAAAACAGATAAACTAAAAATCGTTTAACTAGTGTGTGTTGCAATTTTTAATTTATAATTACGTTGAAAATTTCCAGGTTCGGACTATAATTTTTTTTTCAAATATTAAATAGTTTTTTTTAACCTTAAATCAAAAAAATATTTAAGTTTTATCATTTTAAGGTAATAATAGCATGGAACCAATCAAAGTAGTAATAAAAAAAATCCAGGTCCGTATTTACTTTTTTTATGATAAATACCATATCTCAAAAACTAAACAATATTTTAAAAAATTGACAACGTCATTATTTTGCTCTAAAAAAGTTGCCATAGAAAGGTTTTTACAGAATAAAAATATCTTGCAAAATAAGCGAGATACAAGGAATTAATTAAAATGCAATTTTTTCAAAAACTCCCTGTATTAGTGAAACCACGGGGTATAGCAAAAATCTGATTACACCATTTTTAAGAGCTTCAAAAAAGAGCACGGTAAGGTGCAATCAGAAAATCGATATCTTTAATAATAACCGAGTTTCCCATTTAATCCCATCGAAAATGGGACACGCTGTACACTACTGAACCTGAAAGGTATTATTTGATCCCCTTCAAAATAATTTTGTTATCTCAGTTTAATCTATTTGATAGGCACTAAAGTTGTTTCGGATGTAGTTACAATTCTTTGTTTAACTTGTTTTAACTGATGATGGATCTCTTTAGACTCGAAACATGTCCTAAATAAAACCCGAAACAATAAAGACTTTAGTGGAGAAGACATTCAGTTTTTCTTTGTAGTATACTAACGTTTTCAAAGGTGAGAAATCAGATTTTGGTTTTGTTTTGAATCTAATTCCTAAAGGACGCTTTCTACAATCTTAATTATAGATTATTTTTTTTATAAAAAGTACTTTGTACAAGGTTTACGGAATGTGGTTTATTTAATGTTTAAAACGAATATTAACCTTTAGTAATGCTATAAAAGCATTCTTTTTCGAAATGGTGTCCTTTTCAAGCACTTCCACTAGATATTCTCCCATTTGGTTCATCAAAGGCAACCCTTTGTGGTAGGCTTCTTCTTTGGAATTACGGAAATAGTCGAAATCTTTAAGAGTTTCCCTGTAACAAAAAATCCAAAAATCATGTCTACGATATACAGAGTGACAATTTGAAAAGGTTCCACCTCGATTTTAACAACCAAGTATTTAGATAATTCTAAACTCGAGGGGAACGTTAATTATATTAACTGGTTTAAGTTCTCGAAATGACGTCACGGTTACTCGGAATGATCAGTTGTATGACATAATCAGATGATTTTTGTTTAAATCCATTCTAATTTACACTTTAAATTCAAATAATAAAAAAAAAATTGCGCTATGCGCGTTTTTGATTGGTCTGCGTGACGAAAGCAACGGGAGCAGCGACGAGTAACGTCAGAAATAGATGGCGCACCGAATACTATCGAAACACGGCAACAACAAAATATTAGGCCAGAGAAAGAGCAGATAGTTTGCATGCATAGGCAGGGATTGATGTATGACTTGAATACAAAAGATATATGGAAATATTATAGGCGATGCTGCGGCTCTGCACCTCTTATTAAAGAGTCATTGAATGGTAGGGACTTAATTTAGAACAGCCTAAATAGGTATCACTCTTAAATACTTACGTCAACTGAAATATATCCTTGATCCTCCTATACATATAGCATTCGGTGAGGAGCCAAATTGTGTTGAAGTGAGTGGTGTGACCCTCCTCATTGGCCTGCTTAGCGATATAGTCGTTGTAAATTTTCACGTCAGGACTGTCAACCGTCAAAGGCGTCAGCGATTTGTTCGTTTGGATCTCGTATCTCAACTTTGACAGTTCGCCTATGGCTTTTTTAAGGTCTTCACTAGCTTTCTGAGAAATGGAAAATATATAATTATTAAAATTCATAAACTGCTTTCTTTTTTTGATCATAAACTTTTTTGACACAGTTTTTATTAAAAATTTAAACAAAATTTTTGTAAAAATAAAATTATAAAAAAATACTAAGAATAAAAAAATAACAATATAAATAAAGGGATCTATGACGGATCTGATACCTTTCCAGCCCATTAGTACACTCCACGCTATATCAGCCTTAAAAACAATTTTTTGTAAATATCTCAGAAACTAGAATTTTTGGTTATAACACAAATTATTAAGAAAAATATATTCCAGAAACCGCAGATGGATGCGATGCTCCATTCAAAAGTTTGTATATTTTCAATTTTTAAAATGTCAAAAAAACTGTCAGCATTTTCATCAAAATCTAATTTTCAAGAAAGAAATCAGATCCGTCATGGATCCATTTATTTGTTTTAAAAATTTTTTGTCCAATATACAAAATGTTGTTTATTACATATTTAAGAATAGTTTTCTATCTTTTTATGTGTGCAACCGAAGTTTTAACAACTATTTAAATAACAAATTTAAAATATTTTATTATTTTAATAATCAAACAAACTACTTATATTTTAAGGTATGTTTTTGGTTTGGATGAGGCTTTAAAAATATGTTTTTTTTCAAAAAAATAATACACATAAACATTATACAAATAAATAACTTATAAAATCAAAATAAGGTGTCACAATATTTTTTATTCTGAATGGTTTAAGCTAGAGTAATGAAATTTGGCACGCATAATGCCCTTAAGTAGTGATTCATTAGCTGTCATAAAAAATTACAGGTGTGGCCCCAAGTGGGCGTAAGGATGCAAAATGTGTGTTTAAATTATCCTAATATTTTCTACACAATATGTCGTCGCATGGCAATAGATGGGTAAATTTAACGCCTGTACTTCGGCACCCAGATTGATTAGCCCTGCATCGATGTCCTGGTCTTAGAATTACTTGGTTATCAGTTTTACAGACTGTATGTCAGCCCTGGCGGAATAATAACGGATGACAAAGAACAAAATGTTGTCCATTTGTACAGAGTTGTAATCTTACAAAATAAAGATTTTTTTTTAATAATTAATAAAAAAAAACTACCTCAAGCACTGCATTTAAAAACCAAATACTTACAGATCCAAAATCTCTAACAATTTCCTCTTTCCTTCTAGCCAAGCCATCAACAAATTGAGTTAAAATGGCAGGCATCTGATTTTTGACAGTATCAAATGCAAAACTCCTAAAAGAATATATCAAAAGTAAAAATTAATATTATATTATTTATTAATGATTGACACTAGTACATGAATGGAAAGTTGCAGTATAAATAAAATTATGAAACTGCTGTTTTTAACTTGGGTTTTAATAATTGACTGACTAAAATTTTTACCTTTTATAAAATGCTGACAGATAAACATTCCTGGGAGTAGCCAAATCTATGCTCATATCCTTGCACTCACACATTACTGCAGAAAAAATTGTAAAAATAGAAAATCCGTACCTACCATAGGTATGAAAAGCTACTGGAATTGTCAAAAAAAAACTTTTTTTTTACACAAAACAACAATCTGGGTATATGAAAATATAAAAAAAAATGTTTAAAAAATCATATCGTATGAACCAGAGTAGCTAGCCAAGTGCGCTCTTCAAATTTAGATTAAGAATTATATTTTTAGCAAAATTTGTCATAATGTCAAAGTCAGTCACAAATTTTGAAAAAATAAAGTTGGGTTCACAGTAAACTAATTATTTATAGTAAGGAAAGCACCCCCGCCTTGTCATAATATTGTACATACCCCCTGTATACATTAGTTCGGAATACAAAGTTCGAGAGGCGCTGATTAAAGACCCCGGGTAGGGTCACTGCATCACGAAGACGTAGTGTCTTCTTTGGGTAGCGACACGACAGCTAAATATTTTTGTGTTATATGACGAATCTGATACTGTCAGGAGCGTAGTTTTTTTTGTATTTAAAAAAAATAAAAAGGTTTACAAATGTTACGTAAATAACTGTCCGTCACACTCGGTATATATATTTAGACTGCCCAAATAAACAAACCATTCAAATAATGCTTTTCAGATTGTCGAATAAAAACGATGTTTTTTATGATTTTAATATTTACCCACACAGCGCAAGAAACCAAAAATTATTTGACGTTTTATAAAATATAGAAAACTATTGTTGGATTTATTCTAGGGCATAAAAGTGTACGTTTAATCTCTTTTTTCATGGACTTAGGTGATTAAAAGTAATTTCTTTAAAACTATAAAGGAAAAATTATAGGTTTTTTGGATCATTTTATTTTATTTTATTAATATACAAAAAATAAAAAGCTATCATGATACACAATAACGGTTATTCTGTTGCTTCCAGCTTGGCAGAAGTTTACTGTACTTTGCTGATGACTTAGTTGGTTTCGATTATTATTGTGTCCTTTGGCATAGCCTTCATATAAAGGAAGCATTTAACTTTCTAGACTTCTCCAGGATAAAAAACAGGAATACCTTTTTGGTGAAATTTTTGACATTCTTTTTATTGCATCATTTTCAGTACTCTGAAAGCTGCTTTCTTTGGCGGCCTTTTCAATGTCCATCTCAAAGTAGGAATTATTCTTTGGTCCCTCGTTTGTTCCATCTTTAAGAAATTTAATTCAAACTTGTTCTTATTTAGTTTGTTATGAAATAAATATTATTTAGCGTCTGACTGACTTTTGTTTAATATCTACCATAGCAACGCGCCCAAAGCTCACCAAAAAAATGAATCACTGTCCGCTGTATTATTATATACCGGGGGTTGACATGCTAAAACTAGAGTACCGGAGTAAGTGGTTTAATATTTATTTATTTTATGATTATTATTATTTTTAGTATATAAACATTGGCATTAAAGTCCCTTTTAATCACTTAACAAATTATAGCCGTCCTTCCGGTCGGGCTTAAAAAATCTTGCCGCGGAATTAAAAGTAAACACAACATATACCTACTATTATTTTATTACGTTGTCCAAACAAAAGCGGGCGGCGAAGAAAACGTCGAAAGAACAAAATATCAAAGACACGAAAGGTCGAAACTACAAAAGGCCGAAAATACAAAAGATTGAAAAACAAAAGGTCAAAAATCGAAAGTAGCTATACTGTAATGATTGTAAAAAAAGGCTTTACTATAGACACAGAGGCACACACACACATACACATCTAACGCACACACACACAAACACATACACACACAGACGTCAAGACGATATTGCGAAGATAAGTCAAAATACACCCAAATAAACACATTTTCGGCATCATCTCAAAAACATTTTTTACCTTTTCTACCCAGTATTGCACGGGCTAGGAAGGTAAAAAAATTCAACAATCTAAAAATTCAAGGTCTAAAAGTTTTTTTTGTACCATCTCTAGGTATTTGTTCGAAAACATTTTCCTCAAACGGAAAATTGTCAAAAACGGTTTTTTCGAACGGAAATTTCTATGAAACCAAAATTTGCGATCAATCGGTGTTTTCCTAACCTTTCTCAATTGATCGCAAACGTATTCTAACCGGTACAGACACTCTCTGACTTTTTTCCACCAAAACACTGTCTTCAAATCACAGGTTTGCTATCAATTGAGAAAGGTTAGAATAACACATTTTTCAAAAATATGTTTCGGTTGGTTCGGTTTGGTTTCACACTCTCTATCCAGACAGCACAAGTACGTACTATGTACGTACATAGTAGGTAACTCTGCGACGTACTATACGTATATAGTACGTACATTTTTGGACGTCCATATATGTACGTCGTAGGGACGTAATTTTAGCCATGTACTATGTACGTAAAAACTCGTACATGGTACAACCAAATAAAGGTAAAATGTACGTACTCTAGACATACATGGTACTAACATGGGACATCAAATTAAAATAACAAAAGTGTAGAATTAAGACTAGGTAACATTAAAAACTATTCTGGCTTCCTGAACATTCCTACTTTAGAGTGATCGTCCAGGTTTACCTTAAGGCTCGAAGTCTCGATAGGTTTGAAGTTTGTTTTACTTGATTTGATATTTAAGTAATGTATCTCTAACAATGCCGTTAAATGTTATAATTTCAAATCTAAAGACACTGTATGTTATTTTAAAAACAAATAAAGACTTACTGATCGATGTAAACTACAAAAATAAAAGTTTTGGAATATTCTTCAAAAAATCATGTTTTTGCACGGCAGAACCACAGAAATGACTTTAGAAACTATAAGAAATTTACAAAAGAGGCAAAATTTAGGGTGAAATGATATTTTTTATGATTGTAGGTAAGTACTATAACTACTATTATATCTAATAGTAAAAGTGTATGCATTAAATTGTTGTAGTATTTTTTGTATTAATTTATATTATAAAAATAAAAAGTTGGTCAAAAACTTAAAATAGAAGTAATTTAATTTTTTTTTAAATATTTTACATACTGTAGGTACTCTAAAAATTCTGAGATCGCTTTGCAAACTTCTACAAAAATTGTAGGTACTCTAAAAATTCCGAGGTTAATTTACAATATTGTATAAAAATTGCGTGTAGGTACTCTAATTATTCCGAGGTAAGTTGACGAGTCGCCCATGGAAATTCCGAGGCAGGTCACGTGGGCTTGTCGCTACCCATGGAGACGCCAGGCTTCCAGGATGCAGTGACCCTAACCCCGGGTATAAAAATATTATGGACAGACTTCTGTGCTGTCGCAATATATATTAACCGCTACTCTTGGTATATTTTGACAATTTGTTTTTGATTATGACTGACATTGACTTGGCAAAATGGATAAAAATATGACGGTGATGTAATTTCATTTTATATTTTTCGTTAGTGGATACAGTTTTTCGTTATTTTTCGACTATTTACCTTATTTTTTATGGTGTTTTTTGCTAAATTATGACCAATCGGTATTTTACGCGTTTTGATGGGGGCGATCCATCGCTTAAGAAATTGACAAGAAAACAATGTTGTGTTGGTGGATGCGAAGACTATGTTAGCAAGCGCCATCGCTTTCCCAAACGGAACCCCAAGCTATTTGATGAGTGGCTGAAATACTTCGGCCTAAAAACTGGCTAACTTTGACGAAAGACGAAATTTACGTTAAATGTATAGTGTGTGATGGACGCTTTGAACCAGGACAGAGTTTAAAATGTTTAGTTTTAAATTTTAATATTTAGAAAACAAGCGCAATATTTATTTTATAAAAAAATTTTTTAGGGGGGTAATTTTCTTGTTTTCCCTTTATTTATTAACAAAAAGTGCATATTTTTTATTCTAGGGGAGTAATTACCACGTTACCCCCCCCCTCAAATCCGTGCTTGGAAAAACATAATTTATTTCACTATATTTATATACAGGGTCCGGTATAATGATCTCCCAAATTAAAAACGCCATTGTAAATGCTATTTAGATTTTATTTATTTTTTCTCAAACTTTATTCTATACCATTTGTTTTTATTAAGTTTTGAAATTTACCATGTTGCGGTCATTTTTTTCGATACACATTCGAAGCTGATTTCTGAAAGTTTCACTTGTACAGTAACTTAAAAGTGAAATTCCTGTAATTCCTTGGCGTATTGCTGCTTTCAATTCGTCAATAGTTCGGGGTTAGTGTTTGGGTATCCTCAAAGGATCTGGAACTAAAGCATGTCTACCAAGTGCGAAGTGAGTAAAAAAAGTTCTTTGCGTCGTAATCACAGATTCGTTACCTACTTTTAATAAATGTTTCGATAACGAGGGCACGATGGCAAGACAATGGCAAAGCGAGAGCTACCAACCGACTAGGCTAAGCTCTTAGTGATTCGGGCACAGTGGCGGTGCAAAATATGGGAGATCATCATGCCGGACTCTGTATAATTAAATGAACAACCAGCAATATTTAATAAAAATAACGGTAACGATTACCCTTTAAAGGGAAGCATCTATTAACATTAGGGACTTAATAAAACCATGCAATGACACTATTATTGTAGTATTTTGAAAGATTTACCTTGCAGGCTGAAAGTTGATCTTTCGAAATTGACATACCAAAGTCGAATTTAAAACCAAGTCGTTTATTTATCTATAATTAAAGTTGACAGTATTTATTTCGGTTGTATAGTAAACAAAATCCTTATGTTGAAAGATTAGCAGTCCTATTCCAATACAAAACTGTCAAAATACGGCCTGACACTATTATTGCATGACTTTATTCCAACAAGTCCCTATTAGCTCCATGCCAATTTCCCTATTTTGTCATCTAGATGACGTCACGGAAAGCGAGAAATGACAATCAATCGTCATCCTAGTTCAGTTTTATTTCTTGGCATTATCGAGGTCATAACATCTCGAGTCAACTGACTGAACCGAAGCAAAAATCCTTTATCTATATCTCGAGTCGTCTGTCTAGTTGTTGCGTCTACTACATGTTTGCTTGATACCAGCGTAAATTTCCCTTTTAAATCTAATGAATAATTTAAAGTGGCAGTGTTTTTCTGGGTATATTTGGCAGGAGATATATTTATTGCCATATTTTTCAAACATTCGAAACTTGTTGCATTATAACTGATATTAGGTCTTCAGATCTGTTGTTCCCTTTGGGAATGTCTCGATAGATTTACCTCAATGCCTCTACTATTTTTTATTAGCTATATAATGTTTTATGTTAGTGTTACATCACTGTATTTTTCGTTTGTTTTGTGTTTTTTAATTAGGTTATTATGGCTAGTGGTAAAAGTTTTGCTGTGTTTAATAATGAATATTTTTCTAATAAAATATTTCGCTTCATCAAATTAAAACTTCTGATGTTTTTATTAATTTGTTTGCAACCACTAACTTTTTAGAAGTGAATACGCCTTGATATTTTAATAAACCAATAAATAAGTTATGTATTTAAAACAATAAAAGGAACAAAAATAGAATTTTTTAACAAAATAGGAAGCTTTTTTTATAAAAAAAATTAAACAAAATTGAATAAGACCGTATTCCGTGTTCCATTCATTTAGGATCTTTTTTAGCTATATTTTAAGAAACGCCACGATATCTGCTTTAATGGATCCTAAAACACAAATCTGCATCGGACGAAATCCTTTTAGACCTCCTCAACAAAAAACAGTTTTCTGTAAAGTTCTGGTTTTAAACATTTCATAACCTTAAGTTCAACCGGAAGCGTCCAAAAATCATCAACTAGCAAATCCCATTTTTTGCGGACTTAGCCCGCCAATTTTCTGTAAAACGACACTCACTATTTCGTAGCTGTTCGATAAACCAAAAAATAGTTCTTTGTCTGATTCCACTACTTTGCAAAAAAAGACTATTGTTGGCTTTTTGCCTCTTTTAGCCACAGTATCTAACTTTTTTAGGAAAAAAGTAAGCCATTGTAGTTAATAAATCAATAAATAATTTGTGTATTTAAAACAATAAAAGAACAAACACACTTTTTAACAAAATAGGGAGCAGTGTTATTAAACTTAACTTAAAAATTGTTTTATTTTTAAACATTTCTTTAAATTGGCACGATTTTTCCGCAAAACTGAATAAGCCCGTAGTCCCCCTTTTCCATCCAGTTGGGATCTATTTTAGCAGTTTTTTCAGCAACACCATCTTTTAGCCCAACCACCATATCTGCTTTAATAGTCCTTAAAATGCAAATCTTCGTGGGATGAAACCCTTGCAGGCCTTCCTCAACAGATGTCACCGGGTCCCAATTGATTTCACCAAACAATTTTCTGTAGTTCAAGTCGCCTTTAAAAAACGCTGCTTTGGATTCTGACAGTTTTCTGTAAAGTTCTGGTTTTAAGCTTTTCATAACCTTAAATTCAAACGGAAGCGTCCAAAAATCATCAACTACCAACACCCAAGTGCCATTTTTTGCGTACTCAGCCCACCTATTGCCAAGTTTTTTTAAAACGTCACTATCACTATTTTGTAGCTGCTCGATTGTCCAAAAAAAATCGTCCTGCATTACGTCAGAGATGAACCAGGGAATTGATTTAACGTAAATTCTGATATGATTGGCTAGTTTTCTACTGATGAGGTAGTCGGCTATACACAGATCGGTAAACAGTTCGTACCCTGAGTTGTCTAAGATGATATCTGAAAAATAAGGATAAAAACTAAGCTCTAAAAAATACTTTTACCGTTGAAATAGAAGTAACAGATTGGGTACAAGACGAAAATAAGCGAGAAAGAGCGCAATATCGCTAGAAATCATTTAAATGTATAACTGGTTTATTCTAGAAAAAGAAGAAATATTAGTTGCCTACCTCTGGGGAAACATAGTAGTCAAACTCACTAGTCCATAGTACACCGGTTTATTTTTAAATTCTTGAAAGTGATTCCTAACAGAATACGCGGACGCCGAAATATTTCGAGCCACTGAATTGGGGACAATGTTGCCATTTACTTTCAAATACATTTTCTAAACCACAGAGAAAATATCCAGTTATTAATTCCTTACTGTTACTTTTTTATATCATAAATTATGAGATGAAAAATAACAATATGTGTGACAATTTTTTTTTCTTTGGGTTAAAAAATATATTTGGAAGTAAATGGCAACATTATTCCCAAAATGGCATGCGTGGTTTATCGAAGCTCGAAATATTTCTGCGGCAGCACACTCTGTTAGGAGTCACTTTCAAGAATTTTCGTAGAGGAAAACCCTGGGCGTCGCGGCAAAATAAAGCCATGTACGAAAATTCAGCCTGTTTCCCATCACTTAAAAATTAGACTGGTGTGCTGTGGACTATAATGGCCTCTAAATTCTTACCAACTATATCTGATGTGCTGTTTTCGGAGATGGCTTGCCAAATTTGTTCCGAATGATTGCATAAAACGTTTGGGTCCATACTAGCAGTATCGAACAGCGCCGAGTGCTCGTCGACTTTTCCCAACGATATGGAAAGGTCGCATTTGTTGCCCCATACATTGGCCTAAAAACGTCCCATGAATATTCATTACTTATTTATATTATCGTTTTAATATTATCAATAAAGAGAAGGCGCTGTACACAGCGTAGTACATGAGCGGCTAGTTCACAACTTGCATTCCGTTTGCTATTGGTCGAAATAGTCAGCTGACTTTTTGATGTTCAACGTTGCCATTTAAGATTATTATTATATTATATTAATAGATGGTGCCACCTGTCAAGCATTTAACAAACATTATGTTTACAGCTTTCGGCGTAAAATACGAATATATACTGGTTGTAAGTGATTAAAAAGTGTAGTGGTTTCTACAGTACATACCTATTGAATTTAACTAAATATATGCTATATGTCGATGAGTTTTTTTTAAATTGTTTTTTTAAAAACATATTATATTCTTTTACAGTTCATGTCATTATTTTTGGGACAACTTTTTACAACTTTTTTTTGTTGTAAGTTATCTCAAAAATTATGATATATAGTTTAAATTAGCTTCCCTATCCTGTTTTCCTGTCGAAATCGGTGTTAACCTAACCCTGATAAATTATTCGACAACGTATCCTAACCTGTCCAGACACGCCCCGGTTAGGATACGTTTCCCATCAATTGACCACGGTTAGGTTTTGTTTCAGTTTGGTTTAACACCGATTTCAACCTCCCAAAACGAGGACAGGAGAGTTTTAATTTTAAAAATCCCGCCTGACTATGTCAACCAATAGCAAATGGAATGCAAGTTGTGAACTAGCCGCTCGTCATAATACAGCTGAGAAAATCAACAAAAACACTTTAAAATATGATGTGGCACTTACACGTGGAGCCATCTTTCGACGCATCGCAAAAGCCTCTGCAGTTTCCAATGCATATAGACCCTTTTCAGATGCATTGGGGTTGGGACTTACGACTGTTTCCAAGCAAAATCTAGATTTTTGAAGTTATACTCTTCAATTTACGATTGATAAATTATTTAGCTCTGTTGCAAGACCATTCGCACCCTTAAATCTAAAGAGACGCAACTCAAAAATTTTGAAAATGAGTTTATGCAACAAAAATGCATTTAAATGTGCTTTTTAACTAAAGATCACAAAAATTTACTTTGTTTACAATTTTTCGGGAAATTATGGAAAACTTTTGTTGTAAGTATTTTAATTGCAGGGACACATTTTTACATTTTTGAGTTATGTCTTTTTAGTTTTAAGTGTGCGATATCATTCCTGCGATTCGACAGGTGTGGATTTTAACCAAATTTGGTTTATGCAACATGGTTGTCCAGCTCATGACACTTTGCCTTTGAGAGTGTTTTTAAATGAAACGTTTCCAAGGCGGCTTATTACAAGCAGGCAAGGTACTATCTGACCTCCAAGATCACCAGATTTGGCGCCCAATAATTTATTTATGTGGCTATGCAAAAATTCAAATTTATTCGCATGGCCATTTGGGGAACGTCCTGAAATTATGTAACGCATTTTCAAGGAAAACACATTAAACAAACATTAAGTGTAACGCAAGGCCAAACCCCCCTACTCCCTAGAGCGTTACATAATTTAAGGACAGGCCCTTAAGAGTTACCAATTTGGATGAACTTCAGACAAAAATAATCACTACCATCGAAGAAATATCATTTTGATGTCACTACCCTACAATCAGCGACAAGGGGTGATCAGCTGAACCAAATTTGTACAACGTCCTACAGGACTTTAATATATTTTTGGTCCTGTAGTGTCCTGTACAAGTCCTGTATAGTCCTGCCTGTGGGGTCCGGTATAGTCCTGTGGCTGAAAAGGCACCCATAAAAAAAAGGTCATCACGTCTTAACTCTCCTTTTTTTTAGAGAGCCGATTTGCCTTTGCTGGCCTTCATACTTAATCATGCTTAGGACGCCCCTTAGGCGCCAGTACCCTCGGGGTCCTTTATAGTCCTGTGGAAGCCATGTGGAGTCCTGTGGAAGTTCTGTATAGTCCTGTAGAAAAATTTGTACACCTACTGTGGGCAGCTGATCACCCCTCGATCAGCGACCTGAATATTGTTTAGCACAGAGCGATGGTATTTTTGAGAATTTAATTCGTTAGGTAGTTCTTAAATCAATATGAAAGAATTTGCTTTTAAAACAGACCCTTCTCTTATTTGTTTTTATTATAAAAAAAGGACGCTATCTACAATTTTAATTAAAGATTAAATTTTTTATAAAAAAAAATTTGTACAAGGTCTACAAAATGTGGTTTATTTAAAGTTTAAAACGAATATTAACCTTTAGTAATGCTATAAAAGCATCCTTCTGCGAAATGGTGTCCTTTTCAAGCACTTCCACTAGGTATTCTCCCATTTGGTTCATCAAAGGCAACCCTTTGTGGTAGGCTTCTTCTTTGGAATTACGGAAATAGTCGAAATCTTTAAGAGTTTCCCTGTAATCAAAAATCAAAAAATCATATCTACGATAAACAGAGTGACAATTTGAAAAGGTTCGACCTCGAATTTAAGAACCAAGTATTTTAATAATTGTTAATTTTTAAAACATCTGAGGACTCAAGGGGAACGCTAATTATATACAAAATTATATTAACTGGTTTAAGTTGTCGAAATGACTTCACGGTTACTAGGAATGATCAGTTGTATGACATAATCAGATGATTTTTGTTTAAACCCATTCTAATTTACACTTTAAATCCAAATAATAAACAAAAATTGCGCTATGCGTGTTTTTGATTGGTCTGCGTGATGAAAGCAACGGGAGCTGCGACGAGTAACGTCAGAAATAGATGGCGCACCGAATACTATCGAAACTCGACAACAACAAAATATTAGGCCCCAGAAAGAGCAGAGTTTGCATGCATAGGCAGGCATTGATGTATGACTTGAATACCAAATATATATGGAAATATTATAGGCGATGCTGCGGCCCTGCACCTCTTATTAAAGAGTCATTGAATGGTAGGTACTTAACAGCCTGAATAGATATCAGTCTTAAATACTCACGTCAACTGAAATATATCCTTGATCCTCCTATACATATAGCATTCGGTGAGGAGCCAAATTGTGTTGAAGTGAGTGGTGTGACCCTCCTCATTGGCCTGCTTAGCGATATAGTCGTTGTAAATTTTCACATCAGGACTGTCAACCGTCAATGGCGTCAGCGATTTGTTCGTTTGGACCTCGTATCTAAACTTTGACAGTTCGCCTATGACTTTTTTGAGATCTTCACTAGCTTTCTAACAAATGGAGAATATATAATTATTAAAATTCATAAACTGTTTAGCTTAATTTGGGATGATAGTTAGAAAATAGGATAAGGTGTCTTCAAGCGTTTTCTTTTAAAGGTAACAAAAGTTTTTTCGACGTAAAATTTCCTTTAAAATGATGATACTTTTTTGACACAGTCTTTATTAAAATTTTAAACAAATTTTTAAAAAAAATAAAATTATAAAAAAAATACTCTGCCAATATATGGGCCCCTAAGCTCACACTAGGTACTATAGTTATAGTGTACGTGTGAGCTAATATAACTAAAAACTGAAATATATTTTATTCAACTCCAGACTAAATTACCTTTTGTTTGATACCACACAAGCCATGTTTTGACTTAAACTCAAATTTTTGAAATCTACCCCCACCCTTAAAAAAAACAAAAACTATAATGTATTTTGTTAAACTCCGGACTCAATTACCTTTCGTTTGATATCACACACGCCATATTTTGACTTAAACTCTAATTTTTGAAATATACCCCCACCCTTTTTTTTAAATAAATTAAAATGTATTTTGTTTAACTCCAGGCTCAATTACCTTTCGTTTGATATCACACACGCCATATTTTCACATAAACTCTAATTTTTGAAATCTACTGTGGATTTTGTTCATTTTTAAATGGGACCATCTCGACCCAAGACCCAGCCTAGGTACCAAATTTCATTAAAATCGGCCAAGCGGTTTTTGAGTTATGCGCGTTGGTCGTTACAGACAAACAGACAGACATACAGACAGACAGACAGACGGCGCAACAAAAAAGTTTCAAAATCATCTGAAACGCAAAGATATATAAAAAAATTTGAAATCGGAGCAACTTTTTTTTTCTCGAAAAAATTAGGATCACCATAGCTCACACTACTATAGTATAGTATATGAGTGAGCTAAAATTATAACAATACAGTGGTGACTCGATAATCTGTACACGCGATAATCCGGATGATTCGGTAGTTCGGATAGCCACAGACGTCCATAGAGGTATTTGTTAATCCGAATTTTTCTTGATTCAGTAATCCGGACTTGCGTTTTTTAAGAAAAAGCCGGATAAATCACACAATAATGCAAGTTTTAACCTGTTGGTTTAATAAGGCTTGTGGTGAAAAAGGACGCATTCAGCAGTTCTTATCTAATCTTTCGTGCGAGGGCAAGGTTATAAGTCACGGTCGTGACGATAATGCCTCCAATCATAAGGAAACATAAAACTTTGTTTACCGCAAAAGCTTTGGCTCTGAATGAAGTGGGTGCCTTCTTCAACAATTAGCAATATTCGAGCACTCATGTGAATGCGAACAGTGGTACTTTTCCGAATTCCTTTCACTTTCTGAACTTAAAATGGGTGTGGAAAGTGAATAAGTGTGGAAATAGAAAATGGGTTTAAAAAGCGAATGAGTGCGAAAATAGAAAATTGTTAAAATTTTTGCTTGATTAGCACTCTTTAGTAACTTTTCTATACTGTCGATAATTAAAACAATAATTTTTTTTAAATATTTTGAAAAATTCTAAAGACAGTTTTCCACCAAACGGACAGTTGAGTTTGTGTTTTCTAGTTTCCGAAAAACAAAAACAAACAACAAAACTCTTGTTTCCATCAAGCAGACTAGGTTTTGTTTGAGGTTTGTTTTTGTTTTCGGTTCTTTTCCACTGTTAGTCGCTAGGCAGAACACATTTTTTTCGATTCAATCGACATGTTTACAGAGAAAGAATTTTTTATTCTTAGCTGTGGCTGGTTTATACTGCAGTCCTTGGAAAAAAAAATCCATCCAATTTGTGTTAAAACAACTGGGCAATTTCTTTGTAAGAATCCATTTTTTTTTACTCTATTTTTATGGCTGGCATCCTTTGGGTCCCACAAATTTCTATGTTCCCTAAAGGCATCAATCAAGGTACTCAATTCTTCAGTGGTCCACTGTTTTTTTTGAAGTTTACCACTTTCAGACATGATCTGGAATTTCTGGAAAAAACAATTTACTTGTAGGTATATATATCTAATAAATTTATCAAGCGTTTGAAAACAAATTTCTTAAAATACTTATATTTACTTACCTACCTACAATTTGCTAGCACAACGAAATAAAAGTAGAACATAAAAAAACTCAACACGACCCTTTCCACTAAACAGATGCGAGTTTCAAAAGTCGTCGAAACTAGTCAAAACCTTTTGATGTTACCGCTTCCAAACGGGACTCGAAAAACAAAACTCCAACTGTCGCAAAACACGCCAGTCTTGAAAAAGTTGGCCAAAAGTTTCAGTTTTGTTTTATTCGACACGAGTTTATGTTTTGTTTTGTCCGTTTGGTGGAAAACCGCCATAAAAAAAGTTTTACACCTGCTTTTTTTTCATGATTTTGTGTTCATTTCAAATAAAATCATTGCTTATTCTATTAAATCCCGCTGTTTAGTAAAATTTCTTCAATAATCCGGATTCCTCGATGATTTGGATCGGTCCTTTTTTAATTGATCCGGAACTGTATAAATAAATGGACCCATGATGGATCTGATACCTTCCTAGCCCATTAGTACACTCCATGCTATGTCAGTCTTGAAAACAGTTTTTTATACATATCTCAGAAACGAAAGCTTCTAGGAAGTTTTTGATTATAACAAAAATTATTGAGAAAAATGTGTTCTACTATATTCCGAAAATTGATGCGAGGCTCCGTTAAAGTTAGCATATTTTCAATTTCTAAAATGTCAAAAAAACTGTCATTAGCACTAGTGGATTTTCACAAAAATCTAATTTACTAGGAAGGTATCAGATCTGTCATGGATCCATAAATTTTTTTTAGAAATTTTTTGTCCAATATATAATTTTGTTTATTACATATTTAAGAATAATTTTCTAACCTTATGTGTGTGCAACCGAAGTTTTACCAACCATTTAAATAACAAATTTAAGATATTTTATTATTTTAATAATCAAACAAACTGCTAATGCTTTAAGGTACGTCCTTGGTTTTTGGTTTGGGTAAGGCTTTAAAAAATGGTTTTGTTTATTTCCAAAAAATAATACACGTAAACAATATACAAATAAAAAACTTACAAAATCACAATAAGGTGTCACAATAATTATTATTCTGAATGGTTTAAGCTAGAGTAATGAAATTTGGCACTCATAATGCCCTTAAGTATTGATTCATTAGCTTTCATAAAAAAATTACAATTATTACAAATGGCCCTAGGGATGCAAAATGTATTTTCAGATTATTCCTAATATTTTCTACACAATATGTCATGGCATGGCAATAGATGGGTAAATTTTACGCCTGTGTCGACGTTTTGAACTGGGATCTATTTTGTCATTGGTCTTACAGACTGTATGTCAGCACTTGCAGAATAATAATGGATGACAAAGAATGAAATGTTATGTCAATAATATAGTTGCATAAAAATATTTGTACAGAGTTGGAATCTTACAAAATAAAGAAGATTTTTTTAATTATTAAAAGAAAACTACCTCAATAACTGCAATTTAAAAACCAAATACTTACAGATCCAAAATCTCTAGCAATTTCCTCTTTTCTTCTAACCAAGCCATCAACTAATTGAGTTAAAATGACAGGCATCCGATTTTTGACAGTATGAAATGCAAAACTCCTAAAAGAATATATCAAAAGTAAAAATATTATATGAATTATTAATGATTGATACTAGTACATGAATGGAAAGTATAAGTAAAAAGATGACACTACTGTTTTTCACTTGGTTTTTAAGGAAGTTGGAATAATTGACTGACTAAAATTCTCACCTTTTATAAAATGCTGACAAATAAACATTCCTGGGAGTAGCCACATCCATGCTCATATCCTTGAACTCACACATTACTGCAAAAAAAATTCTAATATTGTTAAACCTTTTTTTTACTCAAAATAAGAATCTGGGTATAGTCCTTGCCATAAGCACTTACACTTTTGTGACATTTCCAACCTCTTTATTTATCATGTGTATAACAGGAACAAAAAAAAATCTGAAAAACAGCATGTCTTTGAGTTGTTTATATCTGTGCATTTTTTTGTTGTCAACCTACAGTCAGCATCTTTTTATCCAGAGCCAATGACAGTTTAATTCATGGCAAAGTCACAAAAGTATAAGTAACTGCATATGGCAGAGACTATATCTGTGTGTATGGGACAAAATAACTCAAAAACTGATTTTAACCAAACTGGGTACAAAATTTTGTGGTGCCTGTGTATAAGTTCATTAAATTTTGGTGGTGGTGGGGAGTAACTAAACCAGTATAATTAGTCTCATATTATTTCTCTGACTTTGAATTTGACCCTGAAAACCAACCTGAAAACTTCCTCCATCATCTAAAACTCAATTTTTTTTTAGGGATAATTTTTGGACCCAGGGTCTAGAAATGCTTTTGACCTCATATTCAGATTCAACTGGATGCAGTTTTGAAAAATACATTGGAATACCATAATTGAGCACAACTCAATTTTCGATCAGTTTAGTTTTTGTGCACAGAGTAAATTCCAGGTGTGAAAAAATTTTATTGACCTTAAATTCAGATTCAACTACACAAGAATACATTTGTTTATTTTTACTCTTTTTGGAGGAAGTTGTTGGCACTGTGCCCAGACATCTAGGGACTTTATTGCCCTTAATTTTTATTCAGGGCCAAAAAGTAGATAAGGATAACATGATGTGCCTTAGGAGTAGCTTTATATAAAAACAAAAAAATAATGGATAGGTTGCATTAACAGACAAATCATTCCAAAAATGGAATGTGCTACCTGAAGAAACATTGGCAATGGAACAGCAATGTATCAGGTTTACTGCCTACCTGCTGAGACCTAATAATAAGACAAGTATGAATAATACTTTACTGAGTCATTTTTCAATAGCTCCCACTTTTAAACTTTAACTTACGTTAATTTAGTAAATATTAGTGCACTTATCATTAACTTAAAAGAATTAACATTAAAAAAGGTCAAAAAGATCACTATCACTTTTTTGATACATTTTTCCACAGATTACTTATTTACCTAATCTGTGCACAGATTAGGGAATTTTTCTATTTTAGCTTTTTAGGTTAGGTCAAATCCAGCTGATTTTTGCCGCATGCTTTTAACGAAAGTTGTGACGGGAGCCGCTTTCATTAAAGCGGTGAAACTGTATTCTTGCAATGTTTACACCATTGGTCTTATCTAAAAGCGACTTTTTTTTCAATAGGGCTGTCTAACAAAACATATGATCAAATCCAAGATGTCTTCCATGGGACAAACAAACCGATTTCCCATAAGCCGTAATGTTAACAAAAACGTAAATTTTACAAAAACGACAAGAGCTTTAGTCTCAAAAATTAATCAGTTTTAAGAATAGATCCTTTGTGCATATGAGAAAAATGCGTTTTTCTTAAAAATATTAAACTAAAGCGAGAAAATCTGAAATAAAAGGGACCATGTTTTCTTCAAAAAAGTAGGTTATGTTTTTGTTTATTTTGTTTTTTTTTTTTTAACTTTTTTTCTAGTTTTTTCACTTATTTTGAATTATTACATGGGCGCACCAAGGGGGCGGGGGGCTGGACCCCCCAAACCACATATTTTTTTAGATATTTTCCATATATTTCATGAGTAAACAGAAAAAATAGCATAAAGTACATCATGAGACCTCAAAGGTTTTTGAAGTTTTTTGACCAATGAATCAATGAACTATCAGCCCAAGGTAGGGGAAAGTAGTTCTATTCAAAGAGCTCACTTCAAGGCTCACTTAACAGAGACGAAATTGAAATAGACTAAACTTTTCTCATCAGATTCAGGTTTTCTATTAGGATCTTTTGTTGTACTTGACTAAACCTTTTGCTAAGTAATAGGCCTTCTATAGCATTAAACTGTGAAAAATATTTCACTATGATTTTTAGGTTTAGACAAAGTTTAATCACGGATCATCTTAACAAAGGTGATCCGTGGTTTAATTGTTTTAACCCTCCAGTAGTAAAATGAAAAAGAGGCACAACTTATAGGTAGGTCAGTCCAACAGATCAATATGCACATATAAGTTCCAACCAAGGTTGGTCAAGCAAACTTCTAATAAGTACTTTACAAAATATGTTTATTTAAAAAAATATAAGTAAACATTATATAAAAAAAAAACTTGCAAAATTAAAATACAGTTTTTTCTTGTCATTGGCCTCACACACCGTATATCACCATATGATTTTCCATGAACTATAATACATAGGGCTTAAGTACAGTCAAATTCATCAGCTCACAACAGTAAGTACTGTTCAAATTTTACAACAGTACAATATTCGCTGTTGTATTACTACTGTTACTATTACTTTTATTACTGTTTTTTTGTAACAATATTTGCTCAATTATGTATCTAAAAGTTTATGCAAATAAACATATACTCTACTCTACAATTGGGCGTAACAGCATATGACCCATTAGGAGTATTAGAACCCAAATTTTTTTGAGAGAAATTGAAAAAAATATCTGAGAGAACTTATTTGTTTTTCTTGTGGTCATCAAAGTCAACAAAGATTACTTTTTTATCAATCTATTATTAATGATGGCAAAAAATTATTTTTTGCTAATAAGCTCAGTACAGTACCGGAGAAATTTCACAACAGGACTTGTAGTAGGTCCAGTCAGATACTATACAAATTTTACGGTGTACAAGTTTTAGGTGTCAAAAAGCATGGAAATAAAGGAAAATTTGCACCAAAATAGTTTAAGATAAAAAGAGGTTTGAGTTAGGGAGACTGTCAAACTCACCAGTTTATTCTAAACTGTTTTGAGGTCTGTAAAATAAATATTTATTAAAGAAAAAGAAACTTTGATGATACAGGACTTCACTCGACACTATACAGGACGCTACACTACCAAAAGTTTATTTAAGGTTCTGTAGGATGGTGTACAAATTTGGTTCAGCTCATTATTCACACTTTAACCTCATATTGTTTTCCTTTTCTTTCTTCTCGGGACCCTTTTTTCAACCATCATTTTTAAAATTTTTCAACCGTTTTGAAACAATAATCCATTCAGGAGAGACCCAGTCATGATCATTGCTGTATTCTAGTTTTGAAAGTTGCTTGCCTAGAATAGTAAAAAAATCATATTGAAATATTTCTTACAGTTTAACACAATTCTGTTACACTTCTGCAAAAGGTCCACTCAAGCACAAAAAAAGATCCCAATAGAAAATGTTGCCAAAATGACAGTTACACATTTATCCAAAACAAACCTGACAAAAAACTTTCGAATATTTCAATTTATCCTCTGTTAAGTCAGGTAATAGAGCACTTATCCACTTTCTTTTCCCTTCTTTGAGCTGATACCTAGTTCATTTAAATCAAGATGATTTTTTAAGGTCAAAATACTTGGCATTCCATTAAAACTAACATTATCAAGCTCTCCCCAGCTGCCACAATTCATAACAGCACAGAAACTAATAATAATGATTCAAACTGAGTAAAAAACTGGAAAAAAAGTAAAAAAAAAACAAAAGTAAATAAAAACATAACCTGACTTTTGAACAAAACATGGTCCCTTTTATTTGAGATTTACTGGCTTCAATTGATTTTTTTTAAGAAAAACGCATTTTTCCCATGTGTACAAAGGTTCAATACTTAAAACAGCATCTTTGTTGTAAGTTAAATCGTTTCACTTTTTTTAAAAATTACGTTTTTGTTAACATTGCGGCTTATGGGAAAACGCTTTGTTTGTCCCATGGCGACCATCTTGGATCGAAAAACAGCTGATCGTGACAGTTCGTTAGACAAGCTAATCAAGCAAAATCCGTTGTTTGATTTCACCTCACTTTCTTGTTCTTGTTTTAAAATTTTGTTTTTTTTGCTAAAATTAATTTTTTATCTGGAAATGAGCAGTTTTCTTCGTAAGTATTAAGCAAATATAGTTAGAATATTTACAGGAAGTAAGAAAAAATCACACTACATGTATATGGACAAAATAAAATGTTTCTTTTTTATAGGTGAAATTTAGGTACATAACCCAGCAATGAAATTCACCCTTCTCAGGAGAGGTCCTAAATTAGGAGAGCTAACCATTATAGAAAATAAGCCTGGCATTAAGCAAATTTGAGCAGTCAACAGAGTGTTTAACCAAGAAACATAAAAAATGCATGCATTTACATTGTTGGTTATAATTCTGCTCCAGAGCAGCTGATGCCCCCACTAGAACATGAATTTTCCCCAAAAATCAAGATTAAACTAAATTAATTTGTGCTCAAGCCCCCTCACCCCCATGATTAATCTCTGCACTCGACCTTCCCCCCAGGATTTATTTTTGAGTAGGTACCCCACTGGTAATATTATTGCATGACCTAGATAATTTTTTATTTTATTTCTACTGATATAGGTGTCATAAACCATGCCTCAAACCAAGTCAGGATGCAGCATATGAAAAATGTGTTGGCATTGCTGAGGACATATTGTCAAACAGACTGCTGGCCATAAGAATGGGTTATGCTCAATCATACCTTTAAAAGACAGACTTGATGATTCATATGTAAGTGTAATCCCTTCCACTAAGACCACTTGTGGCTCTGTTGTGACAAACATGAAGATATTGCATTTTAGGAAAAGAGAAAACCCAAGTACCTACCAAGAGCACTAATTTTTATATTTTAAAGTTTTTTTAAAAAGATTAATGGGATGAAAGAACCACTTATAGATTTTAATGCAATACCTACAATTTCCGGATTTCATTTGAAAGACTAGTCAGATTTTTATTAAACTTGGTTTCTTCAATTTTTGTTAGTTCTAGAATGTTTAGTATCAAGGTCTATGTATAAGTTTCATATTTGTCTAACCTTCGCAAGTCCATGTTTTCTGAAACAAAAATTACAGGTTAAAAATAGTATTGGTATCATCTTCTCGCCTGAGTAGAGATGGGTAGTTCGCAAATGAACTGGAAAAATGAACTAGTTTATTTAACAAGGAAAATTAACTAGTTCACTTTTCTAAAACGAACTAGTTCAAAATAAACTTAACTCAATTATTTCTGTACATTAGGAACGCGGCTATCTGTGTTCCTGTTCGTGAAATACTGAATGATACCGCGGTTTTTTCTACGAGGAACGAACGAACTGTTAAGTTGAACTAATAAGTGAAATCCGGCGTTCGTTCAGTCGATTCACCTGTTTCGTTGCATTGAGTGGCACGTTCAAGCTACAATGAACTGAACTATTTAAAATTTTGTTTTGATTACGGAAAATTAAGGAATCGCTAGCCTAATACGACGTCAGCAACACTGACAGGATAGCCATTCCGTTAATAGTTCATTTTGGTGAACTAATTCATTAAAATGAACTGCTAAGCACATCTCTACGCCTGAGGCTGCGAGCCCTTCCGCGGTATAGTAGTTGCACAGAACACCAAAGGGAAGAAATGCAAACTACGTGTTAAACCGTTGGTAACACGAGAATAACCTTAACACGGTCCAGAAAGAGAGAAGACTACAGCTCTCTGTCTAGATCAAACATGTCGGGACACAGCTGATTTTTGTCAAAATAAATCAGCTGATATCTCATAACACCAGCTGAGCTGATATTTGTTAAAATAAATCTGCTGGTCAGTGAAAATCAGCTGTTGATGGGAAAAACGTTTGTTTCTGTTACAATGTATTTTTTCAGAACCATCCCATTTAAATCATGGCATACTTTTTCCATCAAATTTGCATAAAAATATCGTCAAATAGTAAAACTTTGTTGACAATAATTTTTTTTACAAAATTTATGGAAAATACCAAAACTTTATATGAAATGGTTCTGAAAAAATTCATTTTAAACAAAAACAAACTTTTTGTACCATCAGCAGCTGATATTCAATGAACAGTATTATATTAATATTTAAAAATTAATTAATAAACATATTATAGTACTTACCAGCTTTTTTACTGCTAAAGATACATTTATATGAACTGTGATTTCAGTGTTGAGTAGATAGTAAACTAAAACACTTTCCGGGATAGACACAGTTTATTGAACTAAAACACTATAGAATAAACACTTTTCCGGATAGAGAGTTCACTCAACTAAAACCCTTCCCAGGACAGATCCTGCGCCGAGGGGCTGATCAATGCGCTTCGAACTAATAAAAATCAGTAAAAATTAGGTCCTGGCAGGACCTTTGGTTTGGTATTATTCGTTAGGCATTTTGTCTTTTTTTTTTCATCACTTTATACCTAAATAAGACCAAGAAGGACTTACAGGACCAACAAAAACATGGATTATGTAAAGATTTGTACAAAATTTTTGCTATTGATCAGCCTTTCTCCCTGCAATGAATTGCAAGACAAGCAGTGATAGAACCACCATACAGCAAGACCTTCTGCAGGGCAGAGGTACTCCCACCAACTAAACCTTTTTAATTTCGCTGAAATCATTTTTTACTTATCACTGTGCAACCCTGTGCCTTGCTGCATTGTAGTTCTGCCACTGTTTATTTACATATTGAAATAAGTTTTTATAAAATACACATTATACAGGGTGTTTCATTATTCAATAACATAATTTTAGTGTTGAATTCCTTAAGTGGTTTCAAGGCAAAATTTTTATATAACCTTAAACGCCTTGTTTTAAAGTTTCTTTTATTTAGTTTTTTATAGCTCTTGTACTTTTCGAGATATTTAGTTCAAATTTGGCATATTAAGCTATAGGCACTACACTTTTAGACATGCCAAATAATAGTAAACATGTACAGAGTGACCCTTTTTCAGGGGTCATGTCGCCTTTTCCCCCAGAATTTTTTTGTTTTAAGCCACTGGTAGGGAGAAGCAGGGATTTTAAAACAAGAAATAAAATCTTTGTTTCATTTGCAAACTTTTTTGTTTTTCTGAAATTTTTTTGCATCTTTAACCATTTTAGAGAAAATCGCTGTTGCACCAAAGGCTGCTATCATAAAATAAAAAATGCTTCAGTATGGTATGGCGAGTATATCAAAATAAACAAATTAATTAAAACCTATTTGACATGCCTTAACTTGTAGTGCCTATAAGTAAATATACGAGCCAAATTTGAGCTAAATATCACAAAAACTGTAAAAGCTATATAAAAAAAGTAAATTTAAACACCCTGTATCTCTACTACTAAGTGTTTGTAGACCTTTGTTTATATAAACTTTTTGTATTGAAATCACTCTAGGAAATTATCTTTAAAAATATTTTATTGAATTTTACAACACCCTATATAAACCATTTTGGCTTACATGCATTACAAATAATGTTTCAATATTGCACTAGTGCTATAATACAAATCCTATTTATTTTTTTGTTGTAGTCTGCAGTTTTTTGTAGCGGTTGACAAAAATATGCCTGCTTCCCCCATTAAAAAACAAGCACATTGAATATAATGCGAGGCTAAATCCTCTCCCCCTTGAGCATTACATATTTCAAGAATGTAGTCAAACTCATTAGGTAATATAGGCACACTATATCCCCAAATGTTAAATACAATACAATTAGGAGCTTTCATTGGAGCAATATGAACTCACTATTATATGTAATACAAATAAGACAAAATGGGCCACTTGTATATACAGTTTGACTTATTGTATCTGATCCTCAGCACGGAAATCAAAAACTATGTTTTTACACAATACAAAAGTCAAATTTTATGAATTTATATGATTTTGTGGATGTCCTGATATTGTATAGTTTTGAATTTTACACAATTGGGCTTTATGTTTTGTGTAAAAATATATTTTTTGATTTCGGTTCCGAGGGTCGGATACCATTAGTCAAACTGTAGATAAGATTACTTAACAAAGTAATGTGAACTTTCTATTTTATGCCTAATTTACCCATAACATAATGCACAATGGAAAGATTTAGTGTTTATACTTTATGTCTACAATACTAAGGAAATGGAAACAGAGATATTAAAATTAAGCAATGAGTTTGTTCATTGTGCATTAAGTTTTTGGGTAAACCAGGCCTTACTTAGAAAAATGCCATGATAATATAAGTTATGTGAATAATGACCTGTTCTAGTTTAAAGATTTCTGAAGTTTTGACATGTAATAGAATTTGCAGACAAAATAACAACTACCTTTTTCAGATAGAACAGTCACACCCCCCACCATATTCAAAAGTTAAAAAAATATATATTTTTTTTACATGTGTCAACAAGTGAAAAAAAACATTTTTTGACATTACAATTGACATGTAAAAAAAATTATTTAGTTTTCTTTTTTCACAAGCTATAAAATATTGTTTGTGAATAGAATCCTCTTTTGGGGGCCAACAAAAATTTTTATGTTAGAAAGAAAACCTGTCTAAAATAATTAAATAAAAATAAATAAAACAAAAAAAAACTTTGTAAAATTTTTATTTTAAAAGATTTTACAGTAAAAATTGTGAAAAATAAATAATTACTACTCTATCACTACCATAAGAAATTATTATTATTTTTTGACTTCACCAAACCAAACTTTCCACTAAGATTGTTAAAAAATTTAGATTTATTAAAATAAAACTAAGTGAAACTTTATAAAACACCTTAAAAAACATGACTGCTGAAGCTCCAATTGACACCTGTTCAAAAAACATAGCATTACTACCCTGAATACAAATTTAGCTTTGAGATTACATTGTCCGGTAATTATGCAGAATAAAATATTATTTTACAGCTTATGCAGTGGCGCACCCAGGAATATGTCTTGGGGGGGGTTCGGTTCGGTTCATTCATTCGGGGGGGGGGGAGGCTTCATGATGTCGTATTTCATGCTATTTTTTGTGTTTATTCATGAAATATGTGGAAAATATATAAAAAAAATCTTGGGTTTGGGCCCCCCCCCCTGGCTGCGCCCAATGCTTATTGCATTACAGATTTCTTGACATTAGCCCAAGATTTACATGGCATTATTGGCAAAACAGTACAAATTACAGGTTAGCTGTTACCACTTGGTTAGTACTATCTGAGGGGAACACAAAGCTGCCTTTGCAAAATTAAAAAACAGTGTTTGTTTTACTTAAAAATAAAACAAATTTTCATTCATTTCCAAACAAAGCATGCAACTTGTTTGTTCTGTCTCTCTTTAAGTAACATCATCTGAGTGAGAGAGAGGACACAAAAGTTGCATGCATGGAAAAGTTGCACAGTCCGAACAGGGTATTAGGCAATAAAAAATACTATTTATAAAACTCAAGGATACTGTTTCAGTTCCATATTGACACATCTCTTTCTCCCCAGAAAAGAACAGGTATGTGCCATGATCAAATTGATACAGTAAAGTTGAGTTTATAGCTGGGGCTGTAAAGCTGGTTTGTCACTATGAAAGTTTCTCTAAAATGCATGCAACCATCTCATTCCAAGTGCCATCATCGGATATAGTGACATGGGTTTGATGTAGTCAGAACAGGGCTTAAGTCAAACTTATTAAGCAGGGAGGCAGGAATTTTAAAGCTATATAGCAATACCAATAACAAACAAAGCCATATTGCCATAAAGTAAGCAGTAAGATGCAACAAAAAAATGTATTATCCTACAAACATGGGTCTACACAGTGGCATATATGTCAGGGGCAGCCCCCCCAAAAGCTAAAGTTTTTCTAATATTTTCCACATATTTCATGAATACAAACATAAAATATGGCCTCATGGGGTACGACCCCCCCCCCCTACCTATATTTTACAGATCAAAATTTTAATGACCTTTTTATACTTTTCGATATTGCACTGTATTGTTTGAGGTTAAAACAAACCCTAACTAAAAAATCACAGCTGCTACCACTCCCAAACAGTTACCTATCTATCTATCACTTAGGTACAGATCAGGTTTACACTAAAAACCAACTACTATCCCCTTGGATTACCTTCTACCACCAAAAAACAAACTACTACCAACTTTTGCTACCTTCTACCAGCAATAAAGTAACTACTTCCACCTTCCCCTAGCTTCTACCAGCAAAAAACCAACTACTACCAAGTTCCCCTAGCTTCTACCACCAAAAAACCATATACTACAATCATAATCAAAGGAGGTAGTAGTTGGTTTTTTAGTGGTAGAAGATAAGCGTTGGTAGAAGTTGGTTTTTTGGTGGCAGAGACTAGGAGAAGATGGCAGTAGTTGGTTTTTTAGGGGTAGAAGCTCAGCGAAGGTAGTAGTAGTTTGCTTTTGGGGTTAGAAGTAAGGGAAGGTGGTAGTAGTTGGTTTTTTGGGGATAGAAGCCACAGAAGGTGGTAGTAGTTGGTTTCTTGGTGGTAGAAACTAAGCGAAGGTGGTTTTTGGCATAAAACTGTGTCGCAGCTGAGTGATAGATCACTGTAACTCTTCAGAAGTAGTAACAGCTTAGACTTATAAGTTAGAACCTATTTGTTTTCATCATAAACAAGGCGGCCTTACTTAAAATAGAAATTTCCATTGTTCATAGTGGAAAGTATGAAGTAAGCCTAAATAAATGAACTTACCCCTTACCTTACTTTAACGAACAATAAATCCACCTTAAAACTCACTGGTATGGGGTCGTTGAATTGACTGCTTTTTATATGCTGCTCCTTGTTTTTTATACTGCTGCTGCTTCTTTTTTACACTGCTACTGCTTGTTAGACTCACAAAAATGCCGATCTAGTACACAATGATTTGATTTTAGTTTTTATATCAAAAATCAGATTGAGGGGAACACCCGACAAAAATGACATTCACCACAGAATAAATTCAGGTGTGTCGCGTGTCTCTCTTTCTGTCTGTTCTGGTGGGCTCTCTCTCTTTCCCACAACAGCAGTCAAACCACAGAACAGGATGACACTGTCAAACGTCATTATGTTTAGTTCCAATTTAGTCCCTTGTCCAGATCGCAGGCGCTGTTATTTTCCGTATGTCATTTTCACGGGGGTGAGTAGTTGTGTGTAAACAGCTTGCATAGCACATTCTCATTACAAAAATGTTTTTGACTAAAATTAGTCTTTCAAGAGCGACGGTGGCGCCATCTATGTGTAAACAGCGAAATTAGTTTGTTAGCGCTTTTACAAGAGTTCTATTTAAAAAGTTCATAGTGGCGTCACCTATGGACAACAATTGCAAATGTTAATGATATTGTTTACGCTTTCAGAAAAGGAGGAAAATGAAAAATTGCGTAGCCCCACCCTGATGGACATTTTTGACTTGATTTTATTGAAAAGGAGGAAATTAAAATAAATGAGCTGGTGTGGCCATCGAAAAGCACTGAAAATATTTAAAAAAAATTAGCAAAATTTAAGACTCGCCAGCTAAGAATTTTATATTTCCCACTTTTCTATTGGTCGGGGTCAAAATAAATAGTTGAGTTAATAACCTGTTTGGACTTAAAATTTGTCTTAATCAAAGTAAATCACGCTCTTTTTCATTTAAAAAATATTAATGCAACAATTTAATTTGGCCCCCAACCATTCATACCTTATTAGGAATAAAAACAAGCAGCCACCCCGCGGGAGTGGCGAAGAAAGTAGCATTGCTAAAGTACAGGTGTAAAAGGACAAAAACATGGTTGGTTAGAAAAAGAAGAGGGGTTAGTTTTCTAAGCACAGATTTTGTCTTTTTACACCGGAACTTTTGCAACGACCCAAATAAATGTATTTAGAAGATATGTAACAACACTTTTTACAAATTAAAGCTAATAAAACTTATAGTTGTAGATAATTATATAGTCAGGCTATTTCCAATGATTTGTCTACAAAGCAGGGTTAACCCATAAAGCAAATCAATATATGGTTTAAAAAAAATAGAATCGTGCTCTCTAACTAGAAATTACCCCACATATCTTTAACTTTAAATAAGGTGGAAAACCTCAAGACTTAACGCCTACGCTTTGATAAAAAGGCCAGAAATATTTTTGACAAATTGTAGACATCTACACGGAAATAGCCAAACTATTTCACTATTCGAGGCTAAAGATAAATTACAGTTTTCTGTAATTGTCTATAAATAATTTTGAGTGAAGGCGCCATCCTATATGATAAAAGTAAGTTGTTTAAGAAAAATTACAGGTTCCTGTTTTTTAAGTCAAAATAAAAATACAGGTTGCTGTAATTTTAAGCCGTCTTTAAATAATGTCATCTGGTTGATGGCTCCCTCACTTGCAAAATCCGTTATCTATCTTTATCGCACGCACGTACTTTTGGCGCTATCTCTTTCTCTTACAAGTCTATTGCCTTGCCAGTCTGAAAGTGAAACAACGTCATATAAAGTGCGAGCGCACGAAAAGATAAGCGGCACTTCCTAAATTATGTTTTGGGAACTTAACTTCACATTTGCAACAAAAAAAAACACTGGCCGCAAGTACAGAAACGCGGATCTATTTTTTAAACTCCGCATGTGCCACTCAATCTCTTGTCTACTTACGAGAATTTCCTTGCCCTTTCTTTCTCAGGCGTAAACTGATGTCGTGGAGGAGAGTAAATTTTCTTCTTTCAAAATGTTCAAAATTTCGAATTAAATGAAACATATTCGCGGGTCAGACACTTGGCAATACATTTTAAATATTTAACAAATTTTGAAAATTTTTCCAAAACTTTTCTTTTTCTAAAAAACCATTAAAAACAAAATCAAAGATAAGATAAAAATGTCAAAATGAAGTTCTAAGATACTTATTTAGTAAGCTCTTCATCGATATCCTTAACAGTTTCTAAAAGATTGGCAAATTTTTGTCAGGCTTTAAAAACAATTTAATAACTAACTTTTTAAAGCTTTTGTTACTTTTTTTATCAATTTTTGCGTTGGTAAATAACTTAAGAAATCGAACTTTAACAAAGCTCAAAATACTTAAAGCTTCTAACACCTTGTTTTTTTTTTGTTTTCTATGTGAAGTTATAGTGCACAAAACATAACTAAACTATATACATCTCATCAATCAACCTTTACTTTTATCTTCTAAATAAAAATATAAAAGCTGATTCTCAGATGCAATAATCGCAGGGACGGATACAGTTGGCTCAAAAAATTTGTTTGAAAAAAAACTAAATTATAAAAAATTCAGCTACAATATTTTTTTACATAAAGCACAATTGGTTTGGGAGCGATGTGGAAATTAGACATTTTTTTAAAAACATTATTGTTTAAAACCCTTAAAAAAATCAAAGAGAGTCAAAATTAAATTTTTGTTGCTGTCTCTCAAAAAATCAATAAAACAAATTAAAGTTTCAAAACATTTTAAAATCCCATCTTTGTCTTTCAAACCTTTAAAAAAATAAAGATAAATAAAATCAAAATTAAATTTTTTCAGCTGTTTAAAAAAATTAAAAGTTTTTAAAAACCTATCTTTGTCTCAAAAAACCCTAAAAAAAAACAAAGATAAGTAAGGCAGAATGAAATTTTTACAGCTGTATAAAAAAATAAAAAGTTTTTAAAAACCTATCTTTGTCTCAAAAAACCCAAAAAAAAAAAACAAAGATAGGTCTAGGAAAAGTAGATTTTTTTGCTGTTGAAAAACAGTTGAGTTTTTAAAAATCTGTCTTTGTCTCATAAAATCCTTCAAAATCAAAAATATAAACAAATTAAATTTTTACAGCTGAAAAAAAAAGAATTTTTTAAAAACATATCTTTGTCTCAAAAAATCCTTAAGATTAGTAAAAAAAACTTTACAGCTGTTTTTTTAAAAATTATTAAAGTTTTTTAAACACCTATCTTTGTCTCAAAAAACCCTTAAAAAAACAAAGATAAATAAGGCAGAATGAAATTTTTACAGCTGTATAAAAAAATAAAAAGTTTTTAAAAACCTATCTTTGTCTCAAAAAATCCTTAAGATTAGTAAAAAAAACTTTACAGCTCTTTTTTTAAAAATTATTAAAGTTTTTTAAACACCTATCTTTGTCTCAAAAAACCCTTAAAAAAACAAAGATAAGTGAGGCAGAATGAAATTTTTACAGCTGTATAAAAAAATTGAAAGTTTTTAAAAATCAGTCTTTGTGTCTCAAAAATTCCTAAAAACATAAGATAAGTCAAATGAATGTTAATTTCTACGTTCTTTTGGAGAATTACAACTGTTTAACGACGAAAAGTTTTTAAAAACGTATCTTTGTCTCAAAAAATCCTTAAGATTAGTAAAAAAAAATTTGCAGCTGTTTTTTTAAAAACCAATAAAGTTTTTTAAACACCTATCTGTTTTCAAAAAACCCTTAAAAAAACAAAGATAAGTAAGGCAGAATAAAATGTTTACAGCTGTATAAAGTTTTTAGAAATCTGTCTTTGTGTCTCAAGAAATTCATAAAAACATAAGATAAGTCAAATAAATGTTAATTATTTAAGCTCTTTTAGAGAAAAAAATTAAAATATTTAAAAAATCCAATTTTTACAACTGCTATTTAAAAAAATGTAGAGCTATTTGAAACCTATCTTTGTCTCAAAAAACCTTTTAAAAAAAAACAAAGATAAGTGAAATCAAAATCCAACTTTTACAGCGGTTGGAAAAAAATAAAAAGTTTTTAAAAACCTATCTTTGTCTCAAAAAACCCTTAAAAAAACAAAGAGAGGTCAAGGAAATTAGATTTTTTGCTGTTTAAAAATAATTGAGTTCTTAAAAATCTGTTTTTGTGGCATAAAATCCTTAAAATTAGTAAAAAACAATTAAATTTTTACAGCTGTTTTTTTAAAAAATAATAAAGTTTTCTAAACACCTATCTTTGTCTCAAAAACCCTTAAAAAAACAAAGATAAGGCAGAATAAATTTTTACAACTGTTTAAAAAAATGTAAAGTTTTTAAAAATCTGTCTTTCTCACAAAAAATTCCTAAAAACATAAAATAAGTCAAATGAATGTTAATTATCTAAGCTCTTTTAGAGAAAAAACTAAAAACATTTTAAAAATACAATTTTTACAGCTGTAAAAAAAATGGAAAGTTTAAAAGAACCTATCTTTGTCTCAAAAAACCTTTAAAAAGACAAAGATAAGTCAAGCAAAATTAAATTTTTAAAGCTGATTAAAAAAAACATTTAAAATCTATTTCTCCAAAAGGCCTTGAGAAAACAAAGATAGGTCAAATACAAGTTAAATTTTTACAACGTTTTAAAAGAAAATTTAGAAGTGTTTAAAAAACCTATCTTTGACTCAAAAATTTATTTTCTGTTCTAAAAAAATTAGAAAGTTTTTCAACAACCTTGTCTTGTCTATCTTGACAACGTGTTTGATTTAAAAATGCTCTGTATCCGTCCCTGGATGAGGTCAACCCCTACTTTTGTTTTCCCTAAAAAACTAAAGATAAGTTTGCTCTGTTGAACATTTAGCACTTAACTTAATCCTATAAATCCTCCTTGATTGAGGATGCACTACTCCCCAATGTAGTATTTTCTCTAAATGCTCTTTCTTCTTTTATGCCAACGCAAAGCCACACTTCGTTGTGGTTCTCGTATGACGTCTGCAGTCTTACAATTTTCACTAAAATAAATAAAGGTAAAATGTTGTAGATTTTATTCCAAACGGTTGAAACCAGAAAACAATAGTGATTATTTAATTGACAAAAGTTTAAGCCATGGTTAAAAATACTCTGCCAATATATGGGCCCCTAAGCTCACACTAGGTACTATAGTTATACTGTACGTGTGAGCTAATATAACTAAAAACTAAAATATATTTTATTCAACTCCGGACTAAATTACCTTTTGTTTGATACCACACAAGGCATGTTTTGACTTAAAATCAAATTTTTGAAAACTACCCCCACCCTTAAAAAAAACAAAAACTAAAATGTATTTTGTTAAACTCCGGACTCAATTACCTTTCGTTTGATATCACACACGCCATATTTTCACTTAAACTCTAATTTTTGGAATATACCCCCACCCTTTTTTTAAAATAAATTAGAATGTATTTTGTTGAACTCCAGACTCAATTACCTTTCGTTTGATATCACACACGCCATATTTTCCCATAAACTCTAATTTTTAAAATCTACCCTTTTATTTGGTTTGTGCTCGGTGGATTTTGTTCATTTTTAAATGGGACCATCTCGGCCCAAAACCCAGCCTAGGTACCAAATTTCATTAAAATCGGCCAAGCGGTTTTTGAGTTATGCGCGTTGGTCGTTACAGACAGACATACAGGCAGACAGACAGACAGACAGACAGACGGCGCAACAAAAAAGTTTTAAAATCATCTGAAACGCAAAGATATATAAACATTTTTGAAATCGGAGCAACTTTTTTTTTCGAAAAAATTAGGATCACCATAGCTCACACTACTATAGTATAGTATATGTGTGAGCTAAAAAACATATTTCACCGTACGTCCTTGGTTGTTACCTAATCCTAATTTAAATTGTAATGAGTTAATCTGACCGATCCTAAGACTAAGATTAGCTGCCATATTTTTTTTTTTCTATTAATAGTTTAAAACTCCTGTAAAAGTAAGTTCATGGGAAAATATAAAATTTGCAATTTAAAAATGTTCTAAGAAATTTTGACCTTTTTTTGAATCATTAACAACAAATAAATTTTGTATAGGTTGTAGTTATTTATCTTCATTTACTTACAATATGCTCCCCTCGATCCTTAACCGCACCTGTTTTGATGTGGTACCTAAAAATCAACCAAACTTTATTAGCTAGGTCTTTAGATTAATTCCATCTGTATCAGCTTTCCTCTAACGAGCTGCTTTATCTATGAAACAAAGAAATAAAGGATCAGGCACACCTCTTATGGGATTTCTGTAATCCGTCAAACCTCATGAAATTTTGGTATGTTATAGACTGGACCTTCCTTATCAAAAGTTCTCATGGGCCCAACCATAGACGAATGACAGAGATAGACCAGACACTTACACGGTGGGAGTTGTATTACTAAATTGGCGCAGTATACCGGGGTGTCGTGCACGAAACAGCGCCTCTCCAACTTTGTGCACCGTACTAAACATTTACAGGGGGATTTGAAACAATATAACGCTTGCGCAGTTTGTCTCTAAGCTACAGGATGGCTTTTCAAATTATTGTATACCGGATGCTCGTAGCCATCAATGAAATCGTTCTCCAATCAAGCTACATCTTTTAATATAGTGTTTTGAACAGTTTTTATCAAATTAAATTTTAACACTAAAAAACTCATTCTACTCGTCAATTACATAGATTTAAATTTAAACGATGCGCGCTGATAAGAATGAGTTATTTTGTGTCAAAGCTCAATTTGCTTAAAAAGACTCTATAAATACCAATCAATAAGGAAGCTTAATCAAAGAATGTTTAAATTAATGACTACTAGCAATAAAAAAAAAGGAAACTTAAATTTTTATTCAATCTATAAGATTTAAAAGTTTGTTTCCCATTCATTTAGGTACATAAATTTCCTTGAGAGGCTAATTTTCTAGTTAAAAACAAGCTTTTTGACGAATATTCTACAGTAATTTCCTTTTTATTAGTGCATAGAAAATATTTACACATTCTACATTAACTTAAATTAATAATGTATATTTTTACAAGGCTTTATACATAATAATGTTGCAAATATAGGTTTCTATAAACGGAAACATTTTTAATTATTTTTTCATTTAAAATAAAAAAATGTAACGTAAGCCTTTTAAAGTAGAGTGAATATTGCCGGTTATTCATTTAGTTAAACAGGATCCGGCATAATGATCTCCCACATTTTTGGTTGGTAGCTCACGGCTTGCCATTACCTTGCCATCGTGCCTTCGTTATCGAGACATTAAGCAAAAGTAGGTAACGAATCTGTGATTACGACACAAAGAACTTTTCGTACTCACTTCGCACTTGGTAGACATGTTTTAGTTCCAGATACTTTGGGAATATCTGAACACTATTCCCGAACCATTGACGAATTGAAAGCAGCAATACACCAAGAAATTACAGGAATATCGCTTTAGAGTTACTGCACAATGGCGTTTTTATTGTGGGAGATTATTCTGCCGGACCCTGTATATAAGTATAGTGAAATAATCTATGTTTTTCCAAATATTAACATTTAAATGTTTAAAACTCCGTCCAGGTTCAACTATATATTTGTGAATTTCGTCTTTCGTCAAAGTTAGTTTTTTTGGCGCTTGCTAACATAGTCTTCGCACCCACGAACACAAAATTGTTTTCTTTTAAATTTCTTAATTACCGATAGGACACAATTTAGCAAAAAACACTTTTAAAAATAAGGTAAAAAGTCGAAAAATCACGAAAAACTGCAACCACAAATGAAAAATGCCGAATTACATTTACGTCATATTTTTATCTGTTTTGCCAATGTCAGTCATAATCAAAAACAAAATGAGGTGAAACTAATTTATTCACGTAATTTAAATTTATGGTCATAATTCTAAACCTAATAATACTGTAAACTAAAAAAAAAAACAAAAAAATAAAATTCAAATGTCAAATGTAATAAATTTCATTCAAACCGGACTCTACGGGAATGGTACCAATTATGGAAGCAACGTTACCTCTTTGCACTGCCAAACTGATTTTTTGAGTGATGAAGCTAAGAGTTTTCTTGTTGGGAATTTTTGAACTAATTTCCCTAACAAGCATCTTAGCTTCATCACCCCAAGGACCAAATGTTTCCACACTGAATGGACAAAAATAAAATCTCTCAACAAGTTCCCGATATTTATTATTTTTTTGATTTTCTCCCATTTTTGCAGCCTCTCCTGACTGAATACAAGTTTTAGGAATATATGATGGAGCTACGGTGTCCCTACAAGTAGCATCCCAGAGCAAAGCCTTTCCTCTCTTCCAAGGAACCAGGGTCATGCCATCCGCTCTCATATACCGAGAGTAGCGGTTAATGTCCATGGCGACAGCACAGGAGTCTGTACATAATATTTTTATACCAGGGGTGACGGTCTGTAATAAGCGCCTCTCGAACTTTGTATTCTGAACTAATGTATACAGGGGGTATGTATAACAGTATTATGACAAGATCGGGGTGCTTTCCTTACTATAAATAATTAGTATACTGTGGGCCCACCTTAATTTAATGACCACTTTTTGAAATACAGGGTGTTGAAAGTAATAATGTTGACATATACGCAATGTTAGTATTACATATATTTACGATTTATTTATAGTTTTCAATCTGTACCTTTAAAACATTATCTACAGGGTGTTTAAGTAAACATTAGTCGAATGTTTTAATGAGAAACAAGCTTTACTATGTTGTAAATTAAATGGGTCCAACTTAAATAAATAACCACTTTTTAAAATACAGGGTGTTAAAAGTGATAATGTCCAAGAAGCATAATAACTCTTTAGACGGGTTTTCCAAACATATACGTAATGTTAGTATTACATATATTTACGATTTAATTATTATTCTTAATCTGCACCTTTAAAAGATTATCTACAGGGTGTTTAGGTAAATATTAGTCGAAAGTGTTAATGTGAAACAAGCGTTAGTTTGTTTTAGATTGAACTTTTCTTATCAAAAGTTCTTATGAGCCCAACCTAAATTAATGACCAGCTTTTAAAATATACGGTGTTGAAAATGATAATGTCCAAGAAGCTATAATGCTCTTTAGACGGGTTTTCCAAACACTTACGCAATGTTACTATTACAAAATATATTAACGATTTATTTATTATTTTCAACCTGTACCTTTAAAACATTATCAACAGGGTCGTAGAGGAATTTTTTTTTAAAGTCTGTTAATCTCCCTTTTTCTTTACAATTAGTTCCTTTTCGCTTTTTTTGCAGCACAAACTCTCTAAAACCCCTGTGTTAATAGTAGGATGCTTAATAATATATACAATACTTATATTTTTTAATACTATTTAAAAAATTATATTTGCCGAAACACCCTGTATTAAACACTTAATAAGTCAAGAATATTTAATAAAACTAACAAATACTCCCCGTCTTAAGAGCTATTATGGTTCTTGAACATTATTACTTTTAACACTCTGTATTTCAAAAAGTGGTCATTAAATTAAGGTGGGCTCATGAGAAGTTCTGATGAGCAAGGTTTAATCTACAACATGCTAAAAGCTTGTTTCTCATTAAAACTTTTGACTAATATTTACTTAAACACCCTATAGATAATGTTTTAAAGGTACAGATTAAAAATAATAAATAAATCGTAAATATGTGTAGTAGAAACATTGCGTATATCTTTGGAAAACCCATCAAAAAAGCAATTATGCTTCTTGGACATTATCACTGTCAACACCTTGTATTTCAAAAACTGGTCATTAATTTGAGTTGGGCCCATGAGAACTTTTGATAAGAAAGGTTTAGTCTACAACATACCAATATTTCATCAGGTTTGACGGATTACAGAAATCCCATAAGAGGTGTGCCTGATCCTTTGACTTAAACCAAACTTTTTAAAATATGTCTAATCTGCTCAAATAATATTGTAGAATACTAACCTTTTCCGAACGTTTTGTTTTGTGTTGCTGTGCCAAAATTTCCGTAAATATTATCCTTGTCGTCTTTATTTTAGTCCCAGTTATGTCAATCCTTATTTTTATTGAATGAGCTGATGTTCCTCTGTCCTAATTTGTTGTATACCTTTAAAGGTCATATTTGTTTAGCCCGGTTGTGGTTCTTAAAATCCACAGAATATAAGAGTTAGTAAGATAGTAGACTAGTTAACTTTTTAAATTATTCCCTCTCTTCTGCTAAAAAAGTACCCATGTATTACTTGCCTTTCCAAAATCTGCTTCATGTTTCTATTATGTTTATGATTTCGCCTAAATGTTATCCTTGTACAACCCTCTTGTGTTATTTCTCATCTGTTATTCCTCATATAGTGTTGTTCTTGTCCTAAAATCATAAAAAATATTAGATTTAGTTAGATCAGTTTATAGAGTAATTCCACGCCAAATCATCCAATGGAGGTAGCTGCCATGTCACGAAAAAAATCCAAATTTTGATAACATGTATTAGTGTCCTTAGGAATACCAAATTAACAAATTTTAATTTTTAATGTCGCCTCCCGTATTTTACAGGCCACTTTAAAAGTAAAAAAAAGAAGAAAATCAGTTGTGGCCTTATTTTTTTTTATTTCTACTGTATTAAATCTTATGTAAAAAAGAATTTGACGAAAGAAATCTTTAATATTGGTTGGATAATCCTATAGAGAAAAAAAAATTAACCTCACTTTTTTGACATGGCAAAAATAGTAAATTTTATGATTTTCTCGATTTTTAATTATTTACACCGGTGCTGAATATGGTCCATCAAAAAAAAGTCTATACGCACATTAAAGCTTAGTGGCTTGGCTATCATACAAGGCAAAAGAAAAATGTCTAGGTCTATTGCTTTCAGCAAACTCAATTTTTTAAAATTGGAAAAACCGCAAAAACCTCAGAATTGGCAACATTTGATTAAAAAAATTGTCATGTCTATCTGTCTATTAAAACTTCGCTTGTTTTACTTGACAATGTATCGTCTAAATAAAAGTAAAATAAAAAATCTGGGTCTGTCATTTTAACATCAACTTTTAAGCTATTTGGTTAAAGCATGTAAAAAATCAAATTTTTTTATTGAGTCGCAAAAGGAAAAAAATATGTATAAAAATCATCGTCAGGGGATCTTATTTATAGCCACATACTGTTTTGCGTGACATCCTACTTTGTGGGTTCAAGTCCCATCTTCGTACACTGTCGGAATTTTTTTCTTAGTTTTAAGAATACATTTTTGGTGAGACACGGACATTAATTAGTTTGTTTCTTTGATAAATGAAATGGTTCAGGTTTAACAGTGGCGTACGCAGGAGGGAGGGGGGTTGGAGGCCTAATCTTTCCAAAGCCATTAAATAACTTCTCCTAAAGATTGAATTTTTCTGAAAGAAGAAATAAATGGTTTTCCAGGACTTTGTTTTTACTCAAGCCCCCTCTCCCAACCCCCTTGGAAAATTTCTGCATACGCCACTGGGCATTAAAAAAACTAACTACAAAACTAACGCATGGTAAAAGCCCACGTGATGCGTTTGGGGGTACTGTGAAACGATTTGTTTTACATTAAAATCTCAAACAAACAACAACTGGACACCATTTTTTCACTCCTCTGGATGATTTAACTATAGATGCAAAATTTACTTCAAGCTCAGAAAATTTTTTTTTCGGTTTCTGAAATTATACAACTCAACTTCTTTTCCGATTTTTTAAATATGACAGTAGGTAACTACCTACTAAAAAAGTAAATAAACTTTTAAAAAAATTGTGTAGTGACCTTATGAAGAGAGTTTAGATCATAATTTATTGAACAGTGCTCATATAAATAAACTTTACCTTCTGATAAACCTTAATTTGCAGGGGTGGATCTAGAAACTTTATTTTCGGGGAAAATATCATAATAAATATTTCACAAAACTATTTTGCATAGTGACCAGGAGGTGTATTCTGTGTGTCAAAACTGAGTAAAGTTTCAGATTTGGGGGGGGGGGGCATCCCCCCCGTAGATCCACGCCTGTAATTTGTGATGCAATTTAACATCACTAAAAATATTAAAATAACAAAAAAATGTGTAGTGACTTTAAGGATTACAGACCCAGATTTTTTATTCTTGTTTTTAAAAGTATATGATACAGTGAAAAATTTACCCTACTTGATTACCACCAACAGATAGACAGGGTTATTTTTGATGCTTATGTTGAGGAATTTCCCAGACATTCTTAATTTCTTCGTAGAACTCCAAGGTAATGTCTTTTTAAATATGTTTTATACAAGGAAGATCCTTGAGTATAGCTTTCCAACACTGTATCAAAAATTTAAGAAAACATTACATTTATACCCCAAAAAAATATGAAAACTTCGAAAATTTCTGCGTTTTTTGGATATTCTGTAAATTGCTCTAATTAAGCCAGTATAAAAGATTTTGTTAAACATCACATTTTTTTGAAAACTACTTTTATGCATGTTTTCAAAATTATAGGTTGTTTTTTTAGGTGCTGTTTACTATAAGCATAATTTTTTTCTTTAAAGTCCCATTTTGCCCGTTTTTTGACTTTTCAAATGCGTGTACAACATACTAATTGGATTAAAAAATCTAAAATTGTGCAAAAGTGGTTAAGCATGAGCTGTTTCATTTACAAAGCATGATTAAAGAAAAAAATTAAATGTCAGGGCAACACTTTTTTTATAAATTGGATGACTTGGCGTGGAATTGCTCTATAATTAACGGCTCCCATCTGTGTTACCGCTGGTTGGATGAGAACAACTTTATCTTTATTTTAGGAAGAGTTGCAAAACAAAGATAAATTTGGTCTAACCAATTAAGCTTTTCAGAATATCTCTGTTTTTCAGTTCAAAAAATATTACCTACTTATCTTGTTATTGTCCAGTGTCCATAAAATGTGTCAATTATTATATTTTTCGAATGTGCTGCTTATTGTTTTTATTTTGTGTATATTGTGATCCCTGAAATCATAAATAAATAGTAGATTTAGTTAGATCAGTTTATAAATTAACGGTTTCCATCTGTTTCACTCCTGGTTGGACAAGGCCAACTTTATCTTTGTTTTGGGAAGAGTTTCAAAACAAAGATAATTTTGACCTGACCAAGTAAGCTAAGCTTTTTAAAATATTCCCACTCTTCTGTCCAAAAAATAGTACTTATCTTTTCTAAATCTGTTTTTTTTTCTCTTTAATGGTCTTCTCTAATCCTGTAGTGACTACTACTTATCTTAGAATAAACCTACCGCTACCCTGACTTTCTAATATACAGTACCGGCCAAAAGTATTGGCAAAAATGTAGAAATATTGGTCATTTTTAGCACTTTTAAAAATTTATATGTAGACGATTTTTTTTGCAATTGTTATAAAATTTTCAAGACATATAATACTTTTACGTTCTTTTTCGAATGGTACTTGCCATTATTGCGTAAAATTACACAGAAAAAAGTTTTATTTTAAGCTTTTTTTTAAACGTGGCAAAAAGGCATGAAATGATTTTGTATCGAAAATCGCCGAAACACGTGAACTGAGAACTGGATTCAAGTTTTCAAATGTATCACTTGTTCTTTTATAGTTGGTATAGGATCAGATTTATATAAAATTTTAGGTGGTTTCTCTACTTTTGGCCGGTACTGTAGGTCAGCAGGTTAGTACAGCTCTAATGTGACGAGGTCAACTTTATCTTTATTTTTAACGGCTTTTTAGCGGGTTTTTTGACGAGTTCAAAACAAAGATAAGTTTGATCTGCCAACTAAGCTAAGCTTTTTACAATATCCTCGCCCTTCTGCTTAAAAAATATTACTTATCTTTCTTAAGTCTCTTTTCTTATTTTGTTTTTTTTTTCCTTTTATTTTGTTATTATCTGTCAGTTGTCATTCCTTATATTTTTAAAATGTCTTGTTCATGGGTCCTATTTTATTGTTCTTTAAATTCATGCTTATCTAGTCCTGATATGGTACCTAAAATCATAAAAAAATATTAGATTTAGTTAGCTTAGGTTCTAAATGAATCACTTTTCTCTGTGTTATCCCTGCTTGGACGAGGCCAACTTTATCTTTGTGTTGGGAAGAGTTCAAAACAAAGATAAGTTTGACCTGACCAACTAAGCTAAACTTATAATATAAAGCAGTAGCTAAGTAGGTACTTATCTTCTAAATCTGCTGTTTCCTTTTCTTGTTCTGCTGTTCCGTTTAATACCAACCTTGTATAATCTTTTTGTGGTCCCTAAAATAAACAAAAATATGATTAGTCAAGGGCTAAATTTCTATCTGACGTGTCCGTACCCTGGACTGGGGCCCTAGACAGGTAGTGGCCTTCCGGGTCAGAAGGCCCCTGGAGTCTGCGATGGGCAGGGATGACTCAATGTTCCTGATAGGATAAACCTACCGCTACCCATGATATCCTAATAGAGAGATAAAGTCATTAGGCTAATATCAGCTCTAATTTGACGAGGTCAACTTTATCTTTATTTTTAACGGCTTTTTAGCGGGTTTTTTGACGAGTTCAAAACAAAGATAAGTTTAACCTACCAACTAAGCTAAGATTTTTGATAAAAAATATTACTTATCTTTCTTAAGTCTCTTTCCTTATTTCATTTTATTTCCTTATATGTCATTCTTGTCTGTCAATTGTCATTTTTTATATTTGCTAAATGTGCTGTTCATCGCTCTTATTTTGGTGTTCTTTTAAATTCATACTTGTCTAGCCCTGATATGATCCATAAAATCATAAAAACATATTAGATTTAGTTAGCTCAGGTTGTAAATGAATTCCCTCTGTGTTATCCCTCCTTGGTCGAGGCCAACTTTATCTTTGTTTTGGGAAGAGTTCAAAACAAAGATAAATTTGATCTGACCTTCTAAGCTAAGTTTTTTAAAATGTCGTCGCTCTGCTGTTTAGAAAATAGTACTTATCTTTTCTAAATCTGCTTCCTGTTATTCTTCTGTTCCCTTAAATATAATTCTTGTCGAATATCCTTTTTGAATGTGCCTTTCATCGCTTCGACATTGTTGTTCTTTTAAATTGAATGCTTATCTAGTCCTGTTGTGGTGCCTAAAATTATTAAAAAATGTTAGATTTAGTTAGATCAAGTTAAAAATACACGGCTATAATCCACTCTGTGTCAACCTGCTTGGACGAGGCCAACTTTATCTTTGTTTTGGGAAGAGTTCAAAACAAAGATAAGTTTGTCCTGAACAAATAATTTGAAGCAGTAGCTAAGTAGGTACTTATCTTCTAAATCTGATGTTTCCTTTTCTTGTTCTGCTGCGCCCGTCAATATCATTCTTGTTTCATCTTTTTTTAGATCCTAAAAGAACAAAAATATGATTAGTCAAGAGCTAAATTTTAATCTGACGTGTCCGTACCCTGGACTGGGACCCTAGTCAGGTAGTGGCCTTCCGGGTCAGAAGACCCCTGGAGTCTGCGGTGGGCAGGGATGACTCAATGTCCCTGATAGGATAAACCTACCGCTACCCATGACATCCTAATATAGGCAGGTTAGTATCATCTCTAATTTGACGAGGTCAACTTTATCTTTATTTTTAACGGCTTTTTAGCGGGTTTTTTGACGGGTTCAAAACAAAGATAAGTTTAACCTACCAACTAAGCTAAGATTTTTGATAAAAAATATTACTTATCTTTCTTAAGTCTCTTTCCTTATTTCATTTTATTTCCTTATATGTCATTCTTGTCTGTCAATTGTCATTTCTTATATTTGCTAAATGTGCTGTTCATCGCTCTTATTTTGGTGTTCTTTTAAATTCATGCTTGTCTAGCCCTGATATGATCCCTAAAATCAAAAAGACATATTAGATTTAGTTAGCTCAGGTTGTAAATGAATTCCCTCTGTGTTATCCCTGCTTGGACGAGGCCAACTTTATCTTTGTTTTGGGAAGAGTTCAAAACAAAGATAAATTTGACCTAACCTACTAAGCTAAGTTTTTTAAAATGTCGTCGCTCTGCTGTTTAGAAAATAGTACTTATCTTTTCTAAATCTGCTTCCTGTTATTCTTCTGTTCCCTTAAATATAATTCTTGTCGAATATCCTTTTTGAATGTGACAATTGCTTTACCACTAAAATATAAAATAAAATAATTATTAATCACACAACGTTAAGAAAAGTAAAGGTTGGCCTTAAAATGTTTTTTTTTTCTACTTGCGCAATGTAATCACATTTTTTTACGCAAGTAGAAAAATCATTTTATCTAACCAGGGCCATTTTCATACTTAATTCATAAGTAATTCTTACCAACTTTTAAACCTCGTGCGGTTGTTCACAATAAGTTCTTTACTTCATTCTTCGCATCGGTTCTACTCGACATAACATTAATTGTCTACGAATTGAGATATCGCTACCATCTTCTGTGTAATTCAGGATAAGCGACGGATAGTCCGTTTTTCGCTTTACCATCAACTATTACAAATCATAAATGGACGATTCACAGTTCTATGCCAATAGCCAGATGAGGAAGAAATTCATTAGTTCTTTGCCTTGATCTTTTGCTGAGCAGTAGCTATGGATGAATCTTCCCAATAATATAAATATTGGATGAGCGTCAATGTAGGGTTTAATTTACATACTAAATAATCGCCACTGGAGGTGTTTTGGCCCCAATTTATGTAACGGATCAATGCCATTTCAAAGTTGTTCGCCAAATATTGTATAATAGAACAGCCAATGCAAAGTTCCTGAACGCATATCATAGAGCAGGGCTAATAGAGAGTTTTTGCAGAATTTTTCGCCCAATTTATTTTACAGCCATTGCAGAGTTATTTGCTGTATATTATATTATTATATTGGAGCCGCTTATTATATAATGGAGGGGAGTCATTACAGAGTTTTTGGTCGCATATCATATAATGGAGGAGTGCTCAAGCAGACATCTTGGACGCATCCATAAAATAAAAGAACGCTAATACAAAGTTCTTGGCCGCATATCTTATACTACTGAAAAGTGCAAATGGAGGATTCTAGGCCTCATAAAATATGAGGAGAAGGGCCCATACCCTGTTCTTAGCTGCTTATCATACAATGGAGGAGAGTCATTGCAGAGTTCTTGGTCGCATATTATATAATGGAGGAATGCAAAAGCAGAGGTATTGGCCACATATCTTATAATATGGAGGAGGGCTAATGGAGGATTCTTTTACATATAGTTGTTAGTCGCTTATCACGTAACGTAGATCATAAAATTTATAAAGTCTTTGGAGGACAGCCATTGCAGAGTTCTTAGCCGCATATCAATAATGAAGGAGTGCTAATCTTATACTATTAAGAAGTGCGAATTAAGGATTCTAGGCGACATAAGATATGTGGAGGAGGAGCGCGCATACAGTGTTCTTAGCTGCTTATCATACAGTAGAAGTCATTGCTGAGATCTTGAGCGCATATTATATAATGTAGCAGAGGTATTGAAAAGTTCTTGTGCGCATATCATATGATGAAGGTGTGTCAAAGCAGAGTTCTTAACCGCATATCATATAATGGAGAAGCGTCCATGCCGAGTTTTTAACTTTTTATCATATACTGGAGGAGAGCCATTGCAGAATTCTTGGCCGCATATATTAACATGAAGGACAGTTATTACAGAGTTCTTTGCCGCTTAAAGGAGGGTCTTTGCTGAGTTCTTGGCCGCATAATATATCATGGAGAAGGGCACTTGCAAAGTTATTGGGGGCATTTTTATAACGTAGGAGTGGTAACGGAGGATTCCTGGTTATAAATCATATTATGGAGAAGCGCCCATTCCTGATTCTCTTCTTAATGAAGGAGAGCCATGGCAGAGTTCTTGGTCGCATATTATACAGAAGAGAGCTATTGCAGAGTTCTTAGCCAAATATTAAATAATGACGGAAACTTGCAGACTTCTTAGCTGTAAATCTTATAATAGATAACAGTTACTGAAGAGTTCTTGGCGGCATATCTAATAATGGAGGAGAGCCATTTGATAGTTCTTGGCCGCATATCTTATAATATGGAGGAGTGTATTCTTTTCCACATATATAATGAAGAAGCGTTCTTCACGAGTTGTTAGTCGCTTATCACGTAACGGAGGAGATCATAAAATTTATACAGTCTTTGAAGGAGAGATCTTGAGCGCATATTATATAATGGAGCAGAGATCTTGGAAAGTTCTTGGGCGCATATCATATAATAAAGGTATGTCAAAGCAGAGTTCTTGGCCGCATATCTTATAATGGAGGAGTGCCAAATAAGGATTCTTGGCCACATATCATATAATGGAGAAGCGCCCATGCCGAGTTTTTAGCTTTTTATTATAGGAGGAGTGCTAACGGTTACAAATCATATAATGGAGGAGCGCCCATTTAGAATTCTTGGCCGCATATTAAACAATGGAGGAGAGCCATGGCAGACTTCTTAGCTGTATATCTTATAATGGAGAACAGTCACTGAAGAGTTCTTGGCGGGATATCTGATAATGGAGGAGAGTCATTTTATAGTTCTTGACCGCATATTATATAATGGAGGACTGCCAACGCAAAGGTCTTGGCCGCATACCATACAATAAAGGAGCGCCTCCATACAGAGTTCTTGGCTGCATATTATATAACGGACGAGAGACATAGCTGAGTTCTTCGCCGCATATTATTTAATGGAGGAGAGCCATTGCAGAGCTCTTGGCCGCATATTATATAATGGAGGAGAGCATGGCTGAGTTCTTCGCCTCCCATCTTATAATGCAGGGTACTTATATTATATATTGGAGGAGCGTCCTTTAGGAGTTTTTGGTCGTATACCATATAATGGAGGAGAGTCATTGGAGAGTTCTTTGTCTCGCATCATATATTAAAGGAGAGCGCTGGCAGAGTTCTTGACCGCATATTTTTAAATGAAGAAGAGTCATTGCAAAGTCCTTGGCCGCATATTAGATAATGAAGGAGAGGCATTACAAAATTCTTGGCCGCATATTATCCGACGGAGGACAGCCGTGCGAGAGTTCTTGAACGAATATTATACAATTCGTTCTTGGCTAGGATAAAATGGAAAGCACTGGCATAGTTCTGGGCCGCATATCTAATAATGGAGAAGAGATTGCAAATGTCTTGGGCGCATTTTAGATTGGAGGAGAGCTATTGCTAAGTTCTTCGCCGCATATTATATAACGGAGGACAGCCATGAGAGAATTCTTGCATTCATTACAGGGTTCTTATTTGCATATCATATAATGGAGGAGAGTCATTGGGAAGTTCTTTGTTGCATATCATATAATGGAGGAGCGCACTGGCAGAGTTTTTGGCCGCATATCTTCTAGTGGAGAAGAGTCATTGGCCACATTTGAGATAATGGAGAAGAGGCATTGCAGAATTCTTGGCTGCATATTATATAACGGAGGAAAGCCATGGCAGAGTTCTTGGCTGAATATTATATTATGTAACAAAGTCCATACAAAGTTCTTGGCCGCATATCATTTGATGGACGAGAGTCATTGGAGAGTTATTGGCCGCATATCATATAATGGAGGAGAGCACTTGTAGAGTCCTTGGCCGTATATTATATAATGTAGGAGAGGTATTGCAGAATTCTTGGCCGCATATTATATAACGGAGGAGAGTCATGGCAGAGTTCTTGACCGAATGAAGGATATATCATAAAAGAGAGCAATACAAAGTTCTTGGCCGCATATCATTTAATGGACAAGGGTCATTGGAGAGTTATTGGCCGCATATCATATAATGGAGGAGAGTACTTGTAGAGTCCTTGGCCGTATATTATATAATGTAGGAGAAGTATTGCAGAATTCTTGACCGAATATTATATAACGGAGCAGGAATTGCAGAGTTCTTGGCCGCATATCTCATAATGGAGGAGAATCATTGAAGAGTTCTTTACCGCGCATTATATAATGGAGGAGAGCACTGCATATCTCATAATGGAAAAGAGCCCTTGCAAAGTCCTTGGTCGCATATCATATTATGGAGGTGTGCCCAAGCAGAAGTCTTGGTTGCGTATCATGTAGTGGTGGAGACCCAGTGCAGTTTTTCTCCATATATTAATGGAGGAGGGATCATATACTGGACGAGCGTCAATGCAGAGTTCTTGCCGGCATTTCGTATCATGGAGGAGTGCTAATGTAGAGGTGTTGGCCAGAATTCATGTAATGCTACAATTTAGTTTGACGAAAAAAAGTGTCAACCAATTATAAAGTGAGAATCATAATATAAATATTTCTTAAAATCTAATAAATGGATGTAAGCAACTTGTCAATACGTCTTATTTAGGGTAACCAACTGTTTAAGGCTACAATATTATTAACACAACAATTTTGTAATCTGACCAGTGAACATAGTTCATTTCATAACTTTTTGACAGCCAAAAAAAAATGTTAAAGTTGTCCGAAAAATTATTAAATGAACTTTAGCTATAGTGCTTAAATTCGTTTCGATGAACAAACGTAGATTATTTATGGTTAACCTAATCAGATATTAGTTTTGAAATAACATAAGTAGAGCTCTTTCGAATATTTTTTAAACCCTTATAACTAATTTGGTGATCTGTCAATTTTTAACCGGCGATTGTATAACAGAAACCTATTTTATATCATTAGGAATCTGAGAAAATTTATGTAAAAATAATATATATTAAATAACTACTTAGTCATATTCATTCATCGACCTATGCCAAATTAAGTAATAGAAGCTTTGTTAATAGATTGAGAATGTTTCAGATCGCCAGTTAGTATCGAAAATCAGAGTTGTATATTAAACACTTTTCTATAAATGGCCTAGTTTTTACAATTAGTACATTTGTGATAATTTTCTTTCTTTTATTATTTCAACGGTTTTAAAGTTGAAGGTCATTGAGCTTGCCTTTTTTTCTTATTTAGGAAAATTAATTGCCTTTAAAAAAAAATAAATTAAAAATATGTATTTACAAAATAATTTTTTTAAAGCTGTTTGATGATTTTGTAAAATAAAAATAGATAAAAAAATTGATTACAAAAAAAAAATCGATCATCTAGGTACCTAATATAAAAACCAATTTTTTGTATAAAAAAAAATTAAAAAATTTGTTTTAAAAAAAATAGTTTTTGCTTTCTAATGTATATTTGGGTAATATCTGATTAACAACATTAAGATGAAAATTATCTGAAGAACTAAGAGCGGACTCTTTGTTTTTACAACATCCCTTTATGGATCCGAAACCTGAACTCGATCCCTTTTTGCAAAAGGAAATCGATGCTCTAGAATACAGAAGAATTTAAAAACAAATGAATAAGTCTTGCATATAATCAGCCAAGGAAAAACAATTTGGCATTTTAATTTTAATTAATTTAATTAATACACAATTTTAAGTAATGAAGGAAGGAAAAATCGAAGAAAAAATTTGTGGGAATAGTTTGGTAGTTGCATTGCTTAGTTTTAGGTACTTTTTAAGCCGCCCCATCAAAACTAAAAATTACCATATTATGATATAGTCAACTTTTGATTTTTCTTTTTTGCAAATCATAAAAAAGTAATTACTAGCAGAGCGAAGAGAGGAGCAAATACAAGCCGATTTCACCCGAATAAGCGTTACATAACCGAGCCTGACGGCTCAGTTCAATTTACTACCCACAAAAACTGCTAAACGCGCCTAAAGAAGTTTATACTTCAAAAACACTTTTGGGTATAGACGGTAAAAATTATGGCTCAAACGTCGACATGGATATTTTTTGAGATATCGCATAAAAAGCAAACATTTCCATATGGATTGTCAACCTTCGTAGAGGAAGCCCTTGTTTTTGTCAATGCATAGGTTGACTGCTCGTTTAAAAGTAAGCGTTGTTTCTGGATTCCTTCATACTTTTTATCCTGTAAAGGTTAACTGCCAAAAACATGATAATTAGCAGATAGAAGTAGAAGAGATGGGAATTGGGAAATTTTGAGAGCAATGTTAGAGATAAAATCAAATAAAAAAACCTGTGGGTCTAGACGGAAATACTTATGACTTAAAAGTCTGCATAGGTTATTTCTCAGTTCGTTTGTTGATATTTTTTTAGTTATTGCAATATGCATCGGTTGACTGCTCGTTTGTAGATATTTTTTAAGAGTAAGCGTTGTTATATGGAGTCGTTCCTACCTCTTATCCTGTAAAGGTTAACTGTCAAAAACATGATAATTAGCAGATAGAACTAGAAGAGATGGGAATTGGGAAATTTTGAGAGCAATGTATGAGATAAAATCAAATAAAAAAATCTGTGGGTCAAGACGGAAATACTTATGACTCAAAAGTCTGCATAGGTGATTTCTCAGCTCGTTTGTTGATATTTTTTTAGTTATTGCATCAAGAGTAAACGTTGCCATATGAATTTATTAAATATTATTAACCTTCGTTTGGGGAGCCCTTTTTAATACTTGAAAGGTTAACCAAAAACTGGGAAACTACCGGATAGAAGAGACCAAATTTTCTGAGCAATTTGGGAGATAAAATTAAATAAACAAATCTGTGGGTAGATGGTGAAACTCATAACTCAAAAATCTTAAGTTATCTGATCGTTTGTAAAAGTAAGCGTTGCCAGATAGATTGTCAACCTTTGTAGAGAGTCTTTTTTATTTTAAGCGAAGTGCCAGAAAAGTGACTACTTACTAACAGAACTGCGAACGGCAAATTTGTGCCTGGCTATATAATATACAGGATAAAAAAATCTGCAGATGGATTTACTGCCCATTTGCAGTTACTTTTTGAGCGGTAGCATCAAGAGTAAGCGGTGCGAAATGGATAGTTAACCTTCGTTTGAGCCCTTTTTATTCATGAAAGGGTCACTGCCAAAAACTTGGAAACTAGCGGATAGAAGAGACGAAATTTTGTGATCAATATGGGAGATAAAATCAAATAAACAAATCTGTGGGTTGATGGTGAAACTCATAATTTAAATATCTTAAGTTATCTGATCGTTTGTAAAAGTAAGCGTTGCCAGATAGATTGTCAACCTTTGTGGAGTCTTTTTTATTTTAAGCGAAATACCAGAATGCCAGAAAAGTGACTACTTACTAACAGAAATACAAACGGCAAATTTGTGCCTGGCTATATAATATACAGGATAAAAAAATCTGCAGATGGGTTCACTGCCCATTTACAGGTATTTTTTGAGCGGTGGCATCAAACGTAAGCGTTGCTCTATGGATAGTTAACCTTCGTTTGGGGAACTCTTTTTTATTCATGAAAAGTTAACTGCCAAAAACTTGGAAACTAGCGGATAGAAGAGACCAAATTTTGTGATCAATATGGGAGATAAAATCAAATAAACAAATCTGTGGGTAGATGGTGAAACTCATAATTCAAATATCTTAAGTTATCTGCTCGTTTGTAAAAGTAAGTGTTGCCAGATAGATTGCTAACCTTTATAGAGAGTCTTTTTTATTTTAAGCGAAATGCCAGAAAAGTGATTACTGATATATTATTATGATATAGAGGATAGAAGAGACGAAAACACGAACTTTTAAGAGTAATGAAGGAAGGATAAATCCAACAAAAGAAATCTTTAGGCAATTAAAAACTAAAAAAAATGGAATATGTACTTTTGTGAATTGCCATATCAAAAACAAGCATTGCCATATGGATTGTCAAACACCATTTAATTAAACTGTCAAAAAACTGATCACTAGCAAAAGAAATCATGAAAAAAAAATCAAAAATGTGTCGCTGGACGGTAAAACTCATAAGTCAAATATCTGCATATAAACTGTTTGTCTACTCATTTGTAGGTACTTTTTGAGCAGTCATATCGAGAATAAACATTGCATTGCCATAATATTGGATTCTGAATGTTGGGAAATATTAAAACCTCCTTGATTTGCATAAAGGAGCACTGAGCTAAAAATCCTCGGAAAAAAAACGAGTTTTAGCCGAAAAAGACTGGAAAAAACTTTAAAAAGTTTTCAGATATTCTTAGAGCTTCTGAAGCATCTGTAGGTGCTTTAAAGAATTTAATTTTTAATGTTTATTTATTAATTAATTTTTTTAAAGGTTTTTGCTGAATCATTTTTATTTCAATACATTTTAGTTTTATCAGTGACAAATTTAAGAAAGAACAAACAGTAACAGTAAAAAATACTCTGCCAATATATGGGCCCCTAAGCTCACACTAGGTACTATAGTTATAGTTTACGTGTGAGCTAATATAACTAACAACTGAAATATATTTTATTCAACTCCAGACTAAATTACCTTTTGTTTGATACCACACAAGCCATATTTTGACTTAAACTCAAATTTTTGAAATCTACCGCCACCCTTAAAAAAAACAAAAACTAAAATGTATTTTGTTAAACTCCGAACTCAATTACCTTTCGTTTGATATCACACACGCCATATTTTCACTTAAACTCTAATTTTTGAAATATACCCCCACCCTTTTTTTAAAATAAATTAAAATGTATTTTGTTTAATTCCAGACTCAATTACCTTTCGTTTGATATCACACACGCCATATTTTCACATAAACTCTAATTTTTGAAATCTACCCCCACCCTTTTATTTGGTTTGTGTTCGGTAGATTTTGTTCATTTTTAAATGGGACCATCTCGACCCAGCCTAGGTACCAAATTTCATTAAAATCGGACAAGCGGTTTTTGAGTTATGCGCGTTGGTCGTTACAGACAGACATACAGACAGACAGACAGACAGACGGCGCAACAAAAAAGTTTCAAAATCATCTGAAACGCAAAGATATATAAAAAATTTTGAAATCGGAGCAACTTTTTTTTTCTCGAAAAAATTAGGATCACCATAGCTCACACTACTATAGTAAAGTATATGTGTGAGGTAATTGGCAATTTACATAGCTTTTCAAGCTTCATAAAAAATTAAGTTTTATATTATAACTTTTAATTTTAGTAATTCCAAAACTTCAAAAACTCACCACTGGATCATCACCTTATTATTAGTTTTTGTTAAATTAAAACTGTTCCAATAACTTTTTTTTTAACAAAACCATTTCAAAATATAGTTTTTATTTATATTAATTCAAAAGTTATTTTTTTGACCATAATGGTTCTTCAGTTCAAATCAATTTACAAGCATGGTTTATTTCAAAAGGTATCAAAAATAAAAAACCTTTATCAAATTGAATTAAAAAAAAAACTAAGTTAGAACTCCGTGTCAAGTAGAAACTCGTAGGGAGTGAGGCAAAACAGAAAAAAGTCTTTTATTTTTATTTTCATAATTAAAAAAAATCTTCAAAAAATAATGGCCCAGTCCGACTCCTATTGGCATTCGTATTGTGACCCATTAAATAGTGTACCCAGGAATTTTTGTGCATTAAATATTAGGAAAATATCTAAAAAATCTAAGGCTTGGGGGGACCGGTCCCCGAGCCCCCCCTTAGCGCGTCCTTGCCATTAACCCTACAAGTAATTTACGGTAGTGACATACAAAGTCACTGCATGAGCATATAGTAAAATAAGGGAGTGTTGCGACAAACCTCTTATTACAATTGTAATAAATTATCACAATTGTAATAACTTTTCATTAGCTAAATAAAGATATTGATATAAAAAATTTTGGTTGCTTTTTTAGATACCGAACCGAACCTGTGTTATCTCAGTATTGCAAATTCTATTAAATATTTTTACTGTAGCCATTTTTACAATTTTGTTATAAAAATCTGAAAAATAATACAACGGAATATTTAAAATTAATTAAATTTAATTTAATATGGCCTTTGATTAAATAAGTTATTTAATCAAATATATTGATCAAGGTAGAACGAGGTCATAAAAATAAATTTTAGAAACGAGTAAAAACTTATTTCTAGGTACTTTATAATACACTAGCTAAAGGTACCATACAAAGATACCAACATTGATGAACAGCTTGACAACTATAACATTCAAAAATCATAGTTATAATATCGTAGATGTCAAACTGTCAATACATATTGTCAAAATTCTTAAATAATTAATCTTAATTTAATGAAGTTTTTAAGCCGTCTTTTTAATATATTTAAAAAAAATTTTTTTAATTTTTTTCTGGTTTTTTTAATTTTTTTTTGTTTGTTTTTTGTTTTTTTTTACTTTTTTATATACTTTTATTTTATTTTTGTTTTTTTTTATATTTTTTTTGTTTTTTTTTTAACTTTTTTATATACTTTAATTTTATTTTTGTTTTTTTTTTCATTTTTTTACGGCATTTTTCGTCTTTTTTAAATATAAAAAATTGTTTCTTAACTATTAATTTTTTAAAATTTACTGACCGCTTAAATACTTACTAGTAACACAAAAATATTAAACAGACCATAGAAAAAAGAATATAATATAATTTCTTCTATGAAATGGATCAAACATTTCTTTTTTGTTTCAACTGGAAAAATCTGTCACTAAATTTTAAAATTGGCATAACTAATTTGACGTAATAATAAAAAACTTTACCAAGTACCTAACTACAAAATAACAATCCTAATAAAAAATCTTATCCTAACCCACAGCTCCCTTTATGTCAAGCCTGATTCTACTTTGAATGGCAATAGTTTCGAAGGCTGACAGATCTAAAATTTTGACGTTTTTAAAAACAAAAAATATAGACTGACAAAAAGTTAATGAAAATGTCAGCCTTCGACAGTGTTATATCTCAAATAAGAATCGGGCTTGTTAATTTGAGGGGATGTGCCTAACCTTGTGCTAAAACAAATTTATTTCTATAGGTATGTAAATTAAAAATGTAAATGAGAAAAAACCCACCTACACTACTTTTTACTGACTTTCCTGGGAGGTGACCTAATTGATTTGTTGTTAAATCAACCGCAGTTTTGCTTTTTCAACGAATTTGCGGATCACACGCTGCCTGAAATAGATAAAAAAATTAAGTGGTATTCCAAAAATCAAGTCAAAATTGGCTTGACTATATTTATAAAAATCTTAGCCTTTTATCTAAAACTAAATGGCAAAATAGAAATTTGGAAGTTAAAATGTTGAATTAAACTCACCTTGTGCAATAGTCGCCAAATGCTGATTAACTATCTTATTGACTTTGGCTCCCATTTGCGCTGATTTGTAGCATCGCCTGAAACAAAGAAAATAATGTGTTATTATTTTAAAAATCAAATCAAAATGGGGTTTTTAAGAACAAATCAGAATTTAGTGTAATAAATAAAAAAGGAAATAATAATTAAAAATAATAGATAGCAACTCACCTTCTGCAATGGCAGCTTCCAAACGCTGAGTTTTAAATGAATGAGGTTCCAGGCCTCTTGTAAATTTTCCATAGTACTGTGTCATGTTTACTACCTGCACGATTTATTAGGGGTTGGTTAACTCCCCTGAGCGTCTGTGGATTGTGGCTACTTTCCAGTTTTTTTATGTCGATTAACTAGACGAGTTTTTAGGGGTTGGCTTTGAGTCCCCTCGGCGTTTACTATTTGCAGTTTTTAATTGGTTGTTTTTATTAGTAAGGGGTTGTTGTTGGCTCCCCTTAGTGTCTTTACGAGTCTTTATAGTTTTCAATTTGTCATTTGGAAAACTAAATGGCTTATTGGGAGATAACATTGTCTATTCCAGTTTGGTGTTTATTGCTTTTATTGGCAATAGCTTCCTTATAGCTTTCGGTTCGTCATTTTGAATAACTAATTAGCATATCTTGGCTCTTCCAATTTGGTATTTGTTGGCTTTCTTATAGTTTTCGGTTTGTCGTTTGGAATAACTAAATAGCTTATCAAGAGTTGACGTCGGCTCTTCCTCGAAAACTGTTTTAATTTCCAGTTTGTTGACTTTAAGTGGATTTGCTCTTCTCGGCCCTGCTCACCGCGTTTTTCGTCGACTGCATGACTTTGGTTGATTTTTCAGCTTCTTTGCTAAGCTTTTGGTGACGTATTTGCGAAACGTCATGACTGTTGTCACTCTTCTTTCTTCTCGTTGGGAAAAGCAGAATCGGTGGGTGTACAAAATTGTAATACAAATACAGTTAAAGTTAGATTTGTGGTTAAAAAACTTGTTAAATACAATAAAAAATACAGTGCCTAAGAACTTAATAGCCTAATTAACTACCTAAAATATCCTTATAATATAAACTTATAATAAATTGTATAAAATACAATAAAATAAATAAAAATAGTTTCTATTTTATTTTATTTGTGTAAATAAAATGTACTAAGCTATGCGCATTTAGCACTTTTTCCTTATTTCTTTCATTGTTAAATAAGATTTTTAACAAAATTGTATATCATGTTTGGCAACAGTATGGACTTTGTCATCTTAAAAAATGATATTTTATAATTAATTCACAACATTCCTGCAACTTAAAAGCTTGTAGAATTATTGGTTATAGATTATAACTTTTTGTTTAAGTTTTAAATCTTTTCGTTTAGGCCTTAAAAATAACCAATAGTTTTTTATTAACGAATTAATGATTGATATTTTTAGCAATTTTGGTGGTGCTAGGATCAGTGTATGTACCTAGAAAAAGTACATCTACACGCATTTTGGTACATTTTAAAACAGTGGTTTTAAAATCGGAACACTCGTATCATTAGTACCAATTACACCTTGATAATATAAGGATTTCAAGTGAAAAAATAAATTGTCGGAAATTTCCAGGGTTTATAGAAACATCCAAAATTGTTTGAACACAGTTTAGTACAGCGGGACTTGGTTCGTTTGTCGTCAACTCTCCCTTAAAAATAATGACTTTTCCTCTTTTGACTTTTTTTTATTACTTTAAGGGATCAAAAAACAAGACACCAAGAAGGGAATAAATAACTTCACCACGCAATACGGGAGATAGACATGGACCATAAATTAAATTTGACGATTTTTCTGATTTACTATTAAATTGTGTTATATATTTTTCTGTAAAAAAAACCTGTTATTGCCGCTCATTGGGTAGTTTAACCCTGAATTAACTACATCAACAATTAATTTAACTTTAACTTACTTGAACTAAATTAATAATCTTTTTTAAATCATTTGTATATCGTTTTGTTTGTTTTTTTCGTTTAATTATTTATTTATGTATAAAATAATATAATTTGTTTAACCATGAGTCAGTTAACAGGAATAGACCCAGCAATGAGTGTTGGATTAGTTCTTAAATATTCTTAATAGTTTGACCATTTTTCCTTTAAAAAACCCCGTATTCTTAATTAAACTTCCTTCTTAAATCTGCCACTATCTATTGAACCCTCCTAAATCCTCAAAAGATATTAGAAATGACTTTTATCCCTATTTTGTGTCGAAGGTAACAAAATATTCACTATAATTTGGCAATGGCAACACATTTTTTTGTCCAAGGTTGTAAAAGCAGGACAATACTATTTTGAACAAAGATCATTCCTAAAACGTAAGAATCGTAGAATGGCAGCACGTTAGTGTGAGCTTCTTGTGGGGAAGAGAGAACTTTAAAAGAAATCTCTATTTAGACAAAAAGGATTCTTAAAAAGGATGTAGAATATCCAAATGGCAACACTTCGTTTTGTGTCTAATGCTCTAGTTAGAAGTAGGCAGCTTTGTATTGAGACAAATCATTTAATATAAAAATGGCAGCACGTCTTATTAAACTTATTGTCAAAAAGAGGGAATTATAAAACAAATCACTATTTGGACAAAAAACTCTTAAAAAGGAAATAGAATATCCAAATGACAACACTTCTTTATGTCTCTAATGCTCTTATCAAACGTAGACAGCTTTGTCTTGAGACAAATCATTCAATAAAAAAATGGCAGCACGTCTGATTAAGCTTATTGTAAAAGAGAGGAAATTATAAAACAAATCACTATTTGGACAAAAAAAACTCTTAAAAAGGAAATAGAATATCCAAATGGCAACACTTCTTTATGTGTCTAATGCTCTTATCAAACGTAGACAGCTTTGTCTTGAGACAAATCATTCAATAAAAAAATGGCAGCACAAAAGAGGGAATTATAAAACAAATCACTATTTGAACAAAAAAGACTCTTAAAAAGGAAACAGAATATTTAAATGGCAACACTTCTTTATGTGTCTAATGCTCTTATCAAAAGTAGGCAGCTTTGTTTTGAGACAAATCATTCAATATAAAAATGGCAGCACGTCTTACTAAACTTATTGCGAGAAAGAGGGAATTGTAAATCAAATCACTATTTGGACAAAAAAAAAACTCTTTAAAAGGAAATAGAATATCCAAATGGCTAGACTTCTTTGTGCCTATTGTGAAAAAGAGGGAATTATAAAACAAATCACCATTTCGACAAAAAATACTTTTAAAAAGGAAATAGAATATCCAAATGGCAACACTTCTGTGTCTAATGCTCTTATCAAATGTAGACAGCTTTGTCTTGAGACAAATCATTCAATAAAAAAATGGCAGTACATCTGATTCAGCCTTTTGTAGAAAAGAGGGAATTATAAAACAAATCACCATTTCGACAAAAAAGAGTTTTAAAAAAGAAATAGAATATCCAAATGGCAACACTTCTTTATGTGTCGCAGGCTCTAATTAAAAGTAGGCAGCTTTTTTTGAGACATCATTTCTAATATAGAAATGGAAGCACGTCTGTTGAAGCTTCTTGTAGGGAAGTTGGAATTATCAAAGAAATCGCTATTTGGGCAACAAGGATTCTTAAAAAACGAGTAGAATTTCAAATGGCAACACATGTATTGGTGTCAGAGGTTCTAAAAGTAGGCAGTAGTATTTTGAACAAAGATCATTCTTAGAAAGTAAAATCTCAAAATATCAGCACGTCTGCCCGAGTTTCTTGTGACTCCAAGTAGTTATTGTGCACTATTTTGAAAAACAGCATTCATACAGGGGAGGAGAATATCTAAATGGCAACACGTTTTTTTTGTCTTGAAGGTTTTCAAGGAAGCAGCACAATTTGAACAGCATCAAATAAATTTCCACATTTTGTAGTTAATTTTAAAAATAAAAACTGTTTACTAAATTTAAAGCTGAATTGTTATATTTTTTTAAAAAGTAAAACCTTTTTGGGCCACCCATTATTAGTCTTATGTTATAAGTAATCACTATTCTTATTCTTAGACCAGGTAGAATATCCATATGACAACTTAATTATGCTGTGTAGTAGGTTTTGATAAACATCATAAATTAGGATACCAAAATGGAAGCACGACTGTCTGAGGTCTCTTAGGTATTGAGAATTATTTAACAGTAGGTCACTGTATAACTATTTAAACAACGGGATTCTTAAATAGAAGCTAAAATATCCAAATGTTAGAAACCAGTATGGCTTCAGAAAAATCTAGTTAAGGTTTTGGTGGACTCCTTTCGGGAGGGGGAATATGCTGCTTCAACTTTCTGCGACCTTACGAAGGCTTTCGACTGTGTGCCACGTGACATCTTCTTGAAAAAACTTGCAGTATATAACTTTGATTCAAATAGTATAGCCCTTATAAAATCATACTTAGATGGGGTATGCAAATAGTGAAAATGAGGTCAGAGTCATCAGCAGAAGCGAAAACAAGCTCTTTTGGGGTTCCTCAGAGATCCATATTAGGCCCACTGTTTTCCTAATATACATTGTTGATCTACCAGTAAACCTTGACTAATTGATTCATGCAGCACTTTTCGCTGACTATGTAGTTATTACTGTAAAGGATGCTTAACTAGAGAATACCATGATGATGTCGTGTGACGCACAGAAGAGGGCGGAAGATTGAATTGCGGCAAATGGCTTGGTGTTAAATACAACAAAAAAACAAAATGTAACTTTTTCATTAAAAAAACATGCCAAAAGATGATAATGAACCAGTGAAATATTTTGGAATTCTTCTTGACCAAAAGCTGCTATTAAAGAGCCACATTTAATCTGTTTGCAAGAAACTAAATATTAATGTGTTTGTTCTGAGAAACTTGGCTAATTGTGTCATAGAAAGCCTATTTTGCTCTGTGCTAGAGAAGAATTGAATATGCCCTAATTGTTTGTGGTCATGCAACTACCGAGGTGTTCAGGGTTCAAAGAAGGGCGGTAAGGGTGATGGGTGGTCTAAAGTATAGAGAGGATTGTAGAGATGCATTCAGAAATCAAAAAATTGTAACATTTCCCTCGCTCTATATTTTTTACTGCCTTTACTATATGAAGTTTAATTTGAACTTGTATGAAACACACAACAATACTAAAAATAATGTAAGTAGTCCCTTAAAAAGATGCCAAAATTCAACAAAGTACTGGTGTGTCCGTTTTCTAAATGTGCTTCCTTAAACAATCAGAAATTTACTAACTAAAATCTTTTAAAGTCAGAGTAAAACAAATATTGCTCCAGAATGCCTTCTACTTGTTTAAAGAATTTTTAAATCACAAATTTAAAACTTGAATGTTTAATGTTATTTAATTGTTATGTGTCCTGTTAAGATTTTGATTTAAGCAAATTTGACCACTATTTTACTACTATTCAAAGAAAGAGAGAAAGAAAATACTCTGCCAATCTATGGGCACCTAAGCTCACACTAGGTACTATAATACTCATAGTGTACGTGTCAGCTAATATAACTAAAAACTGAAATATATTTTATTCAACTCCAGACTCAATTACCATTCGTTTGATACCACACAAGCCATGTTTTGACTTAAACTCTAATTTTTAAAATCTACCCCCACCCTTTAAAAAAAAATTAAAACGTATTTTGTTTAACTCTAGACTCAATTACCTTGCGTTTGATATCACACACGCCATATTTTCACTTAAACTCTAATTTTTGACATCTACCCCCACCCTTTTTTTTTAAATAAACTAAAATTCATTTTGTTTAACTCCAGACTTAATTGCCTTTCGTTTGATATTACACACGCCATATTTTCACATAAACTCTAATTTTTGGAATCTACCCCCATCCTTTTATTTGGCTTGCGTTCGGTGGATTTTGTTCATTTTTAAATGGGACCATCACGGCCCAAGACCCAACTTAGGTACCAAATTTCATTAAAATCGGACAAGCCGTTTTTGAGTTATGCGGGTTGGTCGTTACAGACAGACATACAGACAGACAGACAGACATACAGACAGACAGACAGACAGACAGCAAAACAAAAAAGTTTCAAAATCATCTGAAACGCAAAGATATATAAAATTTTTTGAAATCGAAGCAACTTTTTTTTTCTCGAAAAAATTAGGATCACCATAGCTCACACTACTTATATAGTAGTAGTGTGAGCTAAAAAACTGAGTGTGTAAACATTTTCATGTAAAACACCAATAAATTTTTATTATTACTATTACTAAAATGGCAACACGTTTCTTTTAGCTGAGGTTCTAAACGTAGACACCTAGATTATTTGACATAGATAGATAGATTCTTAGAAAATAGATATAAAAATAGCAGCACGTCTGTCTGAGCTTCTTGTCTGTCAAGGATTATATCACACTTTGGATACAGAGCATTTTTCTTCTGAGACGTCTAGAATAACTAAATGACAAACATCTCTTTTGTGTTGGAGGTTCTAAAAGTATGCAACATTGTTTTGACAAAGATCATTAATAAAAATTATATCAAAATGGCAGCACTTCTGTCTGAGCCTTTGAGGTAATGAGAATTTTAAAAGTAGTTATAACTATTTGGACAATGAGCATTCTTAAAAACGAGGTAGAATATTCAAATGGTACCACGTCTCTGAGTGATCCTCATGGGTGTCTTAGTGTACTGAGTTAAAATATCTAGTTGCAATTTGATCACAGTTGACCCCTTTATGAAAAAGAAAATCTAAAGCATCAATTTAAACTTTTACAGAAGAATGTGGGTAATAAATTTTTTCTATTCTTTATAATGCAAAACCTATTTTGTTCTTTTTTGCAACTTTTGTACTTGTTTAATAAAATATTTACCCATGTTAAAGATTCGACGCAAAATGTCACACCCGTCACACACATTTATTTATTTACCAAAAATAATTTTTCACCTCTGCATATCCTCTTAAGTACATATTATACATAGGTAACAATTTGCCAGTGGATAATTGATTTTTTCTAATCTTTGTATTGCAAAACCTATTTTGTTCTTTTTCGCAATGTTTTAATTGTTTAACTAAATATTAACCCATGTTTAAGATTCGAGGCCAAATGTCACACCCGTCACATACATTTATTTATTTCCAAAAAATAATTTTTAACCTCTGCATATCTTCTTAAGTACATATTATACATAGGTAACAATTTGCCAGTAGGTAATTGATATTTTGTATTCTTTATAATGCAAAACATACTTTATTCTTTTTCGCAAGTTTTCTACTTGTTTAACTAAATATTAACCCATGTTAAAGATTCGAGGCCAAATGTCACACCCGTCACACACATTTATTTATTTCCAAAAAATAATTTTTCACCTTTTCATATCCTATTAAGTACATAGTTTTCCTTTAACTTAACGATTCTTTCTTGAACGTACCTAACGGGTGTGACATATAAGAATAATCTCGACTTCAAATAAGGCAAGCTTTCTGACACTAGAGCCTGCGGGTTGAGAGGAATTTTTTTGACAGATCCCAAAATAGTTGATGATAATGAAAGAAATTACCAAAAGGCGCTACCATAAACATCAGAGTGGTTCAGAACATTTCTAGAGTTAAGTACTTTTGCACATGGTTACACAAAGAAAACTTTCTTTTTCAATCAATTTTTATGTTATGTTATTACGTTAATAAAATTTAACACATTAATTATTTATTTTGTTCGATAACATAAACTTATTTTTTATTATTACCTAGATCACCGGTGAGCGTAGTTGGGCCCTTTCATTTTATTAAGCTCTGAACCACCCTTAATTTAAAATATGAAGTTAAATGACAAGTTACTTACAATCCGCAATACATATAACTTAAATCTAAAGCGACCTGAACTGAGCCTTAACACCGTGACTGACCAAATTATTTTGGGGTATACAAACAACCCTATACTTGCATACAGTCCCTGCTTCCATTTTCTCAAAAAGAATTACAAAGATGTATGTAGTATTTATTTATTTATGATTAATTATTTATAGGGTTTACTTACTAAATCCTAAAGAATTTGTGGAAGCGATGTCGTCTTAAATATGAAAACAAACTAGTTTACCATAAAATATTATCTATACTCCAAAGCAAAAGGAGATATCATGGAAAATTTATATAGATAGATAGATATTTATTTCATTCCGAGCACCACAATACAGTAGAAAGGAACAAGTCAAAAAGTAGTACATTAAAAAAAACTTACTAAGTAAAAAAAAATATTTAAAAAAATCACTATTTAACATGACTTAAAACAAACAATAATATGACTTATAAAATCACAAAAAACACAAAAAAAAATTTTGAGAATTATTTTACAAATGAAAAAAAATCATTGGTTTTATTATTACAAAAAAAAAATAGCTACCATCCTTATAAGATACATTTAGTTCAGGAATTAGATTAAGCTGAAAAGCGTTTAAATTTTTGCGAAGAAATGATGAACCGAATAGATCAAAAGTCACAACTATCATTAAATATTCTTTTCTCCGATGAGGCAACATTTTACTTAAATGGAGTTGTAAACAAAATTTTAGTTTTGGGCACTGGATGCGTGAACACAGGGCAATTTAACTGCTGAGCGATATGAGAAGATGCTGAGAACCGAAATTATACCAGCAATAAGAATAATTGCTGGAAACAATTTAGCAAACATTTGGTTTCAGCATGATGGTACTCCGGCCAATTGTGCTCAAATTTACACTACACTACTTGTGATCCACTTGAGATCCATTTTTAGTAAATCAGTTACGGGTTACGTACTATTTTTGTAATGCTTGTTTTAATATGCAATAATGGGTGTATCTTAATAAAATATACCTATATAATATATTATGAGCCATCACCATCGTTATAAAGAAAGAAACATACCTTTCAACATTTTCTTTAACCTTTAATCTATAAGCCTCTTAACCGCAGCCAACGATAAAGACCGGTCATGGCGCGTTATAAGCAAGTCGGCGGTCACGTGATCTTAGGAGTCCCAGGATTCTTATTGTATTGCTTAATATATTATATGTTTTTACACAATTTAAATAAATTAACAACAAATTTTTGTACTTTTATAGGCAAAAATTGAAAAAAATATTTTGCTGATATATGTATGTGTTTATTATGGATAAAAGAACTGAATCTGTAAAATAAAAAATTATACAAAATTTGCACTCTAATATCTTCAGGTACATATATTAGGTACATAATATCGTTAGTAACTTCAAATCTATACAAGTCTTTCAAAATTGGACATATCAAACCTAAGCTTTTAGTTATTTAATTTTTCTTTAAGTGTCATCATCTTTTTATTCAAAAATTTATTAGCAGACACTAAATCATTGTGCTTTTAAATAAAATTATTTAAAAAAACTTTACATGTCCTTAAACTAATTTTTTCAAGCATTGACAATAGTTTTTCTCCACCAAAACACTCGCTAGAGTTATCTGAAGAAAAATTTTCAAGATAAAACATTTCATAATAATTTATTAAAAAGAAACAAGTGATTTTGTGAACAAGTGAGATGGTTTTCACATTCAATGAACTGAATGTAGTGGTCGTCAATAATTTTTTGAAAAATTACCCAGCACAAAGTTTAATATATATTTCATTAAAGTGTAAGTTAACTACCAACTCATGTTCTTTTAAAAGCTGTATCTTACTTTTTAAATATTTCACACTACTATCTGTTAACAATATTTTACAAATCAGTATTTTAATATTGCGAGGGTGCGGAAGACATATTACCTTAGAATTGTAAATTGACATATATCCACTGGATGACTGGATAAACAAACATGAAGCCAACATTAAAGTGTATCCACAATATCTTCGATTCTCAGGTTACCTTTTCAAGATCAACCTAATTGTTCAATAAGAAATGACAACTGAACACATGTTTCACTCTCACTATCGAAAATGTCACTAAGGATGTCTATTACTTGATCAATCTTATCCAAGATTTTATCTTTTACCACTTCTTTCCCGTTTGCAATATATTAGGTTTCAGTTTTATAGTTGGACCAACAAGGAACAACACTAATTACACGTTCGCGGCATTGTTTATCTTATAGGTATTTTCTTTATAATTTACTCATTAGCCATTAATTATTTTAACGCAGCCCACTACAGTCTTTTTCGTGGGCTGCGTTATTTTAATAACTTTGATAAAATTCACAAAAAATTCGTGCCCGAATTAAAAAAAAATCGACGTAAACAAACATACCAAATCTGAAAACACACATGTTATATAATGACAGCGGGCCGTGAGGCGTTTTTTTGTGAGCCTCCTACGGTCACGTGATATTTGAATATATGAAAACGTAGCTAGAATTAAGGATCAAAAACCTAAAAACTTTTTTTTTATAAAGGGATGGACAGTACCTACTTTTTGAATGACTGTCAATTTATTTTTTAATAAAAAAAAACCAACAAGTTTTTTTTACGTACATACACTTTTTTAAGGTATATTTTAAAAACCTTTTGAATTGTGGGAAAAATAATAGGACCACAAAATGATACACTGGAAATCGTCAGAAGAAATTCACTTAGCTGGCGTCTAGGCTCATATTGCCAAACATTTTTAGCTACAGTAGAATAACATTTTCCTACCCTTGGCTATAGTAGCAAACATTTTGCGCCAGCTATAAAAAGGATTTTCTTTTTAGGTCAGTAGCAAAAATTATTGCTACTGTAGCCAAAAATTTTACTTTGCTAGTCAGGTTCCCAATTTTAATCTATGCTTTCGAATTATTTTTCAACATAATTTAGGTTAATTGTACTAAAACATAATAATAAGCAAACATTTTTTAGCGGTTTTGAAGCCGTCAGCCAGAAAAAGAAGAAGAAGCTTCGATTCAAGGACAGGCGAACCAGTTGCAGGATTAAGTGGGGTCTTCTGGGCGCCCACTGTGCCAACTGTCCGTCTAGCAGCCGCCCCAGCTGTGCCAGGTCGAGCAGCCGCCCCAGCTGCACACGTTCAACTTTCAGCCTCCATTTCACCTCCATTAGCTCCTTCATCACCAGAAAAAGGTCCAAATCTCCTTAAAGGATTGTTGGCAAGAAGGCCGCCCCTCGGTAGTGCCTGTTCGAGCAGCCGCCCCAGCTGTGCCAGGTCCAGCAGCCGCCCCAGCTGTGCCAGGTCCAGCAGCCGCCCCAGCTGCACCTGGTCAAATTCCAGCATTTATTTCACCTCCTTCATCACCAGGAAGAGATCCAAAGCCCCTCAAGGGATTATTGAAAAAACGACGCGGATCTAAGGACCGCACATTGACTGGGCGATACGACCTGCGGGCTGGGAAAAAGGTGGGCCCTCAAACGCCCCCCAGAGAAGAAGAGCGGGCGAGGTCGAGGAGCCCTATCGAAAAAACACCAGGTAACTTCATCCATTTTGTTAAAAATTGTATCAATCAATGCCTGCCCAAAATATACATATATTTTTCTTTGAAATTTGTCCTACGTACAGGGTCTCGAACAGGATCATTTTTGACATTTTTTAGCGGTTTTGAAGCCATCTGTCAGAAGGCAACGCAGAAGCTTGGATCCAAGGACGAACCAGTTGCAGGTTCAAGTGGAGTGTTCTGGGCGCCCACTGTGTCAACTGTCCGTTTAGCAGCCGCCCCAGCTGTGCCTGGTCGAGCAGCCGCCCCAGCTGTGCCTGGTCCAGCAGCCGCCCCAGCTGCCAGAGATCCAAAGCCCCTCAAGGGATTCTTAAAAAAACGACGCGGATCTCCGGACTGCACGTTGACTGGGCGATACGTCCTGCAAGCTGGGAAAAAGGCGGCCCCTCAAACGCCCCCCAGGGAAGAAGAGTGGGCGAGGTCGAGGAGCCCTATCGAAACAACACCAGGTAACTTTATCCACTTTGTTAAAAATTGTATCAATCAATGCCTGTCCAAAACATACATATATGTTTCTTTGAAATTTGTCCTACATACAGGGTCTCGAACAGGATCATTTTTGACATTTTTAGCGGTTTTGAAACCATCCGTCAGAAGGCAACGCAGAAGCTTGGATCCAAGGACGAACCAGTTGCAGGTTCAAGTGGAGTGTTCTGGGCGCCCACTGTGTCAACTGTCCGTTTAGCAGCCGCCCCAGCTGTGCCTGGTCGAGCAGCCGCCCCAGCTGCCAGAGATCCAAAGCCCCTCAAGGGATTATTAAAAAAAAGACGCGGATCTCCGGACCGCACGTTGACTGGGCGATACGTCCTGCGAGCTGGGAAAAAGGCGGCCCCTCAAACGCCCCCCAGGGAAGAAGAGCGGATGAGGTCGAGGAGCATTATCGAAAAAACACCAGGTAACTTCATCCATTTTGTTAAAAATTGTATCAATCAATGCCTGCCCAAAATATACATATATTTTTCTTTGAAATTTGTCCTACGTACAGGGTCTCGAACAGGATCATTTTTGACATTTTTTAGCGGTTTTGAAGCCATCTGTCAGAAGGCAACGCAGAAGCTTGGATCCAAGGACGAACCAGTTGCAGGTTCAAGTGGAGTGTTCTGGGCGCCCACTGTGTCAACTGTCCGTTTAGCAGCCGCCCCAGCTGTGCCTGGTCGAGCAGCCGCCCCAGCTGTGCCTGGTCCAGCAGCCGCCCCAGCTGCCAGAGATCCAAAGCCCCTCAAGGGATTCTTAAAAAAACGACGCGGATCTCCGGACTGCACGTTGACTGGGCGATACGTCCTGCAAGCTGGGAAAAAGGCGGCCCCTCAAACGCCCCCCAGGGAAGAAGAGCGGGCGAGGTCGAGGAGCCCTATCGAAACAACACCAGGTAACTTTATCCACTTTGTTAAAAATTGTATCAATCAATGCCTGTCCAAAACATACATATATGTTTCTTTGAAATTTGTCCTACATACAGGGTCTCGAACAGGATCATTTTTGACATTTTTAGCGGTTTTGAAACCATCCGTCAGAAGGCAACGCAGAAGCTTGGATCCAAGGACGAACCAGTTGCAGGTTCAAGTGGAGTGTTCTGGGCGCCCACTGTGTCAACTGTCCGTTTAGCAGCCGCCCCAGCTGTGCCTGGTCGAGCAGCCGCCCCAGCTGCCAGAGATCCAAAGCCCCTCAAGGGATTATTAAAAAAAAGACGCGGATCTCCGGACCGCACGTTGACTGGGCGATACGTCCTGCGAGCTGGGAAAAAGGCGGCCCCTCAAACGCCCCCCAGGGAAGAAGAGCGGATGAGGTCGAGGAGCATTATCGAAAAAACACCAGGTAACTTCATCCATTTTGTTAAAAATTGTATCAATCAATGCCTGCCCAAAATATACATATATTTTTCTTTGAAATGTGTCCTACGTACAGGGTCTCGAACAGGATAATTTTTGACATTTTTTAGCGGTTTTGAAGCCATCTGTCAGAAGGCAACGCAGAAGCTTGGATCCAAGGACGAACCAGTTGCAGGTTCAAGTGGAGTGTTCTGGGCGCCCACTCTGTCAACTGTCCGTTTGGCAGCCGCCCCAGCTGTGCCTGGTCGAGCAGCCGCCCGAGCTGTGCCTGGTCGAGCAGCCGCCCAAGCTGTGCCAGGTCCAGCAGCCGCCCCAGCTGCCAGAGATCCAAAGCCCCTCAAGGGATTATTGAAGAAACGACGCGGATCTCCGGACCGCACGTTGACTGGGCGATACGTCCTGCGAGCTGGGAAAAAGGCGGCCCCTCAAACGCCCCCCAGGGAAGAAGAGCGGGCGAGGTCGAGGAGCCCTATCGAAAAAACACCAGGTAACTTTATCCATTTTGTTAAAAATTGTATCAATCAATGCCTACCCAAAATATACATATGTATATTTTTCTTTGAAATTTGTCCTACGTACAGGGTCCTGAACAGGATCATTTTTGACATTTTTTAGCGGTTTTGAAGCCATCTGTCAGAAGGCAACGCAGAAGCTTGGATCCAAGTACGAACCAGTTGCAGGTTCAAGTGGAGTGTTCTGGGCGCCCACTGTGTCAACTGTCCGTTTGGCAGCCGCCCCAGCTGTGCCTGGTCGAGCAGCCGCCCGAGCTGTGCCTCGTCTAGCAGCCGACCCAGCTGTGCCAGGTCCAGCAGCCGCCCCAGCTGCCAGAGATCCAAAGCCCCTCAAGGGATTATTAAAAAAACGACGCGGATCTCCGGACCGCATGTTGACTGGGCGATACGTCCTACGAGCTGGGAAAAAGGCGGCCCCTCAAACGCCCCCCAGGGAAGAAGAGCAGGCGAGGTCGAGGAGCCCTATCGAAAAAACACCAGGTAACTTCATCCATTTTGTTAAAAATTGTATCAATCAATGCCTGCCCAAAATATACATATATTTTTCTTTGAAATTTGTCCTACGTACAGGATCTCGAACAGGATCATTTTTGAAATTTTTTAGCGTTTTGAAGCAATCCGTCAGAAGGCAACGCAGAAGCTTGGATCCAAGGACGAACCAGTTGCAGGTTCACGTGGAGTGTTCTGGGCGCCCACTGAGCCAACTGTCCGTTTAGCAGCCGCCTCAGCTGTGCCTGCTCGAGCAGCCGCCCCAGCTGTGCCTTGTCGAGCAGCCGCCCCAGCTGTGCCTGGTCGAGCAGCCGCTCCAGCTGTGCCAGGTCCAGCAGCCGCCCCAGCTGCCAGAGATCCAAAGCCCTCAAGGGATTATTAAAAAAAAGACGCGGATCTCCGGACCGCACGTTGACTGGGCGATACGTCCTGCGAGCTGGGAAAAAGGCGGCCCCTCAAACGTCCCCCAGGGAAGAAGAGCGGGCGAGGTCGAGGAGCCCTATCGAAAAAACACCAGGTAACTTCATCCATTTTGTTAAAAACTGTATCAATCAATGCCTGCCCAAAATATACATATATTTTTCTTTGAAATTTGTCCTACGTACAGGGTCTCGAACAGGATCATTTTTGACATTTTTTAGCGGTTTTAAAGCCATCCGTCAGAAGGCAACGCAGAAGCTGGGATCCAAGGACGAACCAGTTGCAGGTTCAAATGGAGTGTTCTGGGCGCCCAGTGTCAATTGTCCGTTTAGCAACCGCCCCAGCTGTGCCTGGTCGAGCAGCCGCCCCAGCTGCCAGAGATCCAAAGACCCTCAAGGGATTATTAAAAAAACGACGCGGATCTCCGGACCGCACGTTGACTGGGCAATACGTCCTGCGAGCTGGGAAAAAGGCGGCCCCTCAAACGCCCCCCAGGGAAGAAAAGCGGGCGAGGTCGAGAAGCCCTATCGAAAAAACACCAGGTAACGTCATCCATTTTGTTAAAAATTGTATCAATCAATGCCTGTCCAAAACATACATATATTTTTCTTTGAAATTCTCGAACAGGATCATTTTTGACATTTTTTAGCGGTCTTGAAGCCATCCGCTAGAAGGCAACGCAGAAGCTTGGATCCAAGGACTGGCGAACCAGTTGCAGGTTCAAGTGGAGTGTTCTGGGCGCCCACTGTGCCGACCGTCCGTCTAGCAGCCGCCCCAGCTGTGCCAGGTCGAGCAGCCGCTCTAGCTGCACACGTTTAACTTCCAGCCTCCATTTCACCTCCATTAGCAACTTCATTACCAGAAAAAGGTCCAAAGCCTCTAAAGGGATTGCTTAAAAAACGGCGCGGATTCCCGGACCGCACATTAACTGGGCGATACGTCTTGCGAACTGGCTGCCCCTCGGTAGCCCCCTAGGGAGGAAGAGCGGGCTAGGTCGAGAAGCCCGCACAACAAAACACCAGAGGTAACCACCCATTTCGTTAAAGAATGCTAGTGAAGAAGACGAAAGTTTTCATTTTTGTAACTCCACTGTAATAAAAAATGGATTATTTTTCAATTTTAATTTATATGTATATGCAAAAAGCTTACTTATAAGATCGTTTGTCCCTAATTAACCAAAATAGCAACTATATTTGAGATATAAGAATTTACATGCATCTATAATAACACACAATAAACACAAATAAGAAAGGTCTATATTTTACATCCTAATATAACTTCTATTAGCTGACCATGATAGACTTTGTCAATGGCCTTGTTATAATCGGTGCTTTTATTATCTAATGTCAAGCGAGGGCGGCTCCCCCGATAGCCGAGGAAGCTGAAGCTGCTCATGCCACTCTGCTTCCTCCTCCTCCAGTCGCTAAGCAAGCTGAAGCCAATCCGCTAGCGCCTAATGCTGCCATTCCGCATCCTGCAGTTCCTGCTCCGCTCCATCCACCTGCGGCTGCCCATATTCCAGCGCAACTTCCTGAGCCCGCCGAGGCCGCTTTTCCAGGTCCGGACTTTGCCAATGGCCTTGTTATAATCGGCGCTTTTATTGTCTTAGGTCAGATTTGATATTCCACACCCGACTCCATACCGAGCCAAAACGACTCCCTTGATAACTGAGGAAGCTGAAGCTGCTCATGCCACTCCGCTTCCTCCTCCTCCGGCCGCTGAGCATGCTGAAGCCGCTCCTCTGCATTTTGTTCCTGCTGATGCGCTCCAACCACCTGTCGCTACCAGTATTCCTGCTGCACTGCAACCGCCTGCCGCTGCCTTTGTTCCAGCTGCACTCCAACCGCCTACCGCTGCCCCGCCTGTTCCAGCGCCACTTCCTGAGACCGCCGAGGCCGCTGTTCCAGGTCCGAGCTTTGTCAAGCCCTGCTATAATCGGCGCTTTTATTATCTTAGGTCAGATTTGATATTCCACGCCCGACTCCATACCGAGCCAGGACGGCGCCCCCGATAGCTGAGGAAGCTGAAGCTGCTCATGCCACTTCGCTTACTCGTCCTCCGGTCGCTAAGCAAGCTGAAGACGATCCGCTAGCGCCTAATGCTACCATTCCGCATCCTGCTGTTCCTGCTCCGCTCCATCCACCTGCCGCTGCCCATATTCCAGCGCCACATCCTGAGCTCGTCGCTCCTTTAGCACCTGTTGCTGCCATTCTGCATCCTGTTCATGCTGCACTCCAACCGCCTGCCGCTGCTCCTATTTCAGCGCCACTTCGTGAGCCTGCCGAGACCACTGTTCCAGGTTCGATACGGCGGGACAGAAAGAAAAGAAGATCAGGGTACATAATTATGAGAATTGCTTGAGTTTTCGAAAAAAAATTTGCGATGCCTTTGTCTAGCGTACCTAGTTAATTAAAATTAATAAATAAAAGAATATATACTAAAGCCATGGCTTTATAATTTTTAACAAATAATTCTGGCAAACAGTTTTGAAATAATAAAATGAGTGAACCATACACTCAAAATTTCTATTTTGTTACAGAGTTAGACATTTTACAGTCGGAATCTGCAGCATTTATCTAAGGTGTGGACCGCCGGCGAGCCAAACGTCTACGTGTTGCTATTCCCGCGGGTAAGTACCTAACTTATTATCTGTCCTTGTCTTTCTCTGAAGCTTTCACATTTTCTCGATCACGCACATTACAAAACTGTTAGAGAAGGTGGATAAAATATTTTTGGGGTACCGAGGACACCAACTCCGCCTACGCCGGAGCCACGTCTGGCACCAGTAATTGCCCCAGCTGCGTCAGGTCGAGCAGTCGCCCCAGCAGCACAAATTTAAGATCCAGCCGCACTTGGTTTACCAAAAAGAAGGGGCAACCTTTAAAAACATTATTTTATCAATTGTATTAACTTACGGTTGCGCATCCTCGTACATATTGCATTTGTAAGTCGATGTTTATTACACTATTGTGTTCGATTTTCCCCACTCAAGTTTTATACACGTTGTCTTAAAATGTGTAATTGAATTTAGCACCTGCTGCGCCGGAACTAGAACGGGAGCCAGTGGCAATCTATCCGCCTGCTGAAGCTCCTGGATCTCCTCCTGCTTTGGAGCCAGAGGTACCTGGCTTCCCAGAATCTCCGCCTTCCCATAGGTCGTCATCGCGGACAATAACTCCGCCTGAATCCGAGCCACGTCCAGCGCCAATAATTGCACCACCTTTTATATTAACTTACGGTTACGCATCCTCGTACTTACTGCATTTGTAAGTCGATGCTTATTACACTATTAAGAGTGTTTGATTTTCCCCACCCAAGTTTTATACACGTTGTCTTAAAATGTGTAATTGAATTTAGCACCAGCTGCGCCGGAACTAGAACAGGAGCCAGTGGCAATCTATCCGCCTGCTGAAGCTCCTGGATCTCCTCCTGCTTTGGAGCCAGAGGTACCTGGCTCCCCAGAATCTCCACCTTCCTCCAGGTCGTCATCGCGGACAATAACTCCGCCTGAATCCGAGCCACGTCCGGCGCCAATAATTGCACCACCTTCTCTATTAACTTACGGTTACGCATCCTCGTACTTACTGCATTTGTAAGTCGATGCTTATTACACTATTGAGAGTGTTTGATTTTCCCCACTCAAGTTTTATACACGTTGTCTTAAAATGTGTAATTAAATTTTAGCACCTGCTGCACCCGAACTAAAGAATCTATCCGCCTGCTGAAGCTCCTGGATCTCCTCCTGCTTTGGAACCAGAGGTACCTGGGTCTCCAGAATCTCCGCGTTCCTCCAGGTTGTCATCAAGGACACCAACTCCGCCTGAATCCGAGCCACGTCCGGCGCCAATAATTGCACCACCTTCCCGTAAGTTTTAGTTCTAATTAGTAATATTTAAAGGGGTTATTATTGTATTTTAAAAGTAATTAGAGGTTTTTATTATTTTTCATAGACAATTGGACGAAGATAGATATAATAAATAGGGATGAATTGTTAGTTTAAGGATTTAATTTGAATTTAGCTAAATAAGTTTTATGTTAATTTTTAAGTTAATTATTTATACAAACAAGATACTTTGGTTAAAAAGTAATTTTTTTAGGAGAGATTGCTGGAACTAGATTTTAAAGTTATAATCAAACGTAAAATAAATTTAAAAGTTTGGATAATTATTCGTTGGATTTTATGATTTTCAAATATACCAATAATCTATATACACACAAAACATTTTATTGAACAGACTGATAGCGTACCTTCCAAATGGACTAAAAATAAATATACAAAGTAATTTTGTACTCCAATCTTTTGGTATAATTTTTAAGTAATATAATAATAACCTTTAATAAATTTTAAACCTAACTTTTCAGGTAAATCTTCACCTCACTGCAAGAAATACATACTTCCTGTTTCCGAATTTACTTATTACTAACTAAACTGCTTCTTCTGTTTTTTATACTCTTAAGAATATTGGTAAGTTAAAAAATAGAAATCAATGATAATAGCCGTTATTTTATTTTAAAAATCGATAAATTAGACGCCACTAACAACTGTAACAACTTATATCTTTAACAAGAACTAATGGAGAGAAAAATTGGTGTAAGTCATCATATACATAGGTACTATAATGAATTTACAAGCTATTTATACACTTATCATTTTTTTATTAACAGAAATGGGCATTATTTTAACAAAAATAATTTTCAAATACCAAATTGTAAATAATGCAAGGACCTAAAACTATCAACAACAAGTGAAATTAAAGAAAGAAAAATAAGAAAAAAGTTTTCTGCTTCGGCCGGGGATCGAACCCGGTAGTTCAGTGGTTAGAATGTTTGCCTAGATAGCAAGAGAACCCGGGTTCGATTCCCGGCCGAAGCAAAAAACTTTTTTCTTATATTTCTTTCTTTAATTTCACTTGTTGTTTATAGTTTTAGGTACTTGCATTATTTGCAATTTGATATTTGATAATTATATTGGCAATCGCCCATTTTGCGATCAGAAATTTTAACACACGATCTCATGCTTTCCGAAGTTGATTATTTACGTATAATTTGAGTTATCATACCTTTGACACAGTGGGAAAGAAGAATTAAAGAGGATTGGATGACTTGGTTGAGTTAATACCCTGAGAATTTCTCGTTCTTGTATTGAGACACCGCAGCCTGCATAGATGGAAGTTTTCCGAAAATTTATGTATGGCTTCGGTAGTTCAGTGGTTAGAATGTTTGCCTAGATAGCAAGAGATCCACGGTTCGATCCTAGGTCGAAGCAGAAAACTTTTTTCTTATTTTTCTTTCTTTAATTTCACTTGTTTATAAAAATAATTTTGTTGTGAAATCTTTTTGGAGTATAAATGGACGAGTACCAGATCAAAATGGTTAGATCTAGAAATAGGATTAATCCGGAATTAAAGGCCCTAAAACATGCTGACGTTATTATTTATTATTATAATTATAAAATTGTTGACAACACGACCAATATAATAATAATTAAAGACTGGTAGTCAAATACCGTCTGAAGTAAGGCCCAGGAGGAGATAAAGTTGTGTTGTGGAAGATTTTTAGCATATGTACAAAAGCTTGATACGACCAGTTTTAATTCATATAGCGGCGGGACATCGACAATGCTCAAAAAATATAAAGAACATCAAAATAAATTTTTTTGGAGACCCTACAATATTAGAATATTTATTATTATTGTTATAAAATGGATGACAACAAGACCAATTAAACACATTAGCAGATTTACAAATTCTTAATGCTTGGTCACATCTATAAAATGGATAACAATAGAAACAATATAATAATTAAAGACTGATAGTCAAACACCGTAAGATCTGGAGTAAAACCCAGGAGGAGATAAAGTTATTTTAAAGAAAATTTTAACAGATCTATAAAAGCTTAATATGGCCAGTAGACACATAGCTTTGAGGCATCAACAACGATAAAATACTCTGCCAATCTATGGGCACCTAAGCTCACACTAGGTACTATAGTTATAGTGTGAGCTAATATAATCAAAAACTGAAATATATTTTATTCAACTCCAGACTCAATTACCTTTCGTTTGATACCACACAAGCCATGTTTTGACTTAAACTCAAATTTTTTTAATCTACCCCCCACCCTTTTGAAAAAAACTAAAATGTATTTTGTTTAACTCCAGACTCAAATGCCTTTCGTTTGATATCACACACGCCATATTTTCACTTAAACTCTAATTTTTGACATCTACCCCCACCCTTTTTTTAAAAATAAACCAAAATTCATTTTTTTTAACTCCAGACTTAATTACCTTTCGTTTGATATCACACACGCCATATTTTCACATAAACTCTAATTTTTGGAATCTACCCCCACCGTTTTATTTGGCTTGCGTTAGGTGGATTTTGTTAATTTTTAAATGGGACCATCACGGCCCAAGACCCAACTTAGGTACCAAATTTCATTAAAATCGGACAAGCGGTTTTTGAGTTATGCGGGTTGGTCGTTACAGACAGACATACAGACAGACATACAGACAGACAGACAGACAGACAGACAGACAGACAGACAGACAGACAGACAGACAGACAGACAGACAGACAGACAGACAGACAGACAGACAGACAGACAGACAGACAGACAGACAGACAGACAGACAGACAGACAGACAGACAGCAAAACAAAAAAGTTTCAAAATCATCTGAAAAAAATATATAAAAATTTTTGAAATCGGAGCAACTTTTTTTTTCTCGAAACAATTAGGATCACCATAGCTCACACTACTTATAATAGTAGTGTGAGCTAAAAATATAAATAATATCTAAATAAATTCGAGCAGGAATTTTTCGAAATATAAATGGACGAGAACCAAAATAAGTTTATTATTCTTTTTATAAAATGGATGACAATAGGACCAATATAATAATAACCACATCACCACAAAATGGATGAACATTGAACCCTATATGGATAACAATGGGAACAATATAATAATTAAAGACTGATAGTCAAACACCGTAAGACCTGAAGTAAGGCCCAGCAGGAAATAAAGTTATTTTGAAGAAAATTTTAACAGATCTATAAAAGCTTAATATGACCAGGAGTCACATAGCTGAGTCATCGACAACGCCTAAAAAATACAAACAACATCTAAGGAATTCATCGAGGTAGACCTTGATGAAGGAATTCAGTCAGATTTTTTTTTAATACCAAAATAAATTGGTAGTCTAGAATAAGGATTAATCATTAATTAAAAGCCCACAACATTATAAGTTTTATCAAATACCAAATTGCAAATAATGCAAGGACTTAAAACTATAAACAAGTGAAATTAAAGAACAGTGGGAAGTGACAGTGGGAAGGCAGAATTAAAGAGATCAGTTGGATGATTTGGTCGAGTTAATAACCTGAGAATTTCTCGTTCTTGTATTGAGACACCGCAGCCTGCATAGATGGAAGTTTTCCGAAAATTTATGTATGGCTTCGGTAGTTCAGTGGTTAGAATGTTTGCCTAGATAGCAAGAGATCCCGGGTTCGATCCCCGACCGAAGCAGAAAACTTTTTTCTTATTTTTCTTTCTTTAATTGCACTTGTTGATTATAAGTTTTATAAAAGTACAAATAATAAAATGGCTTCGTCACATTCATAAAATGGATCACAATAGAACTAATATAATCATTACTGGTAGTCAAGCATGATGATACGACCAGTCACATAGCTACGATGCATTTAGAATGCTTAATGAACCAATACCAGAACCAGCTGGTTATAAAGTCCATATCATAATTTTTGAGATACCTTTTTGACAATAATCAGCTGTTTACCATAACAAATAGCATAGGCCAACGAAAAAAAGTTGTAAAAAGTTGTCTCAAAAATAAAGATATGAACTGTATATTAAATCCTAATTACAATTACAAGTCACAACACAACAATGTTCACAAAGGTTACATTTGGCTATACAAGCAAAATTTTTAGTACCCAGAAATTATGCTACATAGGTGCCATGTGTATTTTGCTGACCCGATTTCTCACAATCAGTGTAGTTAATAGAAGACAAACATTTGATATCTTAAAAATGAGAAAAAAAGTTTACTATCTAATTATTGGTTTGATTATTTAAAACAATTCTTTTTTAAAATGGCAATTTAAGTTTTATTTTATTGGAAACAAAAAACAATATGATATTATTTAATAAAAATAACCATTCACACATTCTTTTAGACATTCACACTCACATTCACTCACTTGGTCCCAAGGCGACGGTGGTACTTGCAGCAGCTTGAACCGTGTCTCCCAGAGACCAAGACGAGCCCAGATAACAGGCCCCTTTGTGTGCACGGTGCTCGTTTCTTGGAGAAACACTAGGGAAACGCCGACAGATTCTCGACAGGGAAAGACTACCTAAACTCTCTTCCATGATGCGTGTTCGTTGCGAGTTTATCTCTATATGGGGGTAAAAGGGGATCAGCCGTTTCCAAACACCGACTGTCGACCCGTGGTTCTGACTACAACAGGGGAAGGGAAAGACAAAAGTACAACTGCACCAGTGAAAGAATCACCTCTTTCACCAGGCGAAGTGGTTTGGTTCCAAACTTGGCTGATTCTTTGCTCCCTATACTAACTAACCTAACTTAACCTAACCGCAACGCGAACGCGAACTGAAATGTTTTGTTTTTGCGAATTTTCAGGATTTGGGATATACGAAGGAAGGATTGAAAAGACAAAATAAAACACATTTATTTACTTTTAACCGATTTACATATATTACTATAATATGATGTACAATACATACAATTAAAATATTGCGAATCTCGATCTTCTTTCTTCCATATCATTAAACCTCTTCCAAAGCAACCATAAACCTGTTATTTTTAACAACCTGTTTTATTTTTTCCCAAAGCCCTTGGCAAGAATCCTTAGGAAATGCTGACAGTAAAAAATATTTTGGTTAAATACAATGAGAATTTTTGACTTTTTTTAATTATAACATGGGTTGTAAAAAAAACCTTTGATACCATAAAGCACAAATTTAATTAGCAAAGAGGTAACTATTATTTTTTTTGTTTAAAGATTTTCAAGGATTTGTAAAACTTCCGTAAATTCCTTTAAAATAACAAGATAAAATCAATTTATAACAAAAACATTGAAGATTGGAAAATTAATTGCAATGTCAAAAATTCTAAAAAACTAAATTGAAAAAGATCTTTGTTATTTTAACTCTTCCAAGGATTTCCAGAATTTTTATAAATCCCCAAGCCTTTAAAATAACAAGGAAAAAGTGAGCTTGGAAAATTATTATTTAAACCATTAAGAAGAGCAACATAAAAATATTTAAAAATTGAAATATGGAACTATTTTAATGCTTTTCATTCTAAACTTAAAAATGTTTATAATACATAAAATTTTTGACTTTTCTTAATTATAACATATGGGCTGTAAAAAAACCTTTGATACATTAAAGCACAAATTTAATTAGTAAAAACGGTACCTATTATTTTTCTTGTTTAAACGTTTTCAAGGATTTGTAAAACTTCCGTAAATTCCTTTAAAATAACAAGATAAAATCAATTTATAACAAGAACATGATGATTGGAAAATTAATTGCAATGTTAAAAATTCTAAAAAACTAAATTGAAAAAGATCTTTGTTATTTTAACTCTTCCAAGGATTTCCAGAATTTTTATAAATCCCCAAGCCTTTAAAATAACAAGGAAAAAGTGAGCTTGGAAAATTATTATTAAAACCATTAAGAAAAGCAACATAAAAAAATGTAAAGATTAATGCTTTTCATTCTAAACCTAAAAATGTTTATAATACATAAAACTTAGGAAATGCTGACATTAAAAAATATTTTGATTAAATACAATGAGAATTTTTGACTTTTCTTAATTATAACATATGGGTTGTAAAAAACCTTTGATACGTTAAAGCACAAATTTAATTAGTAAAAAAGATACCTATTATTTTTCTTGTTTAAACGTTTTCAAGGATTTGTAAAACTTCCGTAAATTCCTTTAAAATAACAAGATAAAATCAATTTATAACAAGAACATGATGATTGGAAAATTAATTGCAATGTTAAAAATTCTAAAAAACTAAATTGAAAAAGATCTTAGTTATTTTAACCCTTCCAAGGATTTCCAGAATTTTTATAAATCCCCAAGCCTTTAAAATAACAAGGAAAAAGTGAGCTTGGAAAATTATTATTATAACCATTAAGAAGAGCAACATAAAAAAATTTAAAAATTGAAATATGGAACTATTTTAATGCTTTTCATTCTAAACTTAAAAATGTTTATAATACATAAAACTTAGGAAATGCTGAGATTAAAAAATATTTTGTTTAAATACAATACAAAACCTTTGATACATTAAAGCACAAATTTAATTAGTAAAAAAGGTACCTATTATTTTTCTTGTTTAAACGTTATCAAAGATTTGTAAAACTTCCGTAAATTCCTTTAAAATAACAAGATAAAATCAATTTTTAACAAGAACATGATGATTGGAAAATTAATTGCAATGTTAAAAATTCTAACAAACTAAATTGAAAAAGATCTTAGTTATTTTAACTCTTCCAAGGATTTGCAGAACTTTTATAAATCCCCAAGCCTTTAAAATAACAAGGAAAAAGTGAGCTTGGAAAAGTATTATTAAAACCATTAAGCGCAACATAAAAAATTTTAAAAATTGAAATATGCAACTATTTTAATCCTTTTCATTCTAAACCTAAGAATGCTTATAAGACATAAAATTTAGGAAATGCTGACATTAAGAAATATTTTGATTAAATACAATGAGAATTTTTGACTTTTCTTAATTATAACATATGGGTTGTAAAAAAACCTTTGATACATTAAAGCACAAATTTAATTAGCAAAAATTTAAAAAGGCACCTATTATTTTTCTTGTTTAAACGTGTTGAAGGTTTTGTAAAACTTCCGTAAATTCCTTTAAAATAACAAGATAAAATCAATTTATAACAAAAACATGGTGATTGGAAAAATAATTGCAATGTCAAAAATTCTAAAAAACTAAATTGAAAAAGATCTTTGTTATTTTAACTCTTCCAAGGATTTACAGAACTTTTAAAAATCCCCAAGCCTTTAAAATAACAAGGAAAAAGTGAGCTTGGAAAATTATTATTAAAACCATTAAGCGCAACATAAAAAATATTTTGATTAAATACAATGAGAATTTTTGACTTTTCTTAATTATAACATATGGGTTGTAGAAAAACCTTTGATACATTAAAGCACAAATTTAATTAGCAAAAAGTTAAAAAGGCACCTATTATTTTTCTTGTTTAAACGTTTTGAAGGTTTTGTAAAACTTCCGTAAATTCCTTTAAAATAACAAGATAAAATCAATTTATAAGAAAAACATGATGAATGGAAAAATAATTGCAATGTCAAAAATTCTAAAAAACTAAATTGAAAAAGATCTTAGTTATTTTAACTCTTCCAAGGATTTGCAGAACTTTTAAAAATCTTCAAGCCTTTAAACTAACAAGGAAAAAGTGAGCTTGTAAAATTGTTATTATAACCATTAAGAACAACGTAAAAAATTACAAAAAATTGAAATCTGCAATTATTTTAATGCTTTTCAGATTTTTTTACATATTTGTATCTTTAAAGTAATCAAGCAAAAGTCTGAAAAATTGAATATTAAAATATTTGACTGCAACGTCAGAAATATAATAAAGTTATGTCAAGTCTTCCAAGGATTTACAAAACTAAGATATCAAAAGTGAAAGAGCAAATAAATTTAAATAGTTTTACTTTGAGAACATGGACATTAAAATTGTTTGTTTTTGTTTTTGCATTAGAAAAAAAATGTCTGTTTTACACTATAAAAAAAATAAATAGACAAAATAATCAAAAAGTCAAAAATGCACATTTTATTTTCCGTTCCCTCATGCCTTAAAATTTGTTTTTTTATATAGCAGGACCTATTTACTTCAGGAAACTTGTTTGTTACAACATATGCCAAACTTAAATACATTTAACTTAAAAAATAAACCATACTCTACAACCTCACCTAACCTAATCACAATATTTATTTTCTTTTTCTTTTGCCAATACTTAGACCAATCTAGTTGCCATTTATGTAAAATATTACACAAATATAAAACCTATAGCGAGTAAGAAGGACTCAGAGGGGTCTCTCACATCTTCTTTTACTTAACATTTTTTAAATTTTTTTAACTAAAACGTTTTTTGTGACGTGTATTGTATTTTATTTTATTTTATTAGTAATTTTATTTAATTTCAATATTTTCATAATTTTATTTTGCTATTTTATTTTATAATTTTATTTACATACTTTTGTTTTTTTTTCTTTCTGTTTTCTGGAAGATTTGGTGTAAGTAAGGCGTTTTATTTTATTTGTTATATTTTATTTTTTATTTGTATTTTCGGGTAGGTTTGGTACATAGCTTTCTCAACAGAATTTTGTTAGTTTTTTTTACAATAAAGCTAATTGGAACTTGAACTTGAAAAAAGTAAAAGAATTTGTTGTTTAAAAGCTTTTAAAGGATTTTAAAACTTCGGTAAATCCTTTAAAATAACTGTTTTATGAAAAAAAATTATGTCCAGAACATAACAATGACAAAAAATACAAAAAAAATATTTTAAAAAGCAGTTATTTTAACTTTTCCAAGGATTTACAGCGTTTTAAATCCTTGAACTAATAAAATTAAAAGGAAGATAAAACTCTGCTTGGAAAACGAAAATTTTTTACAACTTTTGAAAAACAGTTCTTCTTTAAGAAAATGGGTTAATAAAATATTTTAAAATTAGAAGAATAAATTTATTTATAACAAAGAAAGATGCCTAAGAAGTTTTTAAAGTTTTCTTCTATTTTTGTCCAATTAATTTTTTTTTTATTTATCACTTCATTTTCTATTCTATTCAATTCTATTCTACCCTAACCTAACCTATTCTATCCTATCCTATCCTATAGTCCCTGTATATTAGATATTTTAACTATTTTCTTCAATAAATATTAAAACTTAGTAAACAAAAATTTTTCTGATTTTTTTAAAAACATTTGTGTTTGTTGTTAAAAATAACAGGAATGTGGGCTTTTGAAGTTTGTTTAATAATATAAACTCCTGTGGTTTGTGGTGGCCTCAGGATCTTCTTTACTGAAAGCTGTAAAACAAGATGGAGCAAGGATGGATTTAAGGGAACAAAGGACAATTCACAAAAACCGCGAAACCCAAACGCCTTAAACAAAGAGCCTATTCAAAAAAATAAGCTCTTTGTTCGAATCCGCAACCCGAGTGACACGACAACAAACAAACAACACAAGAACGCGAAATTTTACGCGAAATTTTACACACCCACGTGTTATATAAAAAGCGATCCGTGTCTATGAAAAACGAAAGTCTTGTCTATGTGTATTTGTCTGTCTGTCTGTGTCCAGTCTAGCTCCCGAAATGCGTAAACGGAACGCAAACCCTATCTATGGAGTTGAAGAACCACCAACTAAATGAGTCTTCCGCTCCAAAAATAACAAAGATTCTCAAACCAAGTTTGGAAGTCAAACCACCTTGTTGTACTCTCGTCTCTCCACCATCCCCTGCGATAGTTGGAACCGCGGATCGAAAGTCAGTGTCTGGAGACGGTTGACCCCTTTTTACCCCCAACGAAGACGCATCTTGAAGGAGCGCTATCGTCTTTCTCTGTTGGAGAATCTGCCGGCGTTGTTTCCCCAGTATTTCTCCAAGGTACGAGCACCATGTACACTTCTTTTGGAGGCCTGTTATCTGGGCGCATCTTGGTCAATGCTGGAAGACACGGTTCACTCATTTGCTGCTGCAAGTCCACCTAGTGCCGCCTTAAGTCAAGTAAACATTAAGATTTACTTTCATTCGCATTCATTCACTCCCAAAATTAGTAACATAATAACGGTTTATTATTGATTTTATATTTTTTTGGAGAAAACAGTTGTTTTATGTATGATATAATTGTAATGGTGATGGTGATGGCTCAACGAAAACTCTCAACAACACTAATCGTGAAATGTCTGTTAAGGCTCAGTTCCAAGAAATAATAAAAAAACACTTACCTGGAGGGGCTTGATCTCTGCGCCATTGCGACTTCCACCCAAACTCGCCGCCGCGATAGTGAAATCCTGAAGAAAAAAAACATTTTATAATTTTCGATACAGGTTGAGTTTAAAAATATTACCGCACATCGTGTTTTTGTAAAAAAAAATTCCCCATGTATTATATTTTACCTGTTCGCGTGCGGTAAAGTAATTACTTTACTGCACACTATGCGGTAAAGTTACTTTACCGCACGCGCACCACTTAGAAACCTTAGCAACGCATCAATAACACAGCTTCAATATTTGTTTACATTTCAATTCCATCGAATTTGACATGTTTATTTATAAATTACATTCAAGTTTTTGAAAGAAAAAGGTACTCATTGGTAAAATATTGTACCTTACACATGCGGAAAGTGTCTTTACCACCCTTGACGGCTTGACCGAACTCCGCTCCGCGTCGTTCGGTCAACTGCCGTCGCGTGCTGTAAAGTATCACTTTCCACATTTATTAGGTAAATAACTATTACCTGTTCACGTGCGGTAAAGTAATTACTTTACCGCACACTATGCGGTAAAGTTACTTTACCGCACGCGCACCACTTAGAAAACTTAGCAACTCAATTTTTTTGAAAAAAAAGGTAAGTACTCATAGGTAAAATATTGTCCCTAACACATGCGGAAAGTGTCTTTACCACCCTTGACGGCTCCGCGTCGTCCGTCGCGTGCGGTAAAGTATCACTTTCTGCATTTGTTAGGTAAATAACTATTATTCTGATAGATAAAATATAATTTAGAAATAACTATAAGCTATATGGCAGATTTAAAATGACGCACTATCCTTTTTATACTGTTTTGGTTAAAATTTTGTTTTTCTAAGAGAAATAGAAAGGATGACGAATTTTCGTAATAATACGGGCGAAAAATCAAGTAAAAACTAGAAATTAAAAATTGGTAAAAAATCGGTTTTATTTTAAATCATCACCTGTAGTGAAAAATAGAAATAAGTTAAACCTTATACTCGAACAGACTAAAAACGACTTGGACTAAAAAATATTTCCAAGCCCACCAAAAAAAATACTCTGCCAATATATGGGCCCCTAAGCTCACACTAGGTACTATAGTTATAGTGTATAGTGTGAGCTAATATAACTAAAAACTGAGATATATTTTATTCAACTCCAGACTAAATTACCTTTTGTTTGATACCACACAAGCCATGTTTTGACTTAAACTCAAATTTTTGAAATCTACCCCCACCCTTAAAAAAATCAAAAACTAAAATGTATTTTGTTAAACTCCGGACTCAATTACCTTTCGTTTGATATCACACACGCCATATTTTCACTTAAACTCTAATTTTTAAAATATACCCCCACCCTTTGTTTTTAAATAAATTAAAATGTATTTTATTTAACTGCAGACTCAATTACCTTTCGTTTGATATCACACACGCCATATTTTCACATAAACTCTAATTTTTGAAATCTACCCCCACCCTTTTATTTGGTTTGTGTTCGGTGGATTTTGTTCATTTTTAAATGGGACCATCTCGACCCAAGACCCAGCCTAGGTACCAAATTTCATTAAAATCGGCCAAGCGGTTTTTGAGTTATGCGCGTTGGTAGTTACAGACAGACATACAGACACACAGACAGACATACAGACAGACAGACAGACAGACAGACGGCGCAACAAAAAAGTTTCAAAATCATCTGAAACGCAAAGATATATAAAAAATTTTGAAATCGGAGCAACTTTTTTTTTCTCGAAAAAATTAGGATCACCATAGCTCACACTACTATAGTATAGTATATGTGTGAGCTAAAATTATATGCGCCTTACAATTTTATTTTAGTCTGTTTTAAGTCAGGTTTGTGTCCTTAATATTTTATTAGTTATTATTATTTATTTTAATATGTTAGGAATAATCGAGGGGTGAACAGCTAACCCAAAATGTGTACACCGATTGTGAAAATCCACAATTTTTTGCTAAGATTGTGAGGGATTGTGGCAAGATTGTGAGGGATTGTGAAGGATTGTGGCAAGATTGTGAAGGATTGTGGTAAGATTGTGAAGGATTGTGAGAGATTGTGGGTGATTGGGAGGGACTGTGAGGGACGGTGGAGGACTGTGCAGAGGCGTAGCGCGCCTGAAGGGGCGGGGTGGGCACCACCGTCCCATCAAAAAATCTTGCGACCAAAAAAAAAATAATAAAAGGTCATTATGTCTATAGTTTCCTTTGCCGCCCTCTTCATTTACTGTTGCCGGCCCTGCTGCTTAATAACCGAGGGGTGACCAGTTGACCCCAAAATGTGTACGCCCATTGCGAACATCCACAATCTTCTGCTAAGATTATGAGGGAACCCCTACATGTGTACGCCGATTGCGAAAATCCACAATCTTTTCCACAATCTTTTGCTCAGATTGTGAGGGATTGTGTAAAGATTGTGAGGGATTGTGAAGGATTGTGAGGGATTGTGAAGGATTGTGGTAAGATTGTGAAAGATTGTGAGAGATTGTGGGTGATTGGGAGGGATTGTGTAAAGATTGTGAAGGATTGTGAACAGATTGTGAGAAATGTGTACACCGATTGTGAGAGCTGTTCACCCCTCGGGAATAATAAAATGTCTCGAAAAATATGAATAATAATGCGCTGAAAATTAAAAAAAAATTAATCCTTCATTTTGTTATAAACCGAACACATTATTCCAAAGATATCGGTTATAAACTCTCGAAGTATAATTTCCATAATACAGTCGCACCTCTATAACTCGTACTTCAAGAGACAACAACCAAATCAGTTCGAGTTATGGAGAGTTCGACTTATAGAAATTCGAGTTAAAGCGGTTAAAATTCATATAAAAAGTGCAGGGACCACTTAAAAGGTTCGAGTTATAGAGGTTTGAGTTAGAGAGGTTTGACTGTAGTATATTATATACCAAAAGAAATTGTTTTTTATTTTTTCGGTGTTTTCAAATTTTGCCTAAAATCCGAATGAAAAGTGAACTTTATATGCCAAAAGTGCAAAAAAATGTTTTTGCACTTGCGAGAAAAAAGTGCTCTATTTAAGGTAAGGTAAAATGAGTGATTACCGGCTCATGCAAAATCGTAAACTAAATAAATAAATGTATACCTAATTAAATAAAAAATTAATACACAGTGTTTTCAATACATACACGATTTTAGAGAACAATTCTTTTTTTTAAATAAATTTTAGCTCACACATATACTATACTATAGTAGTGTGAGCTATGGTGATCCTAATTTTTTCGAGAAAAAAAAGAGTTGCTCCGATTTCAAAAATTTTTATATATCTTTGCGTTTCAGATGATTTTGAAACTTTTTTGTTGCGCCGTCTGTCTGTCTGTCTGTATGTCTATCTGTCTGTCTGCAAGGGCGCACCCAGGGGGGGGGGCCCCGGGGCCCGGGCCCCCCCCAAGCCTTAGATTTTTAATATATTTTCCACATATTTGATGATAAAACATGAAAAATACCTTAAAATTTGACATCAGGAGGCTTCGGGCCCCTCCCAAGCCCAAGCTGTGGCGTAGTTGTGAAAAGACATGACGACCTTTTTTTTTTTTTTTTTTGGAGATGGTGCGGTTCAAAATTCTACGGCGCGGTTCGGTTCGGTTGGTGCATTTTTGGCCGCCACTTTTTTGAGGGTGCGCTTTGGAGAGCTGTCGGGGCCCCCCCCAAGACATATTCCTGGGTGCGCCACTGTGTCTGTCTGTCTGTCTGTGTGTCTGTATGTCTGTAACGACCAACGCGCATAACTCAAAAACCGGTCGGCCGATTTTAATGAAATTTGGTACCTAGGCTGGGTCTTGTGTCGAGATGGTCCCATTTAAAAATGAACAAAATCCACCAAACACAAACCAAATAAAAGGGTGGGGGTAGATTTCAAAAATTAGAGTTTATGTGAAAATATGGCGTGTGTGATAACAAACGAAAGATAATTGAGTCTGGAGTTTAACAAAATACATTTTAGTTTTTGCTTTTTTTAAGGGTGGGGGTAGATTTAAAAAATGTGAGTTTAAGTGAAAATATGGCGTGTGTGATATCAAACGAAAGATAATTGAGTCCGGAGTTTAACAAAATACATTTTAGTTTTTGCTTTTTTTAAGGGTGGGGGTAGATTTTAAAAATTTGAGTTTAAGTCAAAACATGGCTTGTGTGGTATCAAACAAAAGGTAATTTAGTCTGGAGTTGAATAAAATATATTTCAGTTTTTAGTTATATTAGCTCACACGTAAACTATAACTATAGTACCTAGTGTGAGCTTAGGGGCCCATATATTGGCAGAGTATTTTTATATATAACTTCATGGCCGACATTTATTGAATTTAAGTTGAACGAGGACCGAGGGGGACGCTATACTTTGTCGGCCAAAAAATACTTCTTACCATGTAAATCAAAGCAAAATAATGTACCTGTTGAATCTTTGATTCCATTTTTATCACATAATCATACTTTTGTAAATTTTCCTGCAAAAATTTTCCACAAAAAACGATATTAAAACTTCTTCGCGCACGAGTTTCTTAAGAAAATTCCAGACAATTCCATGATGAGATTGCAAAATCAATAAATTACCACGCAGTTTAAAAAACAAAAGAAAGTTCTCCCTTGAAGTTTGACGGACACGGCTAAGTTGATCGGGAGAAGACAGGGCGTGCGTAAAAACGAGGCCCAAAGACGAGAGCAGGGCCTACATAGGAAACAGGCCTTAGTAGCTTATTATTTTCAAATATTTTTGTACTTCGGGATAAAAAGTGCAATTTTTACTATTTATGTTAGGTATAGAAAATGTCTCTTTTTATCGCTGAAATTAATAAATATGAGTCAAAAAATTTTAATTTGTGGTTGATTTTTGACAGACTAAAATAAGAACGTGCATTTGAAATAATTATTTTTGGTGGGCTTGGAATCACTTTTTCTTGACAAATTATTTTTATTTGATTACGTATACAATCGTTATAATATGTAGGTTTTTATGTGCCCCACGTTTTGTTAAAGGGTTTGTTGCCCATTTTCGATGAAATTGAATGGGAAACTTAGTTAATAGGGACTTATTGCAATAAAGCCAGGCATTAATAGTGCCGAGCACTATTCTGACAGTTTTGCATTATAAGAACAGCTCTCTTCTTTTAAAATTAGGCCTTTGTGTATTATAAGAGCCAGAATTAATACTGCCGCCATTATTAATGGAAAATAAACGACTTTGGTATGTCAATTTTGAAAGATCAATTGTCACTTTACTGTCAGAATAGTGCTCGGCACTATTACTGCCTGGCTTTATTGCAAAATGTCCCTATTAATAAAGATAGCGATTTGCAGATTTCACCTTACTGTGCTCTGTTTTTTTTTAAGTAGGTTATCGAATTTTTGCCATACATCATAGTTTTTAATATACGGGGGCTTGTTGAAAATAATGTAGTTTTAACAAACCTTTATATTGCTTATTTTACAAGACATCTTAATTCTGTAAAAATGTTTATTCCAACTTATTTTGAGGAAAGAAATGATGCTATCAAATTTTTGACAGAAGGTATAGTGTTCTTTAAAATAAAAAAGTAAAATACAGAAATAATAACATTTTAAAAAGCAATTTTTTCCTAAACAGTTTCTATAAAATGTCTTTACAGACCTTAAATACACCTTAAAAAATAAGCGAGATATGAATAATTTTTAAAATTACGATATTTGAAAATATCGTCGTTGATCTTACAAACTGACGTATCTCAAAAAAATGCAGTTTTTAGATGACCATAATACTAGCTTATTTGTGTCGTTCTATCATCTCACAAAGTATCGTAACTCACACAAATCCTTTAAATAGCACCAAAATCATTAGATCCAAGATCATTTTTAGTGATATAAATCCAATATAAACTTTCCCTAAAACTTGAAATTGCTCTCTTGTAAAATTACCATAAATGAGTTCAGTTTGTAAGATCAACGACGATATCTCAATATCGTTATTTCTTAATTTTCAAGGTATTTTAATTATTTAAAAACATGTTTGAGGCAACTTTTTATGAGGAAAAAAATTGAAGCTTTTGGCATAATTTTGTCCTTGACATCCCTTATTAAAAAAACAAAATTAATTTTTAAATGAAATATGTCAAAAACTTCCCATTCTGTCTAATATTTGACAGCGTTATCTTTTTCCTTAAATAAAGTTATTAACATGATTTTATAAAATTGAAATATCCTGTAAAATAGGCAAGTTATAAAGGTTTGTTGAACTTACAATATTTTCAAAAAGCTTCCGTATAATAAAAAAGAGGGGGTATGACAAAAAGCTGATTTGACCATTTTTAATAGGGTATTTGACAAATTTTAGAAAAGAGTTTAGAATGATACATAGATCCCTAATTTGCTACGCAAAATTATTAAAATAGTATATTTTAATATGACTAAATTTAAAATCAAGTTTTCTAATTTCCGATTTAAATTTGCCGCTAAAACGCTCATTTCTAGCATGGCGTTGCAATGACGTCACAGTGCAGTAAACTCGCGGACAGATACACGGCATTCAAGTGTTTATTTGTTTTTGGTGTGTTTTTACTGTTTTTTATGTAAAAAAATGTCCTATAAGTGGTGTGTAGTACCTCAGTGTTCGAATACTAGCACAAAAACACCTGAAAAACTATTTATTCATGTGCCTACAGCAGTAAAATAACGGAAAAAGTGGCTAGACCTTGCTCGAAGAGACCCAAGGGCCTTATCTAATACATCTTCACTTTACATTTGTGAAGATTACTTTGAGGTGAGTATAACTAAATTGTTTCTATTAATTTTTCTCACGTTGCCTATAATATATAATATATGACGATGAAATTTTTGAGGTTATGTTTATTACAAGGGGTGAACAACTATAATAGGCAAAAAGGTGTACAAATTTGTAGGCAGTTATTAGGCAGGACTAGGGAGTACCTCTAAATGCAGGATTAGCCAGTGCACATGCAGGCTAAATGTAGGACTGAGCAGTGCATATGCAAGACTAGGCAGTGCATATTTGTTATGAAGGGTCATAAGAATTCTTTGAAACAAAATGTATTTAGAAAATTTTGTTTTAAAAAAGCAATTTTTGATTGTTTTTTAATGCTTAAAATAATAATGATTGGGTATTTAATGGAATCTATTGTAAGTGGCATATTAAACAAAAAAGCAAAACATATAACCTAACCTCAAAATCTAAATGAGTAAAAGTAGGCGAAGAATATCGTAAAAAAACTTTCAGTTATATACAAAACAACTCATCGAATACTTACATCAACATTTTAACGTTTCTAAATTCCGCAGTACAAAAATCACTGTTATTGGCAAAGAAGCCTGCCACCATAAAGGAATTCAGCATTGGCAAGTTGGAGCTATCGGCATTGGAGAATCCGTTTTCCATTGAAAATGTTTTTTATAAGCAAAACACAAAATAAAATCTAATTTAGGACGATAATTCGCACTTTAAACCAAAGCAAACATTATCATCCATAAGAAAACAACACAGAAAATAAGTTCGTTCGAGGCGTTTACTGTTTTGTGACGTCACTCGCAGCTGATTGGTAGACCGCCGGTTTTGAATCACGTGGCTAATTGTTTGAATTCAATAAATTTATTTAATTAAAAGAACTATGAATTTGATAAAAAATTAAACAAAAAAGTTTGTTTTTAGCATTCCAAGACCTAAAGAGATATCTAAAAATAAATATATATTTATTTTTTACTACTATCAAACACCCTATTGCCTAACAAAAGAGCATGGTAAGGTGCAATCCGCAGATCACTCTCTTTATTAATAATCGAGTTTCCTACCCACATAGCACAAATCAAATCAACGTTAAAAACACACACTTTTTTAAGTTTAATAGGTCGCTTTTTAACGTTATTTTTAAAACCACGTTAAAATCACACCGAAATAACGTGGTTTTGAAATAACGTTAAAAAGCGACCTATTAAACTTAAAAAAGTGTGTGTTTTTAACGTTGTTTTGATTTGTGCTATGTGGGCTATTTCATCTCTTCGTCGAAAATGGGACACGCTGTACAGGGTGACGCAAATTTGAAGCTATTGGGGGGGTTTTAGGTATTTGTAGGGAATATAAAATACTCTGCCAATCTATGGGCACCTAAGCTCACACTAGGTACTATAGTTATAGTATACCTACGTGTAAGCTAATATAACTAAAAACTGAAATATATTTTATTGACCTCTAGACTCAATTACCTTTCGTTTGATACCACACAAGCCATGTTTTGACTTAAAATCTACCCTCACCCTTTTTTTTTAACTAAAATTTATTTTTTTATAACTCTAGACTCAATTACCTTTCGTTTGATATCACACAAGCCATATTTTAACATAAACTCTAATTTTTAAAAACTACCCCCACCCTTTTATTTGGCTTATGTTCGGTGGATTTTGTGCATTTTTTAACGGGACCATCTTGACCCAAGACTCAGCCTAGGTGCCAAATTTCAATAAAATCGGGCAAGCGGTTTTTGAGTTATGCGCGTTGGTCGTTACAGACAGACAGACAGCGCGACAAAAAGTTTCAAAATCATCTGAAACGCAAAGATATATAAAATACTCTGCCAATTTATGGGCACCTAAGCTCACACTGGGTACTATAGTTATAGTGTATCTACGTGAAAGCCAATATAACTAAAAACTGAAGTATATTTTATTAAACTCCAGACTCAATTACCTTTCGTTTGATACCACACAAGCCATCTTTTGACTTAAACTCTAATTTTTCAAACCTTTTTAAAAAAAACTAAAATATATTTTGATTAACTCCAAACTCAATTACCTTTCGTTTGATATCACACACGCCATATTTCCACTTAAACACTAATTTTTGAAATTTACCCCCACCCTTTCTTTTTAAATAAACTAAAATGTAATTTGTTTAACTCCAGACTTAATTACCTTTCGTTTCATATCACACACGCCATATTTTAGCTCACACATATACTATACTATAGTAGTGTGAGCTATGGTGATCCTAATTTTTTCGAGAAAAAAAAAGTTGCTCCGATTTCAAAAATTTTTATATATCTTTGCGTTTCAGATGATTTTGAAACTTTTTTGTTGCGCCGTCTGTCTGTCTGTCTGTCTGTCTGTCTGTCTGTATGTCTGTCTGTCTGTCTGTCTGTCTGTCTGTCTGTCTGTCTGTCTGTGTGTCTGTATGTCTGTCTGTAACGACCAACGCGCATAACTCAAAAACCGCTTGTCCGATTTTAATGAAATTTGGTACCCAGGCTAGGTTTTGGGTCGAGATGGTCCCATTTAAAAATGAACAAAATCCACCGAACACAAGCCCAATAAAAGGGTGGGGGTAGATTTCAAAAATTAGAGTTTATGAAGAAATATGGCGTGTGTGATATCAAACGAAAGGTAATTGAGTCTGGAGTTAAACAAAATACATTTTAGTTTATTAAAAAAAGGGGGGGGGGGGGGTAAATTTCAAAAATTAATGTTTAAGTGGAAATATGGCGTGTGTGATATCAAACGAAAGGTAATTGAGTCTGGAGTTAAACAAAATACATTTTAGTTTAAATAAAAAGGGTGGGGGTAGATTTGCAAAATTAGAGTTTAAGTCAAAACATGGCTTGTGTGGTATCAAACGAAAGGTAATTGAGTCTGGAGTTCAATAAAACATACTTCAGTTTTTAGTTATATTAGCTTTCACGTAGATACACTATAACTATAGTACCCAGTGTGAGCTTAGGTGCCCATAGATTGGCAGAGTATTTATATAGACTCTAATTTTTGAAATCTACCCCTACCCTTTTATTTGGCTTGTGTTTGGTGGATTTTGTTCATTTTTAAATGGGACTATCTCGACCCAAAACCCAGCCTAGGTACCAAATTTCATTGAAATCGGTTAAGCGGTTTTTGAGTTATGCGCGTTGGTCCTTACAGACAGACGGCGCAACAAAAAAGTTTTAAAATCATCTGAAACGCAAAGATATATAAACATTTTGAAATCGGAGCAACTTTTTTTTTCTCGAAAAATTAGGATTACCATAGCTCATACTATGGTATAGTAGTAGTGTGAGCTAAAATATTTTAAAAAATCTTAGGCTTGAAGGGCTTGTTTAAAGTCAGGTTTGTATATTACATATTACTATTTATATCAATATGTTAGGAATAATAAAATGTCTCGAAAAATAGTAATAACAATATGCACGGAAGTGCATACAAAATTTAACCCTTAATTTTTTAGCTCACACATATACTATACTATAGTAGTGTGAGCTATGGTGATCCTAATTTTTTCGAGAAAAAAAAAGTTGCTCCGATTTCAAAAATTTTTATATATCTTTGCGTTTCAGATGATTTTGAAACTTTTTTGTTGCGCCGTCTGTCTGTCTGTCTGTCTGTATGTCTGTCTGTCTGTCTGTCTGTAACGACCAACGCGCATAACTCAAAAACCGCTTGGCCGATTTTAACGAAATTTGGTACCTAGGCTGGGTTTTGGGCCGAGATGGTCCCATTTAAAAATGAACAAAATCCACCGAACACAAACCAAATAAAAGGGTGGGGGTAGATCTAAAAAATTAGAGTTTATGGGGAAATATGGCGTGTGTGATATCAAACGAAAGGTAATTAAGTCTGGAGTTAAACAAAATACATTTTAATTTATTTAAAAAAAAGGGTGGGGGTATATTTCAAAAATTGGAGTTTAAGTGAAAATATGGCGTGTGTGATATCAAACGAAAGGTAATTGAGTCTGGAGTTAAAAAAAATACATTTTAGTTTTTAAAAAAAGGGTGGGGGTAGATTTGAAAAATTAGAGTTTAAGTCAAAACATGGCTTGTGTGGTATCAAACGAAAGGTAATTGAGTCTGGAGTTCAATAAAATATACTTCAGTTTTTAGTTATATTAGCTTTCAAGTAGATATACTAAAACTATAGTACCCAGTGTGAGCTTATGTGCCCATAGGTTGGCAGAGTATTTAAAAAGTCGAACACATTATTCCAAAGATATCGGTTATAAATTCTCGAAGCATAATCTCAATAATATCTAGTATATTATATACCAAAACGGATTTTTTTTTGGTGTTTTTAAGTTTTGATTAGTCACTTTTCATCTCGATTTTGACATTCTAGGTATCCCTAAAAATCAGGATGAAAAAATGTTTGCAAAATCGTAAACTAAAGAAATAAATGTATACCTATAAAGGGGCCTACAGACACGCGAGCATTTCTTGAGATTAGTACGCGCGAACTAATCTCTGCATACATGTACGTTTGGTGGAATTGCCTACACACACGAAGACAAAATTAAACGTTCTAAACATAAACACGATATTATCAATGCGTTTTGCCTAGACACCGAGAGATTTGCTCGCGTACATCGTGCGCGCGAACTAATCTTCGAGAGATATTTTAGGCGGATATTGTCTACACACGAAGAGATTAGTATGCGCAAACTTGTACGCGCGTACTAATCTCTAGAAATGTTCGCGTGTCTGTAGGCCCCTTATTAAATAAAAAATTAAAGGGGCCTACAGACACGCGAGCATTTCTTGAGATTAGTACGCGCACTAATCTCTGCATACATGTACGTTTGGTGGAATTGCATACAAACACGAAGACAAAATTAAACGTTCTAAACATAAACACGATATTATCAATGCGTTTTGCCTAGACACCGAGAGATTTGCTCGCGTACATTGTGCGCGCGAACTAATCTTCGAGAGATATTTTAGGCGGATATTGTCTACACACGAATAGTATAAGAGCCCAGTAGGATTTTGGGCTTGAATTGCAAACCGATACTCACATATATTAGTCGATTCGTCATAAGACCGTGTCCCAAAAAAAATGAAGATACCTGCGAAAATCCTGCATAAACAACCCGCCATCTATGTTTAAAGATGACGAAAAGGAGTTTGAATCAAATGTACGTAACTTTTTTATTATTACATCGATTTTACTTAAACAAATTGTGATCAGCTTCTACTATAATGGGCTCTCCAAAAAAACTATCAATACTTTGTTTTTTATTGGTCTCTATACTGTAAATTCTGTAATTTCCTCAAATACACTGTTTTTTTTTTAGGTTTTTTGATTTTTTAAAGAAAACTAAAACATAAACAGTAAAAAACATGCAGATTGTTAAGATGTATTCATAGTGGGTCTAATATGTCCCGTAGGTTAAGCGGTTTTTGAGTTACACTCAAAAAACCACGAAATTGGGCCTATACCTACCCCTGGGTACAAAATTTTCAAGTTTTCACCAAAGTCATGAAGTTACTAAAAAACTATACGGATCGAAAAAGGATGTCAAGCTACATAAGAAACGGCTATTAGTTTTAAACAGAAACTGATACTGAGGTAGATATGGCGGCTTAAACATGGCCGAAGCGTAATTTGCAGTTTAATTTTTGACAGTAATTTTTTTATGTAACTCAAAAACCGCTTAACCTACGGGAAATATTAGACCCACCATGAATACACCTTAACAGTCTGCATATTTTTTACTTTTTATGTTTTTTTTTGTAAAACCAATAGTTTTCTTTAAAAAATCAAAAAACCTAAAAAAAAAACAGTGTATTTGAGGAAATTACAGAATTTACAGTATAGAGACCAATAAAAATCAAAGTATTGATAGTGTTTTCGAAAGACCATTATAGTAGAAGCTAATCACAATTTATTTTAGTAAAATCGATGAAATAATATGAAAGTTACGTAGATTTGATTCAAACTCATGTTTATGCAGGATTTTCGCAGGTATCTTCATTTTTTTTTGGACATGGTCTTATGACGAATCAACTAATATATGTGAGTATCGGTTTGCAATTCAAGCCCAAAATCCTACTGGCTCTTAGACTAGAAGAGATTAGTATGCGCAAACTTGTACGCGCGTACTAATCTCTGGAAATGTTCGTCTGTAGGCCCCTTAATACACAGTTTTTTTAATAAATACACGATTTAGAGAACATTTTTTTTTTTAATTAAAATTTTAGATATAACATCATGGCCGACATTGATTGAATTTGAGTTGAACGAGGACCGAGGGGGACGCTATACTTTGTCGGCCAAAAAATACTTCTTACCATGTAAATCGAAGCAAAATAATGTACCTGTTGAATATTTGATTCCATTGTCATCACATAATCATATTTTTGTACATTTTCCTGCAAAAATTTTCCATAAAAACGATATGAAAACCTTTTCGAGCAAGAGTTTCTTAAGAAAATTCCAGACAATTCTTATGAGATTGCAAAATCAATAAATTACGACGCAGTTTAAAAAACAAAAGAAAGTTCTCCCACATTGATGTTTGACTGGCACGGCTAAGTTGATTGGGAGAAGACAGGGCCTGCGTAAAAACGAAGCCTAAAGACAAGAGCAGGGCCTACATAGGAAACAGGCCTTAGTAGCTTATTATTTTCAAATATTTTGTACTTTGAGATAAAAAGTGCAATTTCTACCTTTTATGTAGGTACTTATAGAAAATGTCTTTTTTTATCGCTGAACTTAATAAATACGAGTCAAAAAATTATTTATTTAATTTATGAATGATTTTTAACAAACTAAAATAATTCTTTTTGGTGGGCTTGGAATCACATTTTCTTGACAAGTTATTTTTATTTGATTATACAATCAATGTAGGTTTTTATGAGTCCCACATTTTTATTGTACTCTGTTAAAAGGTTTGTTGCCCCATTTAGAACTAGCCCAGGTAGCAAGAGATCATCAAATGACTTTTTTTCGTCGAAAAGTGGTCATTTGATGACCAGCAGGTCATCTACCAAAAAATGTTGTCTTTAAGCAGGGTGACCAACCGCACAGGATTGGCCTGGACAGGTTTAGGATTTTTGGGCAACGTCCGGGAAGATCTACGCGTCCGGGATTGTCCGGGATTTTGCTATTTTGCAATACAGTCATGTTTTATGTCAGGGAAAATTTATAAAGCAAAGCAGTGGCCATTTACAAACATATCTTTAATAGTAGAATTTGCACTTTGCCTTCCGGGTACCAATGCCGAAGAAGAAAGAGTTTTTTCTATTATAAATAACTTTTGGACCAGTGAAAAAAGTCAACTTCACATGAGCACACTAAAATCAGCCATGATTACAAGTGCAACGTAAATTTGACTTGTTTGGAGTTTTACAGATTTTTATTAAAAAATGATGGGGCCCTGAAAGCAATAAATAGCCAAAATAAGTATTCTTTTAAACAATAAATTTACCTACAGATGAACAGAAAAAACGTTTTGGGTAAATAGTAAAAATTAAGTAGTACCTAATGATAATAATAATTAATGGGTATAAGTATTTCTATTAGGTTGTATATATATTTCTGATAGGTAGGTAGGTATCTGTTTAAAGCTATGAACCAAAAATGTTATGTTAAAAAAACGTACATACCTACCTACTAAGTTATATTGAGGTATTTTTGATCTGTATCTGTACTTGACGGTTGTTGTTAAATTAAAATTATTTAAAAAATAATTTTTAATTTTTTTATATATTTTTTTTTTCTCAAGGGGTGGTCGGTTATTGAAAGCGTCCAGATTTGCCTCTCTGGAAGTTGGTCACCCTGCTTTAAGGCGTCAGTTACTTGACGTCTTTTCGTAGTGTAGTTATTGACGTCTGAAAAACGTCATATATTGGTCACTACCCACACGCACACTTTGTCCAAGGACATACACTCATACATAGATGGTGCCCCAGTCAGTACTTGACCGGATTTATACGGAATGTGGGGGTACGTATGTAAAATAAATTAAATATTAAATCAAGACAAACTTCGAGGCTTCTTTCGCTTCAAGATAGAGATGTGTAAGTCTAGGTTTAGGTCTATTTTGATCTGTACGTCACAGACCACCGCTGTACCTGTTCGAGTACTTCCAGGGTGCTTCCAGATCTAAGTCACAGAAGAGTCACCTTCTGTGTCTAAGTCAGTGTTGCCACCTCTACCGATTTTTCGGTAGATCTACCGATTTAGTCTTTTACTTTACGATATACCGAATTACCATAGTTTTCTACCGATTTTTTTTTCAATATAAACTTGTTTTTTGTTTGATACGCCTCGTAATCACGATAAAAAAAAACACCATAAATAAAATATTATTTTTATAAGATTCTTTGTAGAATAAAAATTTTATTTCAAGCCATTGTTTTTAAAAGTGTATTTATGGCGTCATCTCTTCGATTTTGCGATATACTCAGCCGGCAGCCGCAAGCGGCGTTAAAGATCACGCTATTATAAACCCTGAGGTTTTTTTCAATAATATTATCTACCTAATAGGGACCTATTGCAATAAAGCCAGGCACAAATTGTGCCGGCACTATATTTACAGTTTCACATTATAATAACAGCTGTCTTCTTTCAAAATAAGGCCATTGTGTATTATAAGAGCCGGAATTAATAGTGACGCCACAATTAATGGAAAATAAACGACTGTATTTCTAAATTCGACTTTGGTATGTCAATTTTAAAAGGTCAACTGTCAGTTTTTAATGCGAAACTATCAATATAGTGCCTGGCACAATTTGCGCCTGGCTTTATTGCAATAGGTCCCTAGTATGTACCTAATTTTTTTATTTAATTTTTAATTTTGGTATTTTATCAGTAAAAACAAATCGTAGAAATACAATTTACCTACTAAATCAATCCAAACTATCGATAGTTCTCCAGCACTGCTTGCTGAGATGATGATGAAAAAATCTACCGAAATCTACCGATTTTTCTCGGAGCCTTCTACCGAAGACCTCAGGGTCAAGGGTGGCAACACTGGTACAAGTTTTCTTCAGTGTTCGCAACTGCAGGGAATATTTCATATACTCAGACGAGTTTAAAAAGTCATAAAAAGGTCACCTTCTGTGTCTAAGTTTCCTTCAGTGTTCTCAACTGCAGGGTATATTTCATATATTCAGACGAGTTTAAAAAGTCATAAAAAGGTTTGTGTGTGTGTCTGATGTTCTAATTTGGTCCCAAATACGTCATATTGCTGACATCTTTAAAACGTCTAAAAATGACGTCATTTTGGGTGTGTCTTTTGAACGTCATTTACACGTCAGGTTAGAGACGTCAATGGTCATTAAAAATGACGTGTTTTTGACGTTTAAAAAACGTGACCTTGCTACCTGGGAGAGTAGTGTGCGCCATGGTGATCGTGTCAAAAATTTTAAAAAAACCGAACCGATTTCAAAAACTTTTATATGTCTGTGCGTTCCACATGATTTTGAAACTTTTTTGTCGCGCCGTCTGTCTGTATGTCTGTATGTAACGACCAACGCGCATAACTCAAAAACTACTTGCCCGATTTGAATAAAATCTGGTATTTAGGTTGGGTTTTGAAAAATGAATAAAATCCAACAACGGACATAAGCCGACAAAAAGGGTGGGGGTAAATTTAAAAATTGTTAGGGTGTCAAAACATTTTTTCAATTCTGAACGGTTTAAGCTAGAGTAACAAAACTTGGCTCGCAAATCGGCCTTCGGGGACTTCTTCTTTGGCTGTCAAAAATAATTAAATATTTTGCCTCTAGGGGGCGCAAGGAGGCCATGTGTTTTTAGATTATGCCTTATTTCTTCTAAACTATTGCACCTGCACAACTATGTCTTATAGAGCACACAGAGCATATAACCTTTGGAAACGACAACAAACCGCTCAAAACCACACAGAATTTATAGAAGCCAGCAATAGTTGCAAAATTACTATTGACGCCGCCAAAGAAACTTACAATCAAAGAATAAAAAACAGGTTGCTGAATTGTCCAAGTAGTTCTAGGTCCTTTTGGTCTCTTGCAAAAGCCGTTGGATCAAACTTCACCAAGTCATCCATACCACCACTTACAGATAAAAATACTCACTCAACCACAACATCAGAGGAAAAAGCCAATATGCTGGCCAAAATCTTTTCCTCCAACTCAAACCTAACAGTGCCAAATGGAAAAACTCCACCGTTCATTGAAAGGGTTTCCCACAGTATGCCAGAGGTACCCTTTTGTCACAGAGAAATACGAAAATCCCTTAAAAAGTTGGATACAAAGAAAGCAATGGGTCCAGATGGCATTCCCGCGATAGTACTCAAAAATTGTTCTAGCGAACTCACCCCAACTTTCGCAAAATTATTCAATTTATCTTATAGGCAAGGAGGCGGCAGACTTCCATGATGATGGATATACATCATGGAAGTCTGCCGCAGTACAACCCATTCCAAAGAAAGGAAAAAAGACAGATCCGTTAAACTATACACCAATTGCTCTACTTCCGGTGATATCAAAAGTAATGGAAAGAGTTGTGAACAATCACCTAACCAAGTACTTGGAAAAGTACAAAATTATCAACGACAAGCAATACGGATTTCGAAAATATAGGTCAACTGGCGATTTACTTACATACGTCACTCACTTATGGCAGAAAGCGATTGAGTTGCGAGGTGAAACAAGAACAATTGCCTTAGATATATCTAAGGCATTCGATAAAGTCTGGCATGAAAATCTGCTCAACAAGCTCAAAGCAACGGGATTGTCGCCGAGACTTTGCACTTGGTTTGAAAGTTACCTTAAGGATAGATCCATTTATGTTGCACTGGATGGCCGGAACTCCAACTCTTACCAAATAAATTCTGGTGTGCCACAGGGAGCAATCCTTTCGCCAACACTTTTTCTGATTTACATAAATGACCTCATAGATAAAACAGTAAATCCACTTTATTGCTTTGCAGATGATGGCAATGTAGTCTCCTCAGTCATACCACCCACATGTCTCGCCGCACGTGAATTCCATTACCTTAGACTAACTGAAATATCACAGATAAATAACGACTTGGAGATAATAGAGGACTGGGGCAACAAAAACCTTGTACAGTTCAACGCGCAGAAAACCCAAGCAGCCCTGTTTTCAAAAAAGATTAGCACCGGTGAGCCAAACATCATGCTATCTGGAAGTGTTGTCGCATTGCAGAGCCAGTTGAACATCTTAGGAGTCACTGCAGAGACCAACATGTCTTGGCACAGTCACGTGGCAGATATAGCTAAAAGGGCGTCCCAAAAGCTTGGGGTGCTATTTCGTACACAAGACATCTGTATACACCAATCCAACTGCTGACACTCTACAAAGCCCAGATTCGACCAACTATGGAGTACTGCTCACATATATGGAGTGCGGCACCCAAACATACCTTAATGCTTTTGAACACCGTGCAAAAACAAGCTATCAAGCTGATCAATGACCCCTTACTTACCCGTAGCTTGGATAGTCTCGAACATCGAAGAACTGTGGGCGATCTATATCTCTTCTACAGGTATTATCACGGAAAATGCTCTGAAGAGTTGGCACGTATGATCCCCCCGGGAGTAGCACCTACTAGGCGAACACGTCAAACAGACGGTAACCATCAATTTATTGTCAAAATAGAGGCACCAAGAACCTCATTATATCAGAATTCATATCTCTGGAGAACAGCATCGCTGTGGAATAAACTCCCTGCGACAGTTTTCCCTGCAGGTTACAACCTGAACCGTTTCAAAACCAACACACACCAACATTTCCGCGCACTTGCCGCTTCTCGAGCGTGATAGGGATCTCCTTGCGAGTGCGCATACCCGTAAAAAAAAAAAGTCCGGAGCCTAAGCCACTTTTGCATTTTTGCGTACCATAATGAAACTTGGCACGATTATAATACAACACTATGGTATTATTTTACGAAGTGGTGCTCATCCCGAACCCAGTGCAAAGCAAAGATACAGAGTGTTTTATTTTTAATTGCATTTATCTCATTAAAATTCTGTATATAATTAGGACATATATGTTTTTATTTTAAGCGATAAAAAAATTATATTGTTTCATTTACTTCCAAGAAATAAAATATATTTTTTTGAAAAATGTATGGTGTGGGTGTTAAGTAGAAAAAAAATTCCAGGCGGTTAGTTATGCAAGATAACTTGCTAAAATTTTATGTGAGCATTAACAAATTGTTTCCCTTTAAAACAAGTATTGCTGGACTGGTGTGACGTATACAGGGTCGGGGTAAAGGACGGTTTTAATTAAGAATTGTAAATTGAAAAAATCTAACAAGATAGAAAGGTATGTGGATTTCTTAGACGTAACGATATTTTCGAAAAATATATACCAAATAAAAGATACTTAGCTTCTCATATAACCAAAATGACAAAACTTTAAAAATTCATATTTTACAAACTATACACTTTAGGCACAAAAGCACCGAGTTGCAGTATAGTGGGACCATAGAGATGCCAAAAAGCCACATTGTAAGTGGAGATTCGTAAAAACGTCATTTAGCGAATTTTAGCATATGAGATCCCATATAACCAAAATGACAAAACTTTGAAAATTCATATTTTACAAACTATACACTTTAGGCACAAAAGCACCGAGTTGCAGTATAGTGGGACCATAGAGATGCCAAAAAGCCACATTGTGAGTGGAGATTCGGAAAAACGTAATTTAGCGAATTTTAGCATATGAGATCCCATATAACCAAAATGACAAAACTTTGCAAATTCATATTTTACAAACTATACACTTTAGGCACAAAAGCACCGAGTTGCAGTATAGTGGGACCACAGATATGCAAAAAAGCCACATTGTGAGTGTGACATTATATTCCAAAAACCGCATATTAATGCAATGCTCCATTAAAAAGTTAGCATTTTTAAAATTTTTCAAATGTCAAAAAACTAATCAGCTCGTTAGAGTGTCAAACACTATTTTATCTGAAAATTTTATGAAAATCGGTTTAGTGGTTTAGGAGCTATTGTGTTATGGATAGAAAAAAAATACACACACACACACACACAGACAGACATCATGACAATATTGTTAGGATAGGTCAAAATACACCCAAATAATACATTTTATTATTATCTCAAAAAATTAAAAGGCAAACTTTTGTCATATCTGTTAAAAAAAGTTAAAACAGTTTTAGACTTAACTTATGGGGCATGGCAAAAAAATTTTAGCACCATTTTTTGCAAAAACCACTTAATTTTTCAGAACTTTTTACCTGCTGTTCAATTTTTTGAAACTTTATAGTAGTTTTTTATATTATAAAAGTTTTCTTCTGTGGCACTATTTTCAAAAAAAATACTTAGTTTTTTCAAAAAATTTGCCTGCAGTGTAATTTTCTCTGCCAAATACCTTTCTGCAGTGTTCCCACATAGCACAAATCAAAACAACATTAAAAACACACACTTTTTTAGGTTTAATAGGTCACTTTTTAACATTATTTTCAAAACCACATTATTTCGGTGTGATATTAATGTGGTTTTAAAAATAATGTTAAAAGGTGACCTATTAAACTTAAAAAAGTTTGTGTTTTTAACATTGTTTTGATTTGTGCTATGTGGGTTATTTCTGGACAGAAATTAATTTTTTGAAACTTTTTGCACACAGCACATTTTTTTAAAACTTACCAGTGTGTTTTTTACAACACTTTTTATTTCTGCTGCACTTTCTTTTCAGAAAAGTACTTACCTAATTTTTCTAAAATTTTTGCCTGAAAGCAATAAATTTGCTAGCATTGTCAAAATGTACATAAGCGCCCAGTGCCAGATTACTTGGTCATTGCAAGTAAACAAAAACCATTAAGCAGCCCTACTGATCATCTTTTTAAAATTCAGCTAATGGCAAAACATTAGTATATTGGGCTGGCACAGATACATAAAAAATAGATTTGAGAGAGATTGGATATTTATATCCTTCCTCAGCTTAAAAACATAAACTGTTCAAAATAAAATACTTTAGTACTTTTACCTTTATACTTACAGAGATATTGGTTGGACCCTCGGTTGCACCCACAGAAAAGTTGCATCTTTCTGAACCAGCACTATCTCATCTCGCCTTGGGGAACACCACAGAGCTGAAACTGTGAAAATACCAAATTAGTTTTAAGACCGATTTTTTTTTTTATGAATAAACAAGAGCGAAGTTTTGTCGTTAACTTCTTTATTTTATGCTGTAATACTCTAAAACCAGTGAACTAATTTAACTGTTTAAGAGTTAACGTCGGTTCAGCCCTCGGTTCAGCCTCATAAATTACATTGGATTAAATTAAATTAACTTACATGTAACTTTACTCAAAGCCAAATTAAACCACAGAACACCAGAATTAAACTAACTTAAGAGATTTTTTTGTGAAAAAAGTGTTGTATTTTCTGAATGAATTATTTTGAAATTTAAAAAACTTCAACTTATTTTTTGAAAGCCATTTTTAAGGCTAGATGTCCAAAGACAGTGTTCTCCGCGCGACTTTATCTTTTCTTGGGCTCTGATTGGTTGACTTCAAAATTTGAGCCAATCACAGCTTAAGAAAAAAAAATCCGCGCGGATAGAACGTTCGGACATTCGGCTTACCCCTTTTCGAGAATATGTATTTTACTGACCAAGCATTTACTGAATTTTAGTATTTTTGGGTGTTAAGGCAGCCTTGTTTGTAATAAAAACAAACGCTAACTTAATTAGGGGCCTATTGCAATAGTGCCAGGCACAAATTGTGCGGGACTTATTGCCTGGCACTATATTGACAGTTTCGCATTGCAAACTGACAGTTGCATGATCTTTCAAAATTGACATACCAAAGTCGAATTCATAAATATCGTCGTTTATTTTCTATTAATAGTGGCGTCACTATTAAATCCGGCTTGCATAATACACAAAGGCCTAATTTTGAAAGCTGTTTTTATAATGAGAAACTGTCAAAATAGGTCCCTAATATAGTCTAATACCCTGTTTCCACCAATGTATACCCACCCCGATTCAAAAAACGCATCAGGTGACGCTGCATTTAAAACCGGTGAAAATCCATGGGCCATCACGTGTGTATGCGTTTTTTGAATCGGGGAGGGCATGCATTGGTGGAAACAGGGTATAAGCTCTTACCACTTCTAAGCTACTACAATGACCTATCACTCAGCTACAACTGAGTTTAATCCAAAAAACAACTTTCCCTTAGCTTTAATTACCAAAAAGCCAACTACTACCACTTTCCCTCAGCTTCTGGCTTCTGCCACCAAAACACCTTAGCTTAGCTACTTAAAAATCAACTACTACCACCTTCGTTTACCACCACTAATCAACTACTACCACCTTCGCCTAGCTTTTACCACTCAAAAACCAATTACTAGCATATGCTCCTTCCCATAGCTTCTACTTCTACTAACTACCACCAATTTCCCCTTGGTTCTACCATTAGAAAACTAAAAACAACCATTTTCTACATGAATAAAAGCAAAAATAGCATAAAATACGATATTGTGAAGTCTCAGGCACCCCTCAAGATAAATTTCTGGATGCGCTACTACTACTACCATATTCCCCCAGCTTCTGTTGCCACAAAACAAACTACTACCACCTTCCCCTAGCTTCCACCACCAAAAAAAAACTACTACTACCACTTTCCCTAGCTTCTATTACCAAAAAAACACTACTACCACGATCCCCTGCAATTTGTGTTCTGTGGGTCATGGCCTGCCGGCAGCCCAAACCAAACTGTTTTATACTTTGATTTTATCGTGACGGGCCCGTGCAAAATGGGTGGAACACGGGTTGTTTTTGTGTTGTGTTACTGATATTTCTCCAATTTATCCAAATTCGATTAAGAAAGCTCGCAAAAACTTTCAAAAAAACAAACAAAAACAGCGGTTGACAAGAATTTGACATTTCGTCTTGTGTTCTCTGGGTTTTTTTCGTTGGGACGCGGCCATTTTGGATTTGCCGGTTTTACTTTGGTTAAATCCAATCCGCTAATGTTCTATTACTGTGCGAAAAGTATATATAAATCGTTAGTCAGTAAAATTCTGGTTAGTAAAATAGGGAGACCCAACCAATTAGAAACCTGAGGCATTTAATTTTTTTCCCACTGACAGTGACATTCTATTCAGTCGATTCGTTTGTGTTGTATGGGGTGGTTGTGTCAGTACTTTGCGTTTTTTGACCAAAATAAAAGAAAAAAATCGTGTTTTCCTAGACATTTTTGAGAAAAATGTAAGTGAAAATCTTACCTAAAGTAGTTTTTTACGCACTGCATTTGGGCCCAGTCAATTAAGGTGGGTGTCAAGGTGGATTTTGGCACCATAAAAGGTAAACAAAAGAGAAAAAAATCAATATTTATATCTTTCAATGTGCAGTATGTTTTTTATTTATTTTTTGTATTAAAACTGGGTTATTTCAAACATTTAGATAAACGAGTTTTATAAACACCTTGAATTTTACTGTTAATTTATCCTATCAATGATAAAGTCTCTAATTCATAAAACCAAGCAAGTATTGTAACTAGTGAATCATTTACATTCACAAGGACCCCTAATTTGTATATCATAACTTTTACATAAAAATATTCAATATTTTTGTTTATGTCTCGTTTTGTATTAATCTATTAGATATGTCAATTATCCATTGGATTTCTGGATAAAATGGCTTAACACCACAACTTATTTATTCAAACCGATTTTCAAGAAATAAAACACCATAAACAGGGGTCAATAGAAAAACAAAAAAATAAAATCCTAATTAAAATATTAATAAATATTTTGCATATTCTATAATTTTTCCTCTTGCCTTGACATATGTACCTTGAATTAAGTTCATCTCTTACTGACAACACAATTAAGTACAAATAGCTGCTCAGGTTTCTTGGGCTGCAAGTTATAATAATAATAATATGTTTATTTTTGAAAGTAGGTAACACCTAATACAGTTTGTTCATAACAATATAACACTATAAATTTGAAAATGGACACATAAAAATATTGACATTTCCATAAAAATGTATAAAATTTAAGTATTATTATATTAAGACATTATAAAGCACATTATAAGTACATTCTATCACATTGTTATATCAATAAGGTAATAAAGAGCATAAAATTAACATTATAGTACAGGATAAAATAACAATTAATCAATTTTTGAATAGCTTAAAAGTTTACATTTTAAAATGTTGAGAGATCCACTGTGTTTTATTTCCTGAGGTAGGTTGTTATATTGCTTAAAACCTTTAATAAAAAGAGAGTTCATAACTCTAGTAGTATTTGCTCTGGGTATATACAAGTTATTTTGTGACTTTGTACCATAATCATTTTCTATGTATTGCTATTTTACCATTTCTCCATCTTAAAATTTGGTAAAGATCTTGTTGAAATATTAAACAAAAAAAAAGTTTTTGAAAAAAACTAAAAAAAATATATTTTTTGGAAAAAGTTCAGTGTAGTTTTTATAAAAAATAAATCTGATGATACCCTATTCAAAAGTATTTCAAAGACCTTTCAAATAAGCTCTATATCACTACTCTGGTACAAGTGGTTCTAGAGATATCCTATTTTTACCTTTCTATCCCGCAGAGCAATGGCTAGAGAAGGTATTAGTTTCATAATTTTTTTTGAGATAAGGGCCTGTCCTTAAATTACATAACACTCTAGGGGGGGGAGGGGGGGGACTTTGACCTTGTGTTACACTTAATGTTTTTTAATGTGTTTTTTCTTGATAATGTGTTACAAGAGGGGGAGGGGGGGTAAAATCCTGAATTTTTGCGTTACATAATTTAAGGACGTTCCCTAATGCCAAAAATGTGTTTGTTCCTATCCTAGCAATATTGTCATGATGTCTGTCTGTGTGTGTGTATGCATATCTGTCTGTAACATGATAGCTCCTAAACCGCTGAACAGATTTTCATGAAAGTTTTATGTAAAATATTGTTCAATACTGTGATGTGCTGATTAGATTTTTGTCAAAATGCAATAATGCTAATGACAGTTATTTGACAGTCAAAACATTTAAAAAATGCAATTTTTTTAACGGAGTAAAGCACATTTTTATCAAAAATTTGTATTATAACCAAAAACTTTGTAGGAGGAGTTATTTACAAAAAACGGTTTTCAAGGTTGATATATAAAGTTAGCAGAACACCTATAGAAACAATAGATTTATCTAAAAAAAATTTAGTTCAAAATTTGCCGTTAATTATCAGTAAAATAGTTGTAAAAACAAAAAATTTGCCGTGCCCGTTTTTTTCAAAAAAACTAGGTGTTTTGCTGTAAATACTGTAAATCCTAACAACAGTTTTTTGACAGTTTAGAAATTGAAAAAATGCTAGCTTTTTAACTGATCGTCACATCAATATACAGAATATAGTAGAACACATTTTTCTCAATAATTTGTTTTAGAACCAAAAACTTTGTAGGAGCTTTAGTTTCTGAGATATTTACAAAAACCTGTTTTCACAAGGCTGGTTTAGCATTGAGTTTACTTGAAGTGTGCTAATGGGCTAGGAAGGTATCAGATCCGTCATGGATCCACTTATTACCTTCCTAGCCCGTGTAGCAATGACTAGAGAAGGTATGATTTTCTATGAAATTTTTTTTTTTGAGATAACTGCCAAAAGAATGTGTTATTTGGGTGTATTTTGACTAGTGATGTAAATATTTCCATGGAAATAGAAATATTGGAAATTTCTGAAAGTGTCTCGGAAATATTGGGAATATTGGAAATATTTAAAAAAATATTATCCTTCATATTTTGTAACCTTATAAGCATTAAACTTACTATAGAACAATTTTTATTTACGATACTGAAGATTTTGAGGAAGTATACTGGCAAGACGATGTTATTGAGTGTGATGCTGATGACAGCGATGAAGATATGCCTCTTGCTCGACTAGTGAATATTGTAGTGTGTCAAGAATGAGATTTATTTGTACAAATTTGACTTATTTCTGTTTATTTGTTTAAAGAATAACTTCTGATTTGTGTTCATGTATAAGCCTTCCGCGTTTTCAGGTGTTTTGTTATGATTTTTATTAATAAATATTCCCTTTTTTCTAATTTTTTTAATATTTCATATATTTCCAATATTTCCATTGTTTCAGGAAATATTTCCGGAAATATTTCCGAAAATATATTTCTGGAAATTTTACAACACTAATTTTGACCTATCTTAGCAATACTGTCGGTCAAAATCTATTAATGCTAATGTCAGTTTTTTGTCAATTAAAATTTTTTAAAAATGCTTACTTTTTAACAGAGCATCATATCAATATTCGGAATATGGTAGACTACATTTTGCTCAATAATTTGTGTTATAATCAAAAACTTTGTAAGAGCTTTAGCTTATGAGATATTTACAAAACACTTTTTCAAGGCTGATATAATATCATGGCTTCACTTGATGTGTGCTAATGAGCTAGGAAGGTATCAGATCTGTCATCGATCCATTTATTGTTTTGGGCTTTCTTGACATAAGCAAAGATTATACATTATACCGGTTGGGCCAAAAAAAACTGGACAATTTTTTTTGCATTTTAACTTTTGAACTATACAATCGATTTTAATGGGACAAACTACACTTGATAGAGAATTAATCATAGTTTTGACTAAATGTATTTTTTTTCTGCTATCTCAAAATCCAAGATGGTGGACGAAATTAAAATGTACCGTTCAAAGATGCTTGTTTATTCTTGTGTTCTGAACATGTTTTAATTATTTTTTTAAATTTATGAAAAAGCTGCATTCTTGCCAGGTACAACAAGTTATGAACTAGCAAAATCGGTTCAGTAGTTCTAAAAAAAATATTTTTGTTTCATTCATTGTTTTGCATATTATATGATTGCCTTGCCAATCATGTCTGCATTTATTTCCTTATAACTTCATTACTACTAAGCCGATTTTGATGAAATAAAAAACATAGATTTTTTGAGAACCACCACACCGATTTTACTAATTTGTACGTCGTTATGTGAGGGAAAAGTAGTGATTTTCTATAAACTAAAAAAAAACTGAAAATAAGAATAAACACGTCATTTTGAAGAATCAAGTATGATTCTGTCCGCCATCTTCAATTTTAAGATGGCGATAAATTTTGATCATGATCTTTAAAGCAATTAATTTTTATCAGAATGTTTTTTATTTCATCAAAATCGGTTTAGTAGTAATGAATATATAAGCAAATAAATGCAGACATGATTGGCAAGGCAGTCATATAATATGCAAAACAATGGTTGAAACAAAAATATTTTTTTTTATAACCATCTAACCGATTTTGCTGATTCGTACCTTGTTGTGCGTGGCAAGAATGTAGCTAATTAAAAGATGTTCGCAACATAAGAATAAACGAGCATCTTTGAAGGGTACAATTTAATTTCTTCCGGCATCTTGGATTTTTAGATGGCGGAAAAAAAATATATTTGGTCAAAACTCTGATTAATTCTCTGTCAAGTGCAGTTTGTCCCATTAAAATCGATTGTATAGTTCAAAAGTTATAATGAAAAAAAATTGTCCGGTTTTTTGGCCCACCTGGTAAGTATACTTTTATTTTTTTTTTTTAATTAAATGTAATTAAATGTCATTAATAATACCTTGGAATAATACAAAATTGGTACTATTAATATTATTGCAGGAAGTAAAAGTTTTTTAAATAACTAATTAAATGTTGTAAATTGTACAAAATACCTATTAATAATATTTTTTCTGAAAAACTGCTTTACCAGAAAAAGTAAATAAAGCTTAACTTATGATGCTCTGGTTCAATTCTTTGGTATTTGTAGGTGGAGAGCATTTTTTTTCCATGTAGTTATTTGTTTGGGTCTCAGTTTTGATATACCTAATGAAAAAAGAAACACAATAAATATTTTAATTATTTGGCAATGTTTAGAGATTTATGAATGATCCAAAGTCCATGGAAACCATAATACAGTCGAACCTCTATAACTCGAACTTAAAGGGACAACCAAAACAGTTTGAGTTATGGAGAGTTCGAGTTATAGAAATTGGAGTTAAAGAGGTTCAAATACATATAAAAAGTGTAGGGACCACTTAAAAGGTTGGAGTTATAGAGAAGTTCGAGTTATAGAGGTTCGACTGTACATACATAATCACTTAAATTTTTACTTAAAAACTAGAGATTTTTGGAATTTAAGGCATTTTGTTTGCTGCCTCTTTTTTCACCAGATTTCTTAAAATCAGACACGAAAATTCATATAGACTTGTATACCCTATATCATTATTTTTGAGACAACTTTTTACGACTTTTTTTCGTTGGCCTATGCTATTTGTTATGGTAAACAGCTGATAACTGTCAAAAAGTTATCTCAAAAATTATGATATTGAGAATAACTAGCCTTAAAAAAACCGACTTCACTTAGTAAAAAAAATGGATCCAAGAAGGATCTGATACCTTCCTAGATAGCCTATTCACACACTTCAAGTGAAGCCATGATATCATCCTTGAAAACAGTTTTTTGTAAATATCTCAGAAACTAAAGCTCCTACGAAGAAGAATAACGGAAATTATTAAGCAAAATGTGGTCTACTATATTTTGAAAACCGCATATTGATGCGATGCTCCGTTAAAAAGTTAGCATTTTTAAAAAATTTTAATTGTCAGAAAACTCTCATTAGCATTAATGGATTTTTAAAAATTTAATCAAAAGCGGTTCAGCGGTTTAGGAGCTATCGTGTTACGGACAGACACACACACAGACAGATATCCCGACGATATTGCTCAGATAGGTCAAAATACATTCAAATAACACATTTTCAGTGTTATCTCCAAAAAATTTCGTCGAAAATAATACTTTCTCTAGCCATTCCTGCGCGGGCTAGGAAGGTAAAAAATAGCCTATATCAAACAGAGTAGCTCAGCCTTAAAAAAAACCGGCTTCGCTCAGTATATGACCTGTATGCGAAATTTTATTGAAATTGGTAGTTTCCTTAGAGTAATTTATTACTCTAAGGTAGTTTCTAAGATTAGTACTACTACTATGTCGGTTTAGAGCATTTTTCTACGTTGTCCTACGCCTATTCTCCACCTCCTTCGATCCTGACAATCATCTTTCGTCAGGTTTTTTTGACTGTTGCCATTCCAGTTTAGGACGCCCTCTTTTTCTGCGCCCTATTGGTTGCCATTTTAGGACCTGCTTTGGCAATCTTTCGGCGTTCATCCGTTGTACACGGCCGTACCATATCAGTTGTCTTTTAGTGATGTCAACCGTTATGCTTCCCTCGATTCCCATTCGTTCTTTTATGATCTCATTTCTTATATGATCTGTTCTAGATATTCTCATTGATCTTCTTATTGCATCCATTTCGACACTTTCTATTTTTGTTTTGTATTTTTCTGTTACGCGACAAGTCTCTATTCCATACAACAGCGTGCTTTTCACCATTGTTTCATATATGTTAAATTTTACATTCTTTTTTATCTCTCTGCTCCATAAAATACTGTTAAGACAACCAGTAACCTTTTTTGCTTTTACTATTCTTTTTTCCAGTTCTTCACAGTCTGTTCCTGTCTTATCAAATGTGACACCCAAGTATACAAACTCATTGCATGGAGATATTGTTTGTCCATTGTCTAGTTCTAACTCACTTGATTCGTTTCCAATACATAAGTACTGTGTCTTGTCCACGTTCACTGTTAACCCCCACTTTTGGTATTCTTCCGTTAACTTTCTCATCATATACTCCATGTCTTCTTTATAATTAGCTACAATTACTGGGTCGTCAGCAAACTGTAGTATGTATATGGTAAATCGGTCGTTAAGTTGTATTCCCATGCTGTGCACTTTACGTTTCCAGTTTTTTAGTTTCTATAAGATTAGTAACATCAAAAAGAAGCCTTGTTTCTTTATGTAGTTATTAATTGATTGATTGAGACTTATAGAAAAACTTATAATATTCAACTGGATAAAAGTTATAGGGAGTAGTTAGTAGTACGTTATCGACAATCGTCTTGTACAATTTTTTTTTAATTTAAAGTTTTAGCATTCTCAAGAAACATTAGAATCTGTAAAAGCTATTAAAGAACAGCAAATTGACCAGAACCTAATTTCAAGCTCTGCTTAAAAATATTATGATACAGTTTAAAAATAGACAATGACTTAATTTATTTAAATTTTATTCAGACTGCTAGGTAATTTGTTATGTTTATATCTGAAAAAATATATATCTAAAAATTTTACATTAAAAATAATGACAAAGTTATCTTGCTCAATTAGCGAAGATCAAAAGCAAAAATGTTAAACAAAATTACTACATCATAGATAGACTAAAGATACCTAATTTTGTTGAAGGCTACCAGAAACGGAGGATCTAATACCTTCACAACAGTCTTTATAAGTATGTACTATGTGCCAGGCCTAAGGCTAAATGAGTCAATATGTTAATCATAACAAAAACATTTCATGTAAAAAAAAGCCAAGTACGCGAAAATGGCATTCCGTAAAAAGAAATGAGATAAAAGTAAAGCCAAGTTCTCCAATACAAATTTCAAAATGAAAGGTTCTTACTAGTTTGGAAATATTTTTTTAAACTTTTCTATTACAGCCAAACTTCTTTATGTTCAATTTAGCACTGTGCCTAACATTTACAGCTGTAATAGCCAAGTTTAGAAAAATATTTCCAAACTAGTAAGAACCTTTCATTTTGAAATTTGTATTGGAGAACTTGGCTTTACTTTTATCTCAATTCTTTTTACGGAATGCCATTTTCGCGTACTTGGCCTTTTTTTACATGAAATATTTTTGTTATGATTTCACTTCTTTTTTAAAGGAATTGGATAATACTTAATTTTTAAAGTAGTAAAATATGCGGAATATTGTTCAAAACTTTTGCAATGCCTTACTTAAATTTTTGAGGTTTTTTAATCTTTTTCCATGGTTTTATCGTAGTTCCTATTATCCTTCCAAATTATAGGAGAGGGAAGTAAATTAAAATGTTGGTGTTTTTAAATTTTTTCATATAGTTTTATCATATTGTCTTTCAGTCTTAAAAAGTTCAGCTCTCTAGCGTTTCTGGAAGTGGGCAATGTTACTTTTACATAACTTTACATTTATAGGGGAAGGAAGTAAATTAGAATTTTGGGGTGTTTTAATTTTTTTCTATAACTTTATCATAGTTACCATCGGTCTTCCAAAGCTCAGCTCTCTAGCATGTCTGGAAGTAGGCAATGTTACTTTTACTTAACTTTACATTTATAGGGGAGGGAAGTAAATTAGAATTTTGGGGTGTTTTAATTTTTTCCTATAGTTTTATCATAGTTCCTATCACTCTGCCAAAGCTCAACTCTCTAGCATTTCTGGAAGTGGGCGATGCTACTTTTATATAACTTTAAATGTATAGGGGAGGGGAGTAAATTAAAATTTTGGGGTTTTTTGATTTTTCCCAGGGGTTTGGCCATAATTTCTATCAGTCTGCCAAATTTCAGCTTTGTAGCATGTCTGGAAGTTCAGTAGAATATTGATGATCTATACATGAGTGAGTCATTGAGTGAGTGGCAATTTCGACGTTTTTTGAAATTTCGTAACTACTTTACTACTTTATGGAATTCCATGAAACTTGGAGGGGTTGTTAACTCCATGGAGATCTACGACTGTGCAAAGTTTGAGATCCGTAGCTCATTTCGAAGTAGAGTTTTAGGTAGGTCAAATATCGGCTGAAATGTTTCCAGAAAACATGGTTACGGCGCGTGAACTTGGCGAGGCACTGCCGTGCCCTCAGATAAAAACAGATTGTATCATTAATACCTATTAATACACGGTGTTTCACATTGAAAACGCTCGGACACGTCGATTTTGTTTCCGAGGGGGACACTTTTTGGCTATCTTGAAATTTTTGTAGCACGAACTTCCTTCGAGGGGTATACTTTACCCCTATATTTTGAATAGGGAAAGTGGGTCTAGTGATACCTTGTTTTGAAGGCCTTTTGAATGTCCTTACAACCGTGTAAAAATTTAAAAAATGTATCCATTAGTTTTTGAGATAATTGCCTTCAAACTTTTAAATTTAACATGGACTGATAAAATAAGAATTTAATTAGAATTTTATTATTTTTCGGATTTAATTTTTAATTTATCATTCCATGTTAAATTTGAAAATTTGAAAGCAAATATCTCAAAAACTATTCGATCGATTTTCACTTGAATTGTGATAATAGACTAGCCAGGAAGTGTATTTTTTAATAGTGTAAGTGTAGTTCCTTTAAAATAATATTATTGTTTTATTGTGTTATAATTTTGCACTAGCGTTTCAGACAATAGAACAGTCAAAGCTAATGCTGTTGAATCATGTGGAATTTTGAATTGGCACTGAATTTCGTAGGCCAGTAAAATTAATTTTTTTAATTGAAGGAAGTAAATCTATATTCTGCGCGAAAATATATTTCACACAAATATAACTCAATTTTCTAGAGGTGAAAATTTGACTTTACATTTATCTTATTATAAGTACACCATAAACAAAAGAATAATATAATATCTTTGTTAGTTTTTTAGATATAAAGCTAAGTTCTTTACCATATTAATTGGTATTCTCTTGGAATACCAAAATGCCGCCATTTTAGATTTAAGATGTCATACAGTTCCTCCTACTAAAATTTGAGGTAAACACCCGGCGATTTAACATTGAGTGATCTATCATCAATCGATCGAGGGTATACTCTTTGCAATAAGGCTAGTCCTTTTGTTTAATCACCCCGTAATTTTGGTAACAAAACGCACGTGTATTGTTAATTCAGTTTTAAACCATAGGTTCCTAAGGTAACTGATAATGGACGCTGCAAAACTAATTATCAGTTACCTTTATAATAGGGGTGATGGATCGGTGTTTAAACTGTCAATTGTTTTGAAATTTCTGACTGAAACATCGCTTATTTTATATTTAAATTCTGATTCTGATTTGGAAGTTTTTTGAGAAAAGTTTCTGTCCCAAAATGATTTTATGTAGTGAAAAATTTATTATATATAACAATTGGGGTGCCCTGCCGCCAAAGTTTCTACATTGGAAGATTTTCAGTGCGACTGACCATAGAACTACAAACCATGAACAAACGATAAATTAGTGATTATTTAATTTTTTCAAAAATGTTATTTTCTACAATGTATTTTGAGTTGGATTTGAGCTAAGCTTTGCAATTTGTTTTGGTAAAAATTATTATTTAAAAATAGGATTAGGCCCTGTTTATATTATATTTTTTGTAAATTGAAGTTTTTAAATTACCTAAGCAAAATGACTTAATAAAAGTTAAATTAATATTATTTGTAGTTTCCACAAATGAAGTTTAGCTCGACTCATATTAATGCAGTACATACTCATTTCTTTGTTACAATAAGTATATAAGCATTAATATTTTTTGAAATTAAAACAGTATTATATTATACTTTTTAATAAAAAAGTTGTTCATATGAAAATCTCACATTTTTTATGGTGGACACATAGATCTTTTAAAAAATATAAAGTTTCTAACTGATTTAACCACAGAGGCTTTGGGAATTTCAACAAAAACAGTATTAAGACAGACTCTTTGTGAGTGAATTAAAAAATATATTTTAGACACAATATTTAAACTAGAAATAGCTATATTGAGGGTATTACTAATTACTAAGTTTAAAATGTTGCAGTAGAACTGCTCATAGGATTAAGTTCAAATCAAAAGATGAAAATTATTATACTAAGCTTTATTTGTATGGTTTTGTAAACTTACTTTCTTAAAATAAAATAAAACCAATCGAAAAACTAAAAATCTAACTAAAAAACTAACTACGCAAAAATAATTTATTCTCATCGTCCAAAAAACTCCATCTTGTGAACTGCCATCTTCAGTTATGACGAGAGGAACGACACCAATTTAGCTCATTTTCTCAGTCTTCTTGTTTTATAAATCTTTTTTAACAGTAGTTTTACAAACTTTTTGAATTAGTTTTTTAAAGGCGTTGTTTTGAAGGGCATCAAAGAGTCTTCATACTTTTTGTCATTACTGTGTTTCTTGAAATTCTGCTCTATAGTTATCACGGATGGCACTGAAGATCGAAAAAAGCGTGGAATTTTCGAATGAACAGTTTATCTTTGTCGCCAATTTTCTTGACTATTTTTCTGAGAATATGTGAATACTTCTAAATATCTACTTTACAAAATATTTTGACTACTTGACAAACATTTTTTGTTTTGAAAGTTTACTTTCATTGTCAATTTAAGCTTTGATAGACAGACAGGCTTGCAACTGCCAACTGCAATCTGGGGCCAACAATGATTTTCGAAGCTATTTTCTGTCTTCTTTATAGCAGAAAAATAAAAAAGGATAGCAAAGGGACTTAGGGTATTGCAAGGACAACTTTCTTGCTCAATCTTGAATTTTGATAATTCTTTTAATATTTAAAAAATAAGAATATCTTTTTTAGTTCTTGAGATATAAAGCTTATTAAAACGGCAATTCAATTGCTGTTCTATTGTTAACAAATCATATCCCATACGATTTTTCTGTAGTTAATGTGGCAAAAGTTAAAAGTAAAAGTTTATAGTAAAAATCGAAATCTTGGATTTTTGACGTCACGCAGGCGCTCTTACTCAAACTTGAGGCAAACACCCTACGACTTGATATTAAGTGATTCATAAGGAATCGATTTGGGATAGTATAAAACTTCCTTCCTCATTTTTTTTTGGTAAAAATAAATTACTATTCTTATAAAAAATAATATCGTTTCTTTACTATTTTAATTGGTGTTCTGTTGTTCAAGTTTATAAAGCCATCTTGGATTTATGACGTCATCCACCAGGCAAACACCCGGTGACTTAAAATTGTGTGATCTATTATCAATCGACCTAGAGTAGTTTAAAAAAATGTTCCACAACTATCCCACGGGATACCACTAAACTATATTCCATAAATTAAAACCTTTTCTTTTAATAATTAATTAATTTTTCAGAGTAGAATGCACGCATTATTGACCTACTACTTACTATTTGGGTCATCCCGAATCCCGTCGTTCTTTCCTGTAAAATCCCGTCTCCAGATTCACACACATAATCCTTAAAAACATTTAAAAACGAGAAACACCTCCTGGCTGCGATCTCCTCGAATAAGAAAAGGGATAGGATTGAAAAATATATGATATGTTGACATTTTGCCCAGCCGTTTTTGAAATATTTGCATTTTAGCAACCTGAATAAATAAAAAGGACATTGCCATTAGTTGTTTATTTATGACAAGTGCTATTTTGTTAATCATTATATAATTAAATTGTTAAAATGCAAGTATTTTAACAATCGCTGAACCAAATGTCTAAAGATCTAATAATTTTAAGTTTAATATATAGGGTGTTCCTTACAGATTTAACATGTTTGTGTTTTTTATCTTTTATTTATAACTTTGCGACAATAATTTGTTTTGTTAAATATTATTATCTAGCGGTTTACGATAAAACTTGCAACTTTTCCATTTATACATTTTTTTCTATCTCCTATAATAAGAGCAGTACGTCTTGGTTGAAATACAGAATCACTCTATACCTACCTGGCTAGTTCTTCCCGATGAGCTAGAGACTTGAAATTCGGTAGGTGTGTATAGTGTTGTGATGACATTGAGATGATTTTTTTAAAACGATTTTAAGATTTCTTTTTCAAAAATTCGCGCACGAAACTGAAAAAAATTCCATTCCGTAGTTAGACAACATTGCCCATTACAGAACACCAGTTTTCCCTGTATGAAACGCCAAGCAGGTTGACTTAACTCAAAATACGGCAGGTGGATTGAAATTAGCCAGCTGCTTTTCTTTCGCGGTTATGCTGTCAGTCTGAAAGAGATAAAAGTACTCATATATTATCTAGGGTGTTATTAGCATGGAAGATCAGTCCATCTTTTTTTATTGCACAACTTTGATAATTTCTATTAATTTTTTTATTGTATAAGAAAACTTTGCACTGCTTAAGGTCACCTACTACAATTTTTAACTCAAACTTAATGTTTGAGTCAAAAATCATAATTTGACACCTCCAACACCCGTTCTTAAATGAGAATTTTCCCAATTTTGTTTTTTTTTTTAAGTTTGAGTTTTTTTGTTCTTGCTCAATCTTTAATTTTTATATTTTAATAAATTGGTAAAAAAAAATTTTTAAGTCACAAGCTTTTATAAAATGCACTGAAAATTAAAAAATAATTTTCTAACATTCTAATATTATCATAATAATAAAAGCGATGTCCAACTGATGGAAATCTTGACGATGTTAGCACGATAAGATATCCGTATCAATTAAATATCACTATTTGCAAGAATCAATCTAGCAGAAAAATGCAGAGGTACCAAACCCACCCAACCCGATCTAAGATACCCCAGCATTTCTCTGACATAGGTATGGCAATGGCATAACATTGCGGCACATCTTGAATATGTTGAATATTCTTTAAGTGTTTAGATCTCAACTTTAGATTAACTTATGCTTTGATTTGCGGCCATCGCTTTTATTATTATGATAATATTAGAATGTTAGAAAATTATTTTTTAATTTTCAGTGCATTTTATAAAAGCTTGTGACTTAAAATTTTTTTTTTACCAATTTATTTTCTACTTTTTAGTCTCAGCTATCTACTCTATTAAATGAAAATATTTGTTCAATAACAGAACAGAAGAGTATATTCTAGATTATAATGAAATCGCTGATCGTGAGTTGTTTGGAAACTCATTTTTCTATTCTCTCTAGAAATATATTTTTTGTTTGGGCTGTATTGCCATCGGACCTTTATGCATATACCAAATTTTATAAAAGTCATTTGAAGTGAAGTGTGTCAAAAACGCATTTTTTATGGAAGGGGGTGAAGGGTAGGGGTGGGAGGACATTTTTTCATTATTGTTGTATTGTCATCGGACCACTATATGTATACAAAATTTCATCCAAATCGGATAATGGGAAGTGTGTCAAAAACGCATTTTTCTATAGATGGGGTGGGGGTAGGAGTGGTAGGATTTTTTTTTTCAATGTTTTATTGTCATCGGACCACTATATGTATACCAAATTTCATCCAAATCGGATAATGGGAAGGGTGTCAAAAATGCATTTTCTATGGAAGGGGGTGGGGGTATGGGTGGGAGGATATTTTTTCATTATTGTTGTATTGTCATCGGACCACTATGTAAATACCAAATTTCATCCAAATCGGATAATGGGAAGTGTGTCAAAAACTCATTTTTCTATGAAAGGGGGTGGGGGTTGGGGTGGGAGGATATTTATTTCTTAATATTGTATTGTCATCGGATCACTATATGTATACCAAATTTCATCCAAAGCGGATAACGGGATGTGTGTCAAAAACAAATTTTTCTATGGAAGGGGGTGGGGGTATGGGTGTTAGGATATTTTTTTCTTATTGTTGTATTATCATCGGACCACTATCTGTATACCAAATTTTATCCAAATCGGATAACGGGAAGTGTGTCAAAAACACATTTTTCTATAGAAGGGGTGGGGGTAGGGGTGGGAGGATATTTTTTTCTTAATGTTGTATTGTCATGGGACCACTATGTGTGTACCAAATTTCATCAAAATCGGATAAAGGGAAGTGTGTCAAAAACGCTTCACAAGATTTGATAGTTAGTTAGATAGTTAGACAGAACATCTGAAGTTAAATAAAAGCTTGTAAAAATAACAATACCTTTTTTAGTTCTTGAAATATAAAGCTAATTAAAACGACATTTCAATTGCCGTTCTATTGCGAACAAATCATGACCCATGCAATTTTTCTGTAAACTTGATATGGCAAAAATTAGAAGCACAAGTTTGTTACAAAACATGAAAAAAATCGCAATCTTGGATTTGGGACGTCACACAGTCGCACTTACTCAAATTTGAGGCAAACACCCGGCGACTTAAAATTAAATGATACATAACCAATCGATGTGGGATAGTCTAAAATTTCCTCTCTCAATTTTTTTAAGGTTAAAAATTATTTTTTAGTATTTTTTTAAAATTTAATATCTTTGTTAGTTTTTAAGATATAAAGATAGTTTCTTCACTACTTTAATTGGTGTTACAATCAAAAAACGTATGTTATGTGAAATTTTAGCTCACACATATACTATACTATAGTAGTGTGAGCTATGGTGATCCTAATTTTTTCGAGAAAAAAAAGTTGCTCCGATTTTAAATTTTTTTATATATCTTTGCGTTTCAGATGATTTTGAAACTTTTTTGTTGCGCCGTCTGTCTGTCTGTCTGTCTGTCTGTCTGTATGTCTGTCTGTCTGTCTGTATGTCTGTCTGTAACGACCAACGCGCATAACTCAAAAACCGCTTGGCCGACTTTAATGAAATTTGGTACCTAGGCTGGGTTTTGGGCCGAGATGGTCCCATTTAAAAATGAACAAAATCCACCGAGCACAAACCAAATTAAAGGGTGGGGGTAGATTTCAAAAATTAGAGTTTATGGGAAAATATGGCGTGTGTGACATCAAACGAAAGGTAATTGAGTCTGGAGTTCAACAAAATACGTTTTAATTTATTTAAAAAAAAGGGTGGGGTATATTTCAAAAATTAGAGTTTAAGTGAAAATATGGCGTGTGTGATATCAAACGAAAGGTAATTGAGTCCGGAGTTTAACAAAATACATTTTAGTTTTTGTTTTTTTAAGGGTAGAGGTAGATTTCAAAAATTTGAGTTTAAGTCAAAACATGGCTTGTGTGGTATCAAACAAAAGGTAATTTAGTCCGGAGTTGAATAAAATATATTTTAGTTTTTAGTTATATTAGCTCACACGTACACTATAACTATAGTACCTAGTGTGAGCTTAGGGGCCCATATATTGGCAGAGTATTTTTGATCACGTCCACTGTCTGAATTAATTAAAAGTTTGAAGTTTTGGCTTTTTTGAAGAAGAGAAAAAATAAAATAAGGAAAAAAAGGAAAACAATGTTGTCTGAATTCCATTAGTTTTTCTGAGACAAAGTTTGCGAATCTGATGTGTATTTATAAACTAAAATACGAGAAATGGTCCGCCGGGAAAGCTGGCCACAGGGACGGACACGCTTTGGACTTGGTGATATTTTTAGTGTCCCTCGCGCGCACCATGACTGTCGGCTATTTTACGCGATTTTTTAGCTTTTCTTTTTTCGATTTTTTCGCTTATTTTAAAAAATAAGTCTTCAAAAGAACAACGGAAATATCTGGATTAGTTTTAGAAATGTGGACTCAACGACACGAAAATAGGTACGGTAAAAAGGGGTTAAAAACTATTGACAAATGTATATAAAGTCAAGGTCAACAATGCAATAAAATGTATGTTATAATAATTTTACTCTAGTCGAATTCATTGATTGATTGTAATCAAACTCACTCCAAATACAAGATGGCGGCTCAAACCTAAAAGATAGAATTTTAAAAAAAATTAAAACTTATACTTAAAAATATTACAAATAAGTTTATTTTTGTTTAAGTTGATTTTTATTCGTTTTTGAAACTTTCATAAAAATAGTAGTTTACCTAACTAGTGCGGAAAGTGCCTCTTTTCCGCACGCGATTGCAGATGGCCAAACGACGCGATAGCGGAGTTTGGCCAGCAATCAAGTGCGGAAAAGACACTTTACGCACGAGTTAGGTACACTATTTTTTCTATAAGCGTGAGGAAAAAACTAAAAATTAATCAGAAAATTATTTATATTCAAAACGTTTTAATCAAATCAATTATTATTATTCACATTCTAGCGGCTTCTAGAACTGACTGGGGTAGATCTTCGTCCGAAGAATCCATTGAAAATCTGATTTTTTTGTTTGAAAAATTCAAAAGACGCTTGTATCTGCAAAATTGGCTTTGTTTTGACAGTTTGTTTGTACTTTATTGCTATGGTGATTTAAGATGCCAAATCTAAAACCACTAGTGTTCATTGTTGTTTGACATTGACAATGACGATATTTATACCGGGGAGGTTTAAAACTTATAATTTGAACCTATTTTAATGAAAACTTTATTTTATCGAAAATATTGAAAATATAGCAGAATTTTAGTCAATTTGAATATTTTTAGGATATTTCGGTGCTAGGAAAGATACAAATGTATTTTGAACGGTCTAAATGTTATAGAACACCTCAAAATCGTAACAAACTTACTTTTCCGCACTAGTGCGGAAAAAATATTTTTCCGCACTAGTGCGGAAAAGTGGCACTTTCCACACTAAAATGCGTGCGGAAAAGTGGACATTTCCGCACGCTTATAGAAAAAATAATTTTTGTATCTAGTGGTACCCTTAGGTCAATTTTTTATATTTTTCCAGAGGTTTTTAAGAATTACTCAAGAACCTTTTAACTTATGGTTAAAATGGAACTTACGCTGTAGACAAATTGTTAATACCCATCTTTTTTATATCTTGTGATTTTTTTGTAGAATTGACACTTACTCTATAAAATAGAAAAAACCCGTAAAGAAACATCATTTTGAGGATCATAATTTATTTCGTACAGAGAAACATAAAAAACGCAAGTGATTAATAGTTTTCCTAAAAGTACACTACGATTGAATTGAAACAAATAAAGTTAGTAAGTAAAAAAAATTGTTTACAAATCAAAAAGTTATGGATTTTCCAAAATCGTCCTGGTTTTATTTTTGTGTCGCCATCTTGTATTTCGTATGAAATTGACAGATAGGCTTTTAACTTTTAACCAATGAAGTACAATTTGCATTGAAATGAAAAGTGCATGAATGCCTCTAAGCAATGAGAATATAACCCATATAGAGTGGCAAACGGCGCGCTTTGCAACATTGAAGGGCAGATGGCGTTGAAATAAATTCGTCTAGTACGCAATATTCAGAGACAAGTATTATGATCTTATGGCATTCATATCATAGACATTAGACACTTATTGGAATAAAACCTGACCTTTTTTAAAATCGACCCTATGGTGACAGATTTACATATAAAAACCAGCTGCTTTGCTTCAAAATTCGGCCTTTGTGTATTTAAAAACCGGATTTATTCGTGTCGGTGTTTATTAAATGGAAGTTAGTGACTGTATTTTTAAATTTGGCTTTGGTATGTCAATTTTGAGAGGTCAGCTGTTAGTTTTCTGTGTGAATGTGTCAGAATAAAGTCGACTGTAAAATAAAGTCAGGTTTTATTCCAATAAGTCCCTATTAACCTCGGAACTCGCACATCCGTGAATATTGCGTACTAGACAAATTTATTTTAGCGCCATCTGCCCCTCAATGTTGCAAAGCTCGCCGGTTCCCACTCTATATGAGTCTCATTGCTCTAAGAGACTAAAGGTACTATTATTAATATATCCCATGTGTTTTTTTTCTTACGGGTCTAGCCCATTTTAAATATTTTTGCTCAGATCATTCGTTATAAAGATTTTTTGTTACTTTGCTTGTCGGTCTCTAACCAACGCTCATTACTCAAAAATTATTTGACGAATTTTGATAAAATATAATAAATGGGTTTACGCACCATATTTGATATTGTTTAAACATGTTTTAAATAGGGTGTTTTTCGAAACCGAAAAAATTAGTTTTTAAAATTAAAGTGTTATTCAGAATATGGCTTATGTCGTATCAAATAAATGGTTATCATAACAAAAACATTTTATGTAAAAAAAGCCAAGTACGAGAAAATGGTATTGAGATAAAAGTAAAGGCAAGTTCTCTAATACAAATTTCAAAATGAAAGGTTCTTACTAGTTTTTAAATTTTTTCCTATAGTTTTATCATAGTTTCTATTAGTCTTCCAAAGCTCAGCTCTCTAGCGTTTCTGGAAGTGGGCAATGTTATTTTACATAACTTTACATGTATAGAGGAGGAAAGTAAATTAGAATTTTGGGGTTTTTTGATTTTTTCCGATAGTTTTATCATAGTTCCTATTCAGCTTTGTAGCATGTCTAGAAGTACAGTAGAATTTTGATGATCTATACATGAGTGAGTGAGTATCAATTTAGACGTTTTTTGAAATTTCGTAACTACTTTACTACTTTATGGAAGTCCATGAAACTTGGAGGGGTTGGTAACTCTATAAAAATCTACGAATATGCAAAGTTTGAGTTTCGTAGCTCATTTCGAATTAGAGATTTACATAGGTCAAATATGGGCTGAAATGTTTCAAAAAAAGATGGTACAGCAGTTTCCGCCGTGAACTTGGCCGGGCACTGCCGTGCCCTCAGATATGATACAATATTGAAAAATTAGTATAGGTATTTTTTAAAAATTTACGTTTTTTATTAAACTTTGGCTTTTATAGTATTAAATAAACGGTTAAGCTTGGAATTACGTTTCAGTTCTTTTTAGCTAGTGCTGCTAAAAAAGAGCAAAACTAACGCAGAGTGCAGCGGAATATAACCTATAAATAGAGGATGGCCCCTGATTGGTCATGGATTTAGCGGAAGCCGTCGATGACATGATTTGTGTCTACGAAGGTTAGACTTGTGTGAACCCCTTAATGCTCTCACTTTGCCACTAACCTGACAAACATATTTATACGGTGTTTTCCTACGAATATGCGGAAAGTGCACTTTTCCACGCTCATTTGCGTGCTGAAAGATGTACTTTTCCGCACTTGTCCGGTAAAGTTACTTTTGCGCACTTGTCCGGTAAAGTTTCTTTACCGCACTTGTCCGGTAAAGTTACTTTTCCACACTTGTCCGGTAAAGTTACTTTTCCGCACTTGTCCGGTAAAGTTGCTTTTCCGCACTTGTCCGGTAAAGTTACTTTCCCGTACCAGTGTAGTAAAGCCACTTTTCCATACGCAAAAAAATAAGAAAAAACAAGAGTGCGGTAAAGTAACTCTTCCGCACTACTGCGGTAATGTTACTTTTTCGCACTAATTTTTTTATTTTGGAAAAAATCTAAAAGTAAACACAAAAAGTCCCGCTGTTCGAAAACGTTTTACTTTATTTTTTATTCAATATAATATATTTTTTTACATGTCTATTAGTATATTACACAACAAGAGAAGAAAGTGACACATTTCACACGAACGTGTATGTTGTAAACGAGGCACTAGCCGAGAGAAACAACACGCGAGTGTAAGAAAGTTACTTTTTGTCGACTTTTGTACGCTATTAGCTCACACTACTACTATAAGTAGTGTGAGCTATGGTGATCCTAATTTTTTCGAGAAAAAAAAAGTTGCTCCGATTTCAAAAATTTTTATATATCTTTGCGTTTCAGATGATTTTGAAACTTTTTTGTTTTGCTGTCTGTCTGTCTGTCTGTCTGTATGTCTGTCTGTCTGTATGTCTGTCTGTAACGACCAACCCGCATAACTCAAAAACCGCTTGTCCGATTTTAATGAAGTTTGGTACCTAAGTTGGGTCTTGGGCCGTGATGGTCCCATTTAAAAATGAACAAAATCCACCGAACGCAAGCCAAATAAAAGGGTGGGGGTAGATGTCAAAAATTAGAGTTTAAGTGAAAATATGGCGTGTGTGATATCAAACGAAAGGTAATTGAGTCTGGAGTTAAACAAAATACATTTTAGTTTTTTTCAAAAGGGTGGGGGGTAGATTAAAAAAATTTGAGTTTAAGTCAAAACATGGCTTGTGTGGTATCAAACGAAAGGTAATTGAGTCTGGAGTTGAATAAAATATATTTCAGTTTTTGATTATATTAGCTCACACTATAACTATAGTACCTAGTGTGAGCTTAGGTGCCCATAGATTGGCAGAGTATTTTTCCTACGAACACTGTCGAACTATACTAGTTTTGCCCAAATAAAATAAAACTGCTTTTCTGCACATGTGTGGAAAAGTCCTTTGCAGTTTCGTTAATTATTTAACATAGCCGATAATCTTATAAACTAATTTTTTGTGTCTATTGTTTTCTAGTGTGTAGATTTGCCAAAAACCTAATCTAAATGTTGCGTTGAGTGATTTATGTTTCAGTGTCTGATTAACGTGTGCATTTTGGTTGATGATGTCAATTTTATTTGAAGCCTATAGCTTTGATTAGAGTCCCTGTATGTTGACATATTTGGATATATTATAATATATGCAAATATGTCAACATACAGGGACTCTAGCTTTGATTACACTGGTCTGCAAAAAAAATAAAATTATTGAGCCCTGGCATTATTTTCGCTGATTCTTATGTAAGACGACGTCTTGAATCTAAATATAGCTTGTGTTTTCTTCTATCACTCACCATTTTTGAGGGAGCAGCCCTTTTACCTATTTTTATCATTTTTCGATAATAATTATAATATTATCGACATAAATTTAAATTTTTAAGTATAAAGAGAGTTATTTTAGTTTCAAACAATAATAAATACATGGGCGCACCCAAAGGGGGGCCTTGCCCCCCCCTCCCAATCCTTACATTTTTTACATAGATTCCACATGTTTCATAAAAAAACACAAAAAAAAGCTTAAAATTCGACATCATGAGGCTATAGAGGAGTCGGCCCCCCCAAGACATATCCACTGATAAATAAGAACTTTCGTACCTTCACTTGGTGATTGCTTTCCTTTTATACCCTAGGGTACAACCCTCTCTCTCGTTTCAAAAACCAGCAGTACTCTGCCAACATGCTTGCATTTCACTTCCCTGAAAACCGCTTTTCCAACTTAGCGATGTCTTGATGAAGCCGTTCCCCGTATTCATCCGAGACTGCTCCTAAATTTTCAGGAAAGAAGTCCAGATGCTCGAGAAGGAAGTGAACTTTAAGGGACATGTTACATCCCATGGCCTTGTACGCTAAGGGCAATTCCTCGACCTGAGCGACATAATCATCACTTTTATGGTTACCCAAAAAGTTCTTACACACGTTTTGGAATGCAAACCAAGCTTGTTTTTCTTTTTGATTCAGGTGTTCAATAAACGTCGAATCTTGAAAAAGTTGTCTATTCTGGGGCCCACAAAAACACCTTCCTTGATTTTAGCCTCACTCAGACGAGGAAATTTAGTTTTCAAAAATATGAAAGCGTCGCCTGTTTTGTCCAGTGCTTTTACAAACTGTATGATCAATCCAAGTTTGATGTGCAAAGGCGGCAAGTAAATATCTTAAATAAATCTTGTGGGACTAATAAGGATCGTTAGCGACATTTTTCTGACCGGGAGTAAATCTTTCTCGCAAAGGCTAGTTCCGTACAATGTAATGTTTGTCCCGTGCTCCGATGTCCCATTAACAAATAAAGCAAAAATATTTAATTTTTTTATTATAGTTTCTGCATGAGCGTATACAAGGGGAGAGAGGGGGCTTGGGGGCGAAAGCCTCCCCCAATAATCTAAAAATAGATTATGTTAAAACTATTTATTTTCCTACTTTTTAATATGGTTATAAATAAAAGTGGAAAAAAAGTCCCTCCAAGGCCTCCAGGGTGTCCCAAATTGGGCACTTTTAGGGGGTTTAAGGTACTTCTAGGGGAGACAGAGAAAAACTGACCACGCATTGCGAGGCTCAAATTTCAAGAGAAGACTTATAGTAAAAACCGCATTTTAAAATATCGTCTCGTCTTTGAGCTACGGGGGCTTTTTGAAAAGTCTTCATTTTGGAGGGGGGTCTATAGCTTCGTTATTATTGAAAATATTGATTTAGAGTAAATTGAAATTTTATAGACTTTGTCACGAGGAATTCACTCGCTAAATTAAATTTTAACTGTCACTTTTAGTTTTTGAGATATGATATAAAGTTGCATTTTTTCTTATGGAAGGGCTTATATTTTAATTAATTTTTGAATTCGTCATTGAATTCCTCTCAAAATGATGTATCATATGTCATAGTTTGATTGAGGGGAGAGAGCCTTGCGGTCAAATGCTACTTCAATGCTCCTATAGTTTTGTTGTCTTATACTATGCAAATCAAGTTGGCCTTGCGTCTTGGCGTTTTGTCATTGTTTTCAATTGTTTAAACAATTTGACATTACGCTTTGATATAAAATTATTTTGCACAAAAGCGTTTTAATTTTATTTTGAAATATGTATCATTTTTGTTACTTTTTATAACTAGGCTTTGAGGGCTGTCAGCTGAATTATAATTTTTCCAAACCAGGCTTACTATATTTTTGACTGTGTAAAATAATAAAAAAATACTGGAGTGCCTTGACCTGCCTCAGCAGGAAATCATAGCGCACTAGAAATAAGTGAAAAAGCTGAATATCTCCTAAATCGCTCAATGAAACTATGACATATGATACATCATTTTGAAAAGAATTATGACAAATTCGAAAATTAATTAAAATATAGGCCATTCCATAAGAAAAAATGCAACTTTATATAATATCTCAAAAACTAAAAGTGACAGTTAAAATATAATTTAGTGGGTGAATTCCACGTAACAAAGTCTATAAAACTGCAATTTACTCTAAATCAAAATTTCCACTAATAACGAAGTTATAGACCCCCTTCAAAAATGCAGACTTTTCAAAAAGCCCCCGTAGCTCAAAGACGAGACAATATTTTAAAATGCGGTTTTCACTATAAGTCTTCCCTTGAAATTTGAGCCTCGCAATGCGTGGTCAGTTTTTCTCTGTCTCCCCTAGAAGTACCTTAAACCCCCTAAAAGTGCCCAATTTGGGACACCCTGTACATGGATGTTTGTGATTATTTAAAATTGCTTTTTAACTTTGCAAAGCGATTAATCCTACATGGATGGAAAGTTCCCGTATAAATTTTAAAAAAAAATTATGTTAATTTTTGTTCTAGGTAACGGCAACAACACAATGGACACTATTGCCATGTTTATTTTCGGCGCGGTGCTGGCCATTTTGTTCGTTCTTTGGCTGGCCAAGGCACTCTACGACAAGATCCAGGCTAGAAGGAGAACGTCCAAATCGAAGGTAAGTGCACTATTTTTCCACGAGGCGGTGCATGCAAAGCAATGCTCCGTCGTCTATGTTGTCAGTTCTACGTGTAGTCTAGAATTATATGATCTAATTTTTTTTGTTCGAAAAACATTTATTCGAATTTTGAATTATACAACTCCTCTGTACTCGTCTTGGGTGGTCAAAAATCATTGGTAACGTAACCTATCAATTGGACAGTAACTAGCAAAAAAACCAAAATGCTTTTTTAAAAATCAATTAACCTTAAATTATTTTTTATTTGGCGGCCGAATGGAACCAAAAATTATAATTGATTTTATTTAGTTGTAAATATTCATTAAAATATTTACTGCTTTCTGAAAAAACTTAAAGATTTGCTAATTTAATATATACAGTGTGTCCCAACGAAAACGAAACAGAGGCGTTTTTGGGTATTTAGAATATTTTTTCGAAAAATTCCTCGGACACGTCGATTTAGTTTTTGAGGGGGACACTTTTTGTAGCACGAACCCCCTTCGAGGGGTATACTTTACCCCTATATTTTGAATAGGGAAAGTGGGTCTAGTGATACCTTATTTTGAAGCTCTCTTGAATATCTTTACAACCGTGTATAAATTTCGAAAATCCATCGATTAGTTTTTGAGATATTTGCCTTCAAATTTTTAAATTTAACATGGAATGATAAAATAAAAATTAAATCCGAAAAATAATAAATTTCTAATTTAATTTTTATTTTATCAGTCCATGTTAAATTTGAAAGTTTGAAGGCAAATATCTCAAAAACTAATCGATGGATTTTCGAAATTTTTACACGGTTGTAAAGATATTCAAGAGAGCTTCAAAATAAGGTATCACTAGACCCACTTTCCCTATTAAAAATATAGGGGTAAAGTATACCCCTGGAAGGGGGTTCGTGCTACAAAAATTTCAAGATAGCCAAAAAGTGTCCCCCTCAAAAGCTAAATCGACGTGTCCGAGGAATTTTTCGAAAAAATATTCTAAATACCCAAAAACGCCTCTGTTTCGTTTTCGTTGGGACACACTGTATATTATATATCAAGAACAGATTAGCCGCATACAACTTTTATTAAAATCCAGCAAACCTGAAAACCATACCTAAAAACAAGTCGCCGCGTGGCCAAAAATTTTACTTATTCTTAACCTAGTCTTGCATGTAATTAATGCTTGTGGATGTAAAAAACAATATTTAATAAAAAATATTTAAAAACTTATAAATAGCTGCAATAATATTTATATTCAAATCCCGTTTTGTTACACTTGCAATCCTGAATCTTGCATTATTTTTTTTTCATAGGTTGAGCCAATTGTCACAAAAATAGAATCACTCACCACCGATGCTGTTGACACAGGCAAGAAATCTCAACCTGTCATTGCACCAAAGGGCGGAGGAGGGTATGTGCCCCCAACGCCACCTGTTAGAAAAAGGCTGACGCGACAGAGTCCTGTACCAGAGGTAAGCCAGTGTATTCCTTCGAATTCAAACTATTTTTTGTTAAACTAAAAGCCTTTTTTTTGGCAAGCATTTCACACCTAATCGTGGTTACTAGTGCTGTCATTTTTTAATGCATTCGATAAGTGAGAAACAGCCTCACATCATACTAGAAAATACTCCCCCTTTACACCTCTGTCCCCACTGCAGTAACTATCTTCTTAAGATAATTACTGCAGTATGCTTTAAATGTTGTCTAATGGACGTCTGTTTACAAAGAGTTTGCTTATTCCCTTAAAAACAGTGCCATCTCCCGAAAATTAGATCCAACGCAAATGTGAGTCATAACATAAAATATAGCAAGGTTGCCACTACTTCTGCCAAAGTATTCGCTTCGCTGATTTTACGTTATATTCTTTGTAGTTTAGCTTTAGTAACTCTTGTGGGTCAGAAAAATTTAAGTTTTACAGATGTTATGTTAGTTTATTACTAGATTTTCTTTGCCTTCGTTATGGATGGGTAAAAAATACAGAATATAATGTCAATATTTTGCCCTTTGTATTCATTTGTCTGTATTTTTTTCTATGGGAATCACCGAAGGTGCGCAAGCCCCGGTTTTTGCCGGCACCGTCGTGTACCGGGCCGGACAACGTGGTGGTGCTGTGGGTCAACGAGACGCTGCAATGGCTGTTCAACGATCTGGTCATCGTCAACGAACTGCTCGGCGTGTGGATCCAGTCGCTGAACGAATTCGCCAAAAGGGCGGTCCAAGAGGTGAGTCTGTTTTATCTTAGTTTGAAACTCTTAAACAATGATTGAGTAGAAACAAAATTTCTTTCATTGTCTTTATTTATTTTAAACAAGACGTTTCGTTTAGTAAGTATCTCTAACCGTTTTCAAGTGTCAGTTTACAGTTAAGACGGTTTTCCACCAAACGGACAGTTGAGTTTGTGTTTTGTTTGTGTTTTCTAGTTTCCGAAAAACAAAAACAAATCGAAGACAAACCCAAAACTCTTGTTTCCATCCAGCGGACTAGGTTTTGTTTGAGTTTTGTTTTAGTTTTCGGTCCTTTTCCACTAGTAGTCGCTAGTCAGATCAGAACACATTTTTTTCGATTCAACCGACATGTTTAGAGATAAAGATTTTTTACACTTAGCTGTGGCTGGTTTATACTGCGGTTCTTGGAAAAAAGTGCATAAATATTTTTTAGTTCCAACAATGTATTGATAATTAAAGTATTAATATTATATAGGAGAAAACGACCCCAACACAGATATTGGGTTCGATCACTTTTATCTAGAAGAGTAAATGATGGTACTGCATAGTTTTATTTTATTTTTATTTTATTTTATTTTATTTTATTTATTTACACCACTTAACAGGAGTTAACCCAATTACAAAGTGGGGAAGAATACAGTGATTAACAATAACAGAATCTAAGGATAAAATGATGTACAAAATAAAAGAAATTTACTACATCTACACTGAGTGAGCAGAAATAAAAATTATAAAAATCGTATATTTTTTAAAGTAGAGATACTGCAATTAAATATGTCAAATCTGTCGCAAGTCTGATTGCACGTGTTACAAGCCCGAATTATTGGAGAATTTTTGCAAATATTGGTGCGCTGGTAAGGAAGATAAAACGGAACAGTAGTGCGTGCTGATGTTCTGGGTACTAAAAAATTAATCTTATGCAATAATTCCTGGGAGTCGATTTTATTATGTATTAATTTGAAAATGAATTGCAACTCTGCCAACTTGCGCCGGTCCTCCAACGAAGATATACTGAACCTTTCACAAAGGACCTGGTTCAGAATACCAATTTCGGGATACACACCATCAAGCTTAAAAACAAGGTACTTCAGAAACTTACGTTGAATTTTTTCAATAGTATTAATGTGAGTATCATAATACGGAGACCATACTATGCACGAGTATTCCAATTTAGATCTGACATAAGCAAAATAGAGTAATTTTATACTGGAAATATTTTCTACGTACTGAGAATTCCGTATTATGAACCCAAGCATTCGGTAGCTTTTCTTTACAACATCCTGGATATGGGGAACAAATGATAGAGCACTATCGAATGTTACTCCGAGATCTTTAAATTCCAGACTCCTGGGTATTTCGGTTGTATCAATGGAGTAATTGAACTGAATTACCAGTTTTCTAAGGGTGAAAGACACTACATTGCATTTAGATGGATTGAGAGGGAGAGAGTTATCAAGACACCAAACATATACCTTATTTAGAGCAGCTTGAAGTTTTTCACAATCAGCAATGCTATTTATTCTACAGATAAGCTTTAAGTCATCAGCGTACAATAGGCAAATAACTTCTATGTCCTGAACTATGCTATTTATAAAAGCTATAAAGAAGAGAGGACCTAGTATAGAGCCTTGAGGAACTCCGGAAGTAGCCTTGATCGTAGAGGAGGTTTTTCCATAGCATTCTACATACTGAAGCCTTTCAGTTAAGTATGAATAAAGAAACTTAGATAAATAATCAGAGATGCCAAAGGTTACAAGTGTCCGGAGAAGAATACTATGGTCTAGTCTGTCAAAGGCCTTAGAAAAATCGGTGTAAATAACATCAATCTGAGCACCCGCATCCAAGGATTCAGCTATTAGATGTGTAACAGTAATTAAATTGGTTGTGGTAGATTTGCGTTTCATGAAGCCGTGTTGACAGGAATCTATTTGACTGCTCAGGGGAAAGTAAAGCGATGTATGGAGAACGCGTTCAAAACATTTTGAAAAATTGTTTATTATGGTAATTGGCCGATAATTTACAATACGATCTTTTTCTTGTTTTTTATGGACAGGTATAATTTTAGAATTTTTCCAAGTATCAGGAAATATGCAGAATTTTAAAGATAAGTTAAAAAGAACAGTTAAGGGGTAAGCAAAGACGTATGTACAATCTTTCAGTAAAAATGCAGGAATTTTGTCGGGACCGACAATGGCCTTGGGTCTCATGGTCTTTAGTGCTTGCAATACCTCAGATTCATTGAAGCTTTTAAGTGAAATGAAATTTGAGTTAAGGTTAGAAGGAATATTATTTTGTACTGAGGTACGCTGCTGAGATGGTGTATATGAACTCTGAAAGTAATCAGCAAATGCATCAGCTATGCGCTGGGGATCCGTCGTACTCTCTTCATTGTGATCTGTCATGGACTGCGGCAGACCATTATTCGACTGCAATGATTGTATTAGGCGCCAGAAATTTCTAGGTTGAGTTGTCAGGTTCGCTTCAAGTCTAGCGCAATACTCGCGGTATGATGTTTCTGTATCGCGTTTTATTTTATTACGAAGTTCTCGAAATTTAAGTAAATCATTATCGCTGCGACTTTTTTTGTGTTTTTGAAAGTATTTATGTTTTTGTTTAATCGACCGTATGATGAGGGAATTAAACCAGGGAGGATATTTTCTACGCCGCTTAGATGTTTTTGGCACGTGGGTGTCTAGACAGGAGTATAATTTGTAATAAAATAATTCGACAGCCTCATTGACATTATCAACCGTTTCCAAAACACGCCAGTCAATCTCAGCTAAGCTCGCATATAGATTTCTCAGGTCAGATCTCTTGAAATTATAAAAGAGTTGATGAATGATATCCTAAAAGATGACATTGGATTGCATGGGGAACTACGTTCATCATTTCTTAATTTTCTGAGAATGTCTTCCTCTGATTTTGAAGAGCTGATAACATTAATTGGCAAAAAAGTTTCAAAGAAAAACACAAACTGCAGAGATTCAATTTCTGTTAAAGATCGATTAGCAGTTAGCAACGAAATAAAAGTAGAACATAAAAAAACTCAACACGACCCTTTCCACTAAACAGACGCGAGTTTCAAAACTCGTCGAAACTAGTCAAAACCTTTTGATGTTACCGCTTCCAAACGGGACTCGAAAAACAGACTCCAACTGTCGCAAAACACGCCAGTATTGAAAAAGTTGGCCAAAAGTTTCAGTTTTGTTTTATTCGACACAAGTTTATGTTTTGTTTTTGTTTTGTCCGTTTGGTGGAAAACCGGCATTTTTAGAGATACTCGGGTGTCGGGCTAACCAAACCAAGCATACGATTTGTAGAACAATGTATTTACTTCTTAAGTCACAGAAAAATAATAATTTTGGTTACTAATTCTTTACTTCTTTTGGTCTTTTCACATGTTTGGGGTGGTAATTTGTACGATAAACGTTTTTTTATGTTTGATATCATAAAATCTTTAGATACTACTACTATGTCGGTTTAGAACGGTTTTCTACGTTGTCCGACGCCTATTCTCCACCTCCTTCGTACCTGACAATCGTCTGTCAGGTATTTTTGTGACTTATTGATCTTTGGTTTGGCTGTTGCCATTCCCGTTTAGGACGCCCCCTTTTTCTGCGCCCTATTGGTTGCCATTCTAGGACCTGCTTTGGTAATCTTTCGTCGTTCATCCGTATCAGTTGCTTATTCTTCCCTCGATTCCCATTTTATCTTTTATGATCTCATTTCTTATATGATCTGTTCTTGATATTCTCATTGTTCTTCTTACTGCATCAATTTCGACACTTTCCATTTTTTATTTTATTTTTTTCTGTTACGCGAAGTCTATTCCATACAATAGCGTGCTTTTCACCATTGTTTCATATGTGTTAAATTTTACATTCTTTTTTATCTCTCTGCTCCATAAAATAATGTTAAGAGATCCAATAACCTTTTTTGAAAAACAATGGCCACTGTTAAAAAAACTTTCAGAACTTGTGCATTTTTGGGTAAAAATGAAACCTCATTTTCGGTTTTAAATCAAAATAAAATGTAAAAATCAAAATTTTGATTGAAAAAAATTGAAACGTGTCAAGGACACAAATGGGTGTGTTTCCAAATGTAGAAGATAAAAATCAAAATTGAAAAAAAAAAGGATTTCGATTTTTCTCGGTTATGTAAAAAAAAATTGATGCAAAAACTGTAGACTTTTTTAATACCTATAACTTTTCTATTAACCTTTTTTCAATAGAAGGTCTGGTTTCGCTGAAAAGCGTAAAAAACCATTATCTACCCCTAAAAGCTCACGCCATTTCACCCCAATAACTCGGATCGAGTTTAGTTTTATTTTTCTATTGGCTGCGATAGATTTTTTAAATTTCCAATAGTTTTTCATGCTGTTACTAATTTTTACCTTCCTTAGCAGCAATTGCTAGAGAAGGTATTTTTTCGTCGAAATTTTTTTTTTTCTGACAACACTGAAAATGTTTTATTTGGGTGTATTTTGACCTATCTTAGCAATATCGTCGTGATGTCTGTCTGTGTGTGTGTGTATATGTCTGTCCGTAACACGATAGGTCCTAAACCGCTGAACCAATTTTCATAAAATTTTAGATAAAATTAGATTAATGTTAATAAAGAATAAGTTTTTTGACAATTAATTTTTTGCTTACTTTTTAACGAAGTAGCGCATCAATATGCGGTTCTCGGAATATAGTAGATTGCATTTTGCTCAATAATTTGGGTCATAACCAAAAACTTCGTAGGAACTTTAGTTTCTGAGATATTTACAAAAAAATGTTTTCAAGGCTGATATATCATGGCTTTACTTGAAGTGTGATAATGGGCTAGCTAAGAAGGTATATGATTCCTCATAGATCCATTTATTTCCCTTCCGAATGGTATTTACACACTGGTTATATCTTTTTGTGGTATAATTAAGTAAAAATAGAAGAATCGATGTATTCTAGGCTTAATCATTTTGATTATTACTAACTATAATAAATTATTATTTTTGTGGGGGAAAGGCAGGGACCGAGAAAACAAAGGTGCTTATTATATTTTGTCATGCAAACCAAGATCGTGTTCAAAAAAATGGGGGAGCTTATCATCAATATCCGTCACACGTGTCCGGAAGTATATCCTATAAATTTTCAAGACAGTGCAGTGCTGTGTCACACAGATGTATACAGATTAAAAGTATACTGAAAAGTTACTATTACCGGGTGGGCCAAAACAAACCGGACAATTTTTTTTTCATTATAACTTTTGAACTATACAATCGATTTTAATGGGACAAACTGCACTTGGCAGGGAATTAATCAGAGTTTTGACTAAATATTTTTTTTGTCCGACATCTGAAAATCCAAGATGGCATACGAAATTAAAATATACCCTTTAAAGATGCTCGTTTATTCTTGTATTACAAACATGTTTTAATTATTTTTTTAAACAAGTAGAAAAGCTGCACTCTTGCAACGCACAACAAGGTTCGAATCACCAAAATCGGTTCAGTGGTTCTAAAAAAAATATTTTTGTCTTAACCATTGTTTTGCATATTATACGATTGCCTTGCCAATCATGTCTGCATTTATTTTCTTATAGATTTATTAATACTGAACCGATTTTAATGAAATAAAAAATATCCTGGTTAGAATTGATTTCGTTTTAAAGATCATGATCAAAGTTTATCGCCATCTTTAAATTTAACTTGGTGGAAAGAATCATACTTGATTCTTCAAAATGGCGTGTTTAATCTTATTATCTTAATGATAATTTTGTCCGCTATCTAAAATTTTAAGATGGCGATAAATTTTATTAATAATTTATTTAAAAAAATAATTAAGACATATTCGCAACACAAGAATAAACGAGCATCTTCGCAGGGTACAATTTAATTTCGTCCGTCATCTTGGATTTTGAGATGGCGGACAGAAAGATATATTTAGTCAAAACTTTGATTAATTCTTTGCCAAGTGCAGTTTCTCTCATTAAAATCAATAATATAGTTCAAAAGTTATAATAAAACAATATTGTCCGGTTCTTTTTGGCCCACCCGGTATATTAGATCAATAAAAATTACCAAAAATTGAAAAAATTAAAAACAGCATGAAAACTTGGAAATTAAATCACGGCCAATAGGAAAACTAAATTAGACTGGATCCAAGTTTTTAGGATGAAATGGGGTGGATAATGTTCCACTTTTTCAGAGAAATCCTCCTATCGAAAAAAGTTAATTAATTTTTTTCACTAAAACGTCTACCTTTAAATGGTGAAATTGAATTAAAAATTAAATTTTCTCATTAAATTTACTCTACCTCTAGCCTTGTTTAGAGAAAGACCGCCCTTGTTAATTCAGAAGCGTCGGAAAATAAAAAAACGATTTTTGTCAAACATTTACGGGGTGTTTGTTTATTGTGTATTTATGTCACTCACCACTGATAACATAAATAATTTTATTGAAACGCCAATGAACTTGGCAAGAAAATAACATAACTAAAAAATGTGACTTTGAGTAACTTTAATGGGTTTGTCGCGTCTCTATTTCTTTAAAATATGTCCAAGGGCGTAGCGTGGAGGGGGGGGGGGGTATGTCGCCCCTCCCGCCCCGAGGATACTGGCGCCCCATGGGTGCTCTAAGCGCCCTAAGCTTTATTAAGCAGCAGGGCCGGCAACGGCAAATTGACAAGGCGGCAGAGCTGTCGCTAGAAAGACATGATGAACTTTTCTTTTTTGGTCTCAAGATTTTTGATGGGCGCCCTTTTTATCTGTCGATCCCCCCCGCCTCTTCAGGCACGCTGATGATACAAAGCCAACAAAAAATGTATGTATGTATTTAACTGGACGACTGTAGCTGTTACATAAAACAAATGGTTTAAGGCAACTAGTGAGGTAGATTTTTTAATCAGGATTATAGTTGGCCAGTCAGGTTCAATGACCTTTCAAATTATGTATATAACCAGGGCTATCAAAACGGACGGGCCACGATCCTACACTTTGTTGACGTCACATCCGGGGCTGATTTTTTTTGATGGCCACGTTACGACACAGCTGATTGTCAATAAAATATTGAAGTTGGAATGACGGTTCATGAATATTTGATTTTTTTTTTAATAAAGCCATTTTTGAGATTGTTTTTACTTTATTCTGGCAGAATAATTTTTTTTAAATGTATAGTAGTCCTTAATTTTTCATAGCTGCTTCATTAGCTCCCACAAAAATTAAGTTTAAAGCAGAAGCGAATGTGACAATCACAGATGCCAAAGTCAAATACATGTCAAATATAATAGTTTCGATGTGGTAGATGGCGGGTAATTTGAATTTAAAATAAGGAATGCTAAATCTTGAAGATTTTAACCTTTTAATCATGTTGCTTCCTTACAAAACTTTGGTGGAATATCGGGATGGTGTCTGAGAATATTTCGCTGAATTTTCGCGGAAATCTGTAGTGCCATTTTGAAAATATCATAATAAAACGTCTGACCTCCCATAAGACCCAATGTAAAATTCAGCCCCGGGAGAACAGCTGATTTTTTCAGGGTCGTGGCCTCTGTTTTTGTGTTGGCCTTGATATAACCTGTGCCTGTGTAAAAGTATAAAGACCTTAGCCACAACCCTGAAAAAATCAGCTGTTCCGCGAAATTTCAGTAAAATATTCTCAGACACCATCCCGATATTCCACCAACGTTTTGTAAGGATGCAAGATGATTAAAAGGTTAAAATCTTCAAGATTTAGCATTCCTTATTTTGAATTCAAATTACCCGCCATGTACCGCATGCCAACTCTTATATTTGACATGTATTTGACTTTGTCATCTGTGTTTGTCACATTCGCTTCTCCTTTAAATTAAATTTTTGTGTGAGCTAATGAAGCGGCTCTGAAAAACTTATTATCACTATACATTAAAAAAAAATTGTTCTGAAGAATATAGTAATAACAATCTCAAAACCGGCTTTATTGAAAAAAAAATCATATATTCATGAACTGTCATTCCAACTTCAATATTTTAAAGACAATCAGCTGTGTCGTGATGTGACCATCAATTAAAAAATAAGCCCCCGTTGTGACGTCAACAAAGTGGAGGATCGTGGCCCGTCCGTTTTGATAGCCCCGCATGATATTAAAACAAATATTATGAACTATAAAGCATATAAAAAATAATCCGAAGAGGGTATGTATATACATATATAGATATATATATATATATATATATATATATATATATATATATATATATATATATAAATACCCACTTTATGTAATTATTAAAAACTTTAAAAAATATTTTTATATATAAAATAATATTTTAATATAAGTAAAATAGTTATAGACCGACTCCCAAACTGAAGTCTTTTATAAAATGTCTTAGTCTAAAAACGGTTTGCTATACTAAGATGCAGTTTTCACCTCTTGAATATCGAGGCTTCCAAGTGGAATTTTTTTTTCGAACATCGATTTTCGTACACACTGTAAGACTTTTGATGATCTCCTGTATATTGTCGTCGTATTTTGCGACCTATATATCAAGGACTTTCAAATACCAACAACTAAAAAATTTGCCTTCGCATTTTTATGATAAGTAATTTATTTTTACATTCAATAATAATCAGTGATCACTTAACCATAGAAAAAAAGATTGGATGGTGATGCAATGTGTGATGTCATTTGTTTTATTGGCTCGGTCGCTCCTTTGATTTTTAAGTCCCACTGCAATAAGGTCATCCCATAAAAATAAAGTTGTAGTATTTTTTCTTTTATTACATTTTTATTATCAAAATTAAATATATCTACTATACTTGATGTTGTATTAAAGTCGCACCGCGTCATCAAAACCGTGATGGGCGGGAAGGGAGTAGAGGGGTACATACAGTGGCCCGCACTTCCTGTAATTTTTTTATTGATATTGATTCGCAAAACGAGGCACTGCACTAATTAGTCATTAGCTTACTATTTTACTTCCTTTTTATTTATGTCTTCTTCTAAACTATTTTATTAGAAAGAAACCTATATACTCTTGTCTGGTTGTTACGAACATATTGATTTAGCCGGGCTATGACGTTTTCTATTCGTTGTTGTTTTGACTGTTCTAATGTCAAACAAATTGGGACCGACTTTTTACAAAACAAATTACTGTTTTTGCAACTAAATCAATATTTGCGCACATTTTAATATAATTTTGGATTCTATTTTATGTTTCGGATCTTTATTTATTAGGTAAGTACCTATTTTATATCTCCTTTAAAAGGTCTCGGTGTTTTATTATAGACATATAAAGCGGCACACTGCAGGTACAAAGTGAAACAACAATTTTTTGGGGATTCTTTACATAGATTTTGCCGCAAAACTTGGTTTACCATAGTTATGATGCGGTGCCACTTATATACATCCTCAACTATACAGCAGATTTATTATGGCAAAAGCATTAATATCTTCAAAACCTAGAATTCGAATTTCCGCCTATTGTGGCAACATTGTGGAGACAAAGAGTTTCAGTGTTTTTCACAGTTTCTATTCCGGTAGTTGGCTTGAATTTTTAAAAAAAAGAAATTAGGAGTTTCTGAAAAAAAATTGAAACACCGTATTATCTAGGAAGCTGAATAAGGTCTAACATTATTAATGCTAGCAGTATTTTTACATCTGAGCTTGCTCTGTTGCGCCGTAAAATAAGGCAGACTTTAATAAGAACGGGGCCAGATTTTACTGGTTCACGAATAAAGTTATTTGTTTTTTAATTTTCTTTTATAGTTTTATCATATTTCCTATCGGCCTTCCAAAGCTTAACTCTGTAGCGTTTCTGGAAGTGGGCAATGTTAGTTTTACATAACTTTATGTAAGAAACCACACAATATTCCTTTTCAAAGCTATTTATTAAACTAAAAACTCGCAACACCGTCTTCTAATATTATAATCATATCGATATCTCATTTAAAAGGAGGCCGCTTTGCCTGCCCTGCGGAACACTTGATCTGTTTATCCAATTTTTAATAAGGCAAACAAAATAAATGGGTCGCCTCTAAAATTACATTAAGCCTTGATAACTATATTAATTCGTATCAGCATAATTTATAAAAAATGCTCACATTTACATTTATAGGGGAGGGAAGCAAATTAAAATCTTGGGGTTTTTAAATTTTTTCCTATAGTTTTATTATATTTCCTATCAGTCTACCAAAGCTCAGCTGTCTAGCTCCTCTGGAAGTGGGCAATGTTACTTTTACATAACTTTACATGTATGGGGGAGGGAAGTGAATTAGAATGTTGGGGTTTTTTGATTTTTTCCAAGGGTTTGGTCACAATTTCTATCAATGTGCCAAATATCAGCTTTGTAGTATGTCTAGAAGTACAGTAGAATTTTGATGATTTATACATAAGTGCATGAGTGAGTGAGTGAGTGGCAATTCCGAGATTTTTTAAAATTTCGTAACTACTTTACTACTTTATGGAAGAAGAAACTTGGAGGGATTATTAACTATATAAAGATCTTCGACTGGTCAAAGTTTGAGTTTCGTAGCTCATTCCGAAGTAGAGTTTTAGATAGGTCAAATATGGGCTGAAATGTTTCAAGAAAAGATGGTACAGCAGTTTCCGCGCGAACTTGGCGGGGCACTGCCGTGCCAAAATGATTTTTTTGTCAGTTTTTTTTAAATTGCTATTTTCGTAAAATAATGCGTATTTGAGGAAAGTCATAAAAAATTTACATTATTTTTACAATGTTTATATTTAGCAATTAGTAATTAGTATGTTTACTTGTTTATAAATATTAATAACGTAAAGATAGTGCTTCTATTATTACAAAAAATATAATATATGTCGTCATCGATATATTTGCTAAAATGGCTAAAAGCAGTCCAGAAGATAATGCTATGAATAGTTTTCTTGTTTGATATTTTTTATGATACCTAATAAAAAATAGATACGAACACGAATTTAAAAATAAATTATTCTACAGGGTCATGAAAATGAAGTTTCCACCATAGAAGCAACATCTTGTCAAGCTGCTCAATTTTATTTTGATATATATATATATATATATATATATATATATACATATATATATATATATATATATATATATTTATTTATCGGTTTCACAACGTTCTACATCTTCCGATACCCAATCTCTACTCGTTTCTGTTTGCCCATAATTCATCATCTAGGCCTCTTATTCTTATTTCACTGTCTATTCCTTCTCTCCAGCTTCTCCTTGGCCGTCCTCGTTTTCTTCGGCCAGTTGGTTTCCATTGTAGTATTTGTTTAGGTAGTCTTTCATCATTCATTCTTTGTACATGTCCGTACCACACCAGTTGTTTTGTTATCTTATATCATCCACTAAAGTACGTTCACCCACTGTCATAATTTCTCTTATTCGTTGATTTGTAACTCTTTCTCTTTTTGATTTCCCTGCTGCTCTTCTCCATCTCCATCTCCGTAGCGGAAAGCATTTTTTCTGTTCTATCCTTGATTGGCCATACTTCTGAGCCGTATGTAATAATACTTTTTACAATGGTGTTATATATAAGCTTTTTCTTATGGTTTGATATACTTTGGTCCCAAATTATTCCATTTAATAAAGTTATTGCTTTTCTTTCTTGTACGTTTCGACCTTTTATAGCTTTGTCTAGTGTTCCGTCAGCTGTAATTTTTAGACCAAAGTATTTATACTCATCACAGGACTGAATTCGCTGCCCGGTATTTAAGATTAGATCCTGTTTCGTTCCACCGATACACATATACTCTGTCTTATTGAGATTAACCTCTAGTCCCCACTTATTGTACTCTTCTCTTAATTTTATTTTAAATTCTTCTAAAGAAGGGGAAAAATTGTAAATGTTTCTTAATATAAGTACATTTTTACTCAAGAATCTGCTTTTTTAACCTAACAATATTTCTATGGACTCATTAATGATTTAGATATTGAAAGATTAATCTTTAAATGCTCAGCTAAGAAAGGTGCTTCAAGTAGCTATAAGAATGTAATAAATTTTAAACTGGCGTTAAATTTATTTATTTATTTTATTTTACAGCAAGGAATAGGCGTGGAGTTGATCAGGATATTACCAGAAACTCATCCCCCCACCTTAACCAATCTGTTTGCAGAGGCGGACTCAAAAGAAGATGTGGTAAGATTCTTTTAACAAACGTTAATTTTAGTACCCGTGAAATGAAAATTAATTTGGCTTATAAGTCCGCTGACCGACGCCGAAGTGAGAGACAAGTCTGCCTGTTGTCGTTAGTTTCCTTCGTATTTGGTAGATGGCGTCACAGGTGCCAAACATAAAATGACGTTTATAGCCAGTTACTTAGCATTGCAGGGATGTCATATCGCTCAAGCAGTGTTCTATTATACCGCTCTGTGGGAGCAACTGTAAACTGATCCCTGATTGATCCAAATCCTAAATGGGGTGCTCGCATCGGGATCTCCTATCAAACTCGCTTTTAACACAAACCCTCAAAATTTTTATTATTATTTTCAAAAACATTTTTAAACAAGCAAAGCAACGCATTTTAAGAATTGTGATAACAATTGTATACAGCAAATACTTGATTCCACAACAAGAAATCCAATAAATATTTTTGTTTGTCTTCAGAACTTCAGAACAGACCCAAGCGACAAAAACTTTTTCAACACGATTATTTTGGGCTTTCTACAAGGTTTTATATTTATTTTGTGGCATTACACGGAAACAAAAAAGAAAAAACACGCCAAAACACAATTAAAAAAGTACTATCCACCACTCCAGAAATCTTAGCGGGGAGTTTTTAATCGTTGATCGAAAATGACATTAGTTATGATGAAACAGTAAATGTTTAATTTTATTTGTCACAGATTGTGTTTATTGTAAAACAATCTAGTCAGTAAGACAAATTAGCAATTTTGTTTTAATTTAATTTACTAGAAAAGTCAGATTTAAACTTAGGGTCACTCAACAGTTCTCTCCGCTTTGTTTAGTGTGTAACTCACAATTGTGTTGTGTTTATAGCATTATTTTGTTTTATGTGTAATTCACTTAGTTTACTAGCTCAAACGGCTTCACTCTTTTTAGTCTTTGTACTAGCATAGTATTGTCTAGAAGCTGAATTGCTTCCACATTCACATGTCGATGGAGTCTATCTTCATGGCTTTTTGCGTACTTTTTTATAGTCTCTGCTACAGTTTCGATTTTTCGATCCCGATGAAGGTCACTATTTCGAACGTACCAAGGTGAATTCACAATGTTTCTTCATACTTTATTTTTATATCTCTGTAAAACTAGAATGCTACTCTCTTCAGCACAACCCCATAGTTGAATACCATATGTCCATACTGGTTTCAGTGTTTTTCTATAAAGCAGTAACTTATTATGAATTGTTAAATTGGACTTCCTTCCAATTAGCCAGTTCATTATTCAATACCTTATCTCAAGTTCTTTTTTTTTGTGCTATCCAGTGCTTTCCAGCGCAATTTGACATCAAGTGTCATACCGAGATATTTTGCCTGATTTGAATATGGTACGGGAATGTTGTTAATTATTGTTATTTGTATGTGATTTATATTTTTGTTTGTAAAATCAACATGAATTGATTTGGTTTCATTTAATTTTATTCGCCACTTTGTGGTCCAACTGTGAACTTCGGGGAATGCATCCTGAAGTTTTTCTATGCATTCTTCAATAGTTTTTTCTACCGTCAATAAACCAGTATCATCGACAAATGTTGATATGTGACAATTTTTTGGCTTTAAGATATCGCAAGTGAATAATAAGTATAGGTAAGGGCCTAGTACGCTACCCTGGGGCACGCCTGCTTGAATTTTTCTTAAATTTGAGTATGAGTCTTCCTGTTTTACTCTGAAATGTCTATCAGATATGTATGATTCCAAAATATCCGAATATTGTTTTGTCCATTGTCCATTAGATCTTGGACCCCCGTACTTCAAAAGCTTTCGAACAACCCACAAAAAAATAGTAGCCTTTTTTCCGATTAACCACAACATTTTTTTAAATATAATTTTTGCCATGTTAATAAAATACATTAATGAACCTACAGTCTGAACTACCATCGTTTAATATTTTAAATTGGTTATTTAACACCTATTATTTAAGCACTATTAGCGCAACGGAGACATTTTTTACTAATAATTATTAGAACGAAGTTCAAGGCAAAGGTCGATTTAGACAGCATGCTAAAAATAATATCACAAAAAGCTACATATATACTTTGTGATAATATTAACCATTTAATATTTTTGCCTCGTGGGTTTTAAATTAAATTATTTAAAAATCTAGGCATATTTTTGTTGCTGAAAATTTTATCAATTAGTTATGATGGTTTGTTAAAAGTTATATACAAGGTATCTGAAACGACTGCAAAAAATCTTGTCACATATTCCTGCAGTCAAAATAAGCCGATTTAAAGCAACTTATCTTAGTCTGAAATTGCCTTGTTTCCGAGATACAGGGTGTTAAATTTATTAGTATTTTTACCGTATTGCTTTTAAAATTGGTACCCGAGTGTTTTTGAAATGCGAAACTCGAATTGGGACATCTTGTAGCTGGGGTTGTAAGAGGACGCTTTACACTGAACTTTTAATAGTTTAAAATGAACACAACTTTTTTCTGATTGTACTTTGTTGCTTTTTTGTGAAACATTTTGTAAAAAGTAAAAAAGTAATGCGTTAAAAAAGTTCACAAATTTCAAAAAATACTATTTTTATTAAAATTTTAAATGTAACACCCTGTTTTTCTGACACGGAGTAATTACGGACTACTAGTAGTTTTAAATCCGCCTCAGGGGTAAGTGGTAAGATTTTGTACAGACCTTTTAGACAGCTGACTTAACCTGGGGCTCACAAGAGGGCAAATGAAGTCGGCCCTAACAGAGTGGACCCAGAAAGAGATACAAAAGGAATAGACCAACACAGGAAACGCCAGACAGGCGAAGGAGTATGTGACAGAATACAGCAAGTCCCGTAGGGACGGGCTGCTCCGTAGAACACAAAGAGAGGTGGGAGCCCTAACCGGACACGGCGTCCTACAAAAAATGAGAGTGAAGTAGGAAGCGACGTGAAGAGAGGTATTCGAAGAGGAAGCCTTCAAGACGGAGGACCTTTTGAATCTGATGTGGCCCGATATTCTGGCCTTTGTACAGAAGACGGGCAGATTCCTTAGCGAAGGAAGAACGCATTAGGGGGCAGTGGCGGATCCAGGGGGGGGGCACTAGGGGCACTTGCCCCCCTCGAGAATTTTTTGAATATACAAAAAATGAGTAAAAAGTAATGGTTTTGCTAATAAAAATTCAAAATTTTTGCCTGCGGCGCATGAAAGTGTCTATTGTTATTATCATCGAAATTACAACCACTGACTAGTTCAATAAAATGCTGCTTAAAAAAATATATACCGTTTTTTACCAACAGAGAATGTCACCTAAAGTGTCCCCCCCCTAGAAGCACCTCTGGATCCGCCCTTGTTAGGGGTGATGCAAGGGGGGTGGGGTAGTCGCCAGGCCTACCCACACTTCTACTACTACTACTAACCTTTGTTGTATCTAAAAACACACAGCCGCCTATCTATAAAACCAAACTTCTTTTCTATTGTTATCTGCAAAAATTATTATTTTTTAATTTATAACCTCCGGTTACATGGCTAAAATACGAAGTAGGTAGGTCATTAAAATAAATATCGAAAAGCAAATTAAGGAAAAAGATAGATAAAAAATATTAAAAGCAACTTCGAAAAAAAAATATCTACAGGTTTTTAAGCTTTGTTTATTTTTTATTTGATCGCTATATTTTGTTTCTCGTTATTTTTTCCATTTTAATTTTTCCTTCCTAGCCAGCGCAGCAATGGCTAGAAAAGGTATTGTTTTCTATGAAAAAGTTTTTTTACATAACGGCGAAAATGTGTTACTTGGGTGTATTTAGACCTATCTTACACCTGGTTCCCACCTACGACTTTCTCGTGGGTGCCCGCTCACGCGTAACATGATCTCAATATGAAATGTTATGACAGTCATGTGACGAGTGCGCGGGCACGCACGAGAAAGTCGTCGGTGGAAACCAGGTTTTAGCAATCTCATCGTGAGGTCTGTCTGTGTGTGTGTATGTGTGTGTGGGTCTGTTCGGCCCACGATAGCTCCTCTGGAATCGCTGAACCAATTTTCATGAGATTTTCATAAAAAATAGTGCTCGACACTGTAACAAGATGAAAGAAGTTCGACAGTTATGACCTCAGAGTAAGAAATTTTTTTTCCTAAGCTCTAAGGTCGACACTGACAGTAACATGTGTTTGTAGTAAGTCTTGGCCGTCGGACTCAGTGTATTGAATTTTTGGTGTTTTTTTACTGTGTGTTGAGTTTTATTTTTGTATAAAATAAACAAGAAGTGATGAAAATATTGTGAAAAATCAGCCCAGTTTGGTTTTTGCGAGATGATTCCAGTGACGCAGCTATGTTGCCATCGTCGGGGATTCTGTAAATTCTTTTCAGGAATGACCGCCACGAATAGGGAAAATTTACACGGGGCCGCGGTTGATTACTTCTCTTTATATTTTTCTTACTCTAAGGTTATGACAGTTACAAATTCAAAAAAATTCGAAGTTTTGAATGGAGCATCTCATCAATATACGGTTTTCGTAATATAGTAGGACACATTATTCTTAATAATTTGTGTTATAACTAAAAACTTCGTAGGAGCTTTCGTTTCTGAGATATTTATAAAAAACTGTTTTCAAGGCTGATATATCGTGGAGTTCACTGGAGTGTGCTAATGGGCTGGGAAGGTAGCAGATCCATTATGGATCCATTTATTTATTTATCTTTTCGATATTCTTTTTTAATTTTCAAAATTTTTCTCCAATTTTTTTTATTGGGTATTTTAGTTTTCAATCAAAATTTTATTTTCCGACATTACTTTTTTAATTCAATGTATGACGTCATACATTACCGTTCGTTTTTATTAATATAATTTACTTGGTCGTCAACATGAGTGTGTCTAAAATTAAAACTTTCGCGCAAAATGAAAAATCGCCATTATGAAACTGTTCCGAAAATAAACGAATTGCTCGAATGTATGTAAATAACTTGTTGATTTTTTTGTAGGAGGTTGTTGTCAAAATCCTATTATATTTTTTGTGCATGTTATTTATAGTGATAAATCTGAAAACACATGTCTAGCTTCTTCATGCGTGTTAGAGCATCTTCAAATACTGCTATGCTATATATATATATATATATATATATATATATATATATCGGTTTCACAACGTTCTACGTCTTCCGATACCCAATCTCCACTCGTTTCTGTTTGCCCATAATTCATCATCTAGGCCTCTTATTCTTATTTCACTGTCTATTCCTTCTCTCTAGCTTCTCCTTGGCCGTCCTCGTTTTCTTAGTTGGTTTCCATTGTAGTATTTGTTTAGGTAGTCTTTCACCATTCATTCTTTGTACATGTTCGTACCACACCAGTTGTTTTGTTCTTTCCCTGCTGCTCTTCTCCAATAGTCCATCTCCGTAGCGGAAAGCATTTTTTCTGTTCTATCCTTGATTGGCCATACTTCTGAGCTGTATGTAATAATACTTTTTACAATGGTGTTATATATAAGCTTTTTGTTATGTTTTGATATACTTTGGTCCCAAATTATTCCATTTAATAAAGTTATTGCTTTTCTTCCTTGTACGTTTCGATCTTTTATAGCTTTGTCTAGTGTTCTGTCAGCTGTAATTTTTAGACCTAGATCCTGTTTCATTCCACCGATACACATATACTCTGTCTTAATGAGATTAACCTCTAGTCCCCACTTATTGTACTCTTCTATTAGTTTTCATGTCATATATTCGAGGTCGTCATAATCCTGAGCCACTACTATCTGATCATCGGCGCAACATAAAGTATAAAAGGTGGTTTCGTCCAACGGAATTCCCATGTTTTGGCATTTTCTCTTCCATGCTTTAAGGACTTGTTCCAAGTATATCTTGAAGAGCGTAGGCGAGATACAGCAACCTTGTTTAAGACCTTTATTTACTTGAAAGCCTTTGGTTAGTTTTTCTTTTATTTTAACTTTTGCCTTACTATTCCGGTATAACTCTTTGATTGTTGTACGCTTATGTTTGTGTTTTCCAACTTTTTCCAAAGTAGATTTAGTGGTATACTATCATATGCCTTCTGCAAATCGACGTAAAGCAGATGCAGCTCTTGTCCGTATGCCATTTTCTTTTCAATAACTTATACAAAAGAGATGATCAGAAGTCGATTTACCCGCCCTGAAACCGGCTTGTTCTTCTGCCTCCATGTCTTTATATTCGCTCTCTACTTTATTTCTTATTATTTTACCGTACTGCTATGCTATGCCGTCATGAAAGGATCTCAGTTTTTTTGATATCCCTGATTTATTTAAATTTTTTTCAGACCATAACGTGCGATTGTGAAATGACTCCAGCCTTCCAGCTCAAAGCATTCCGTCAAAAAGGAGAAAAAGTTGAAACCTCTCACTACAGAGTCGATGTTAACCGCTTCCGTGCAAGGTAATTTGCGTTTGTTCAGTTCACACTCAATTTTTTACATTGTTTCGTATTAAGGTGAAACAATACGTTACAATTTGCTCTGTTACGTCAAATTTTACTCTTTAACTTCAAACAATCTATGACGTCAAAATTTGCCATGTGACATCAGAAGTTGCCCTCTAACGTCAGAATTTGCCATTTAACGTCAGAATTTGCCCACTTACTTCAGAATTTGCCCTTTGACGTTGGAATTTGCCCTTTGACGTTAGAATTTGCCCTTTGACGTTAGAATTTGCCCTTTGACGTTAGAATTTGCCCTTTCACGTTAGAATTCTCCCTTTGACGTTAGAATTTGCCCTTTGACATTAGAATTTTCCCTTTGACGCCAGAGTTTGCCCTTTAACGTCAGAATTTGCCCTTTGAGGTCAGAATTTGCCTTTTGAGGTCAGAATTTGCCTTTCGACGTTATAATTTACCCTCCGGCGTCAGAATTTGCCCTTAGACGTCATGATTTGCCTTTAGACGTCATAATTACACGTAAGAATTTGCCGTTTAACGTCAGAATTTTTTCGAAAGGTCAGAGTTTGCCCTTTAACGTCAGAATTTATCCGTAACGTCGGAATTTGGCCTTTGACATCAGAATTTGCCTTTTGACGTCAAAATTTGCTATTTGACGTCGGAATTTGCCCTTTGACGTCAAAATTTGCCCTTTGATGTCAAAATTTGTCCTTTGATGTTAGAATTTGCCATTTATGTCAGAATTTGTCCTTCGACGTTATAATTTACCCTCCGACGTTAGAATTTGCCCTTAGACGTCATAATTTGCCCTTAGACGTCATAATTACACGTAAGAATTTGCCGTTTAACTTCAGAATTTTTCCGAAAGGTTAGAGTTTGCCCTTTAACGTCAGAATTTATCCGTAACGTCGGAATTTGGCCTTTGACATCAGAATTTGCCTTTTGACGTCAAAATTTGCTATTTGACGTCGGAATTTGCCCTTTGACGTCAAAATTTGCCCTTTGACGTCAAAATTTGCCCTTTATGTTAGAATTTGCCATTTATGTCAGAATTTGTCCTTTGATGTGTTAGTCTGTCCTTGGCCGCCAGAACTTGCCCTTTGACGTCAGAATTTGCCCACTTACATCAGAATTTCCTATATAACTCCAGAATTTGCCCTCTGACGTCATAAATCGGAATCTGACGTTAGAATTTGCGCCCTGACGTTACACTTTGTCCTAGGACATCACAATTTGCACTCTAGCGTTAGAATTTGCGGTCTGGCGCCGGAAATTGCTGTGCGACCCGACATTAGAATTTTCCTTTAATATAAAAAATTAGGCAAAAAAACTGTCAAAATCGCAAATAAATACAAAAACAGCAGTTGAGAAGCACTTGACATTTCTAAACCAGAGAACAAAATGTCAAACTGAAACAGTAACAGGGCGGCGGCCATTTTGGATATGCCACTTTAACTTTGGTCAACTTCAATCCGTGGCTGACATAAGCAGCGTTCGGTATTTGCATCTCAGACGTGACGGATTTTTGGTCGCGTAATTACAGAATAGTCAAATCGATCAAATTTTTATAAATGGTTATAACCTTAAATATAACCAAAAATATTATGTACATATTGCAACTCACGCCCAGCTATAATTTTGACAAAATTTTCCTGAGATGTCGGAAATTTATATAATTTGTTGTCTTCAACATCAAATAATTCGATTTCAATCTTTTTACATAAAAAAATTATTTTTGTAAACAAAACAACTACACAACATACGTCACAATCTCAGATTAATCTGTTTCGTCGATCAAAATGTACGGGGCAATCAGATTTACGTCCGACTATTCTGAGCAGAATTACCGAACGATTCAGATCTACCTCCCCTAGATCTAGATGGAATTAACGAACGATTTCGATCAAAAAGACGTAAATACCGAACGCAGCTATAGACTCTTATTATTGTAATTTTTTGGGTAGGTTACACATATTCTGTGTCACTGAGAAGCTTCAAGCTGAGGTGAAATGTGACGGCTGGCCAGACATCAAGATAGCCTTGGCTCCGGTCGGTAACATCAAAAATAATCTTGATGAAACGCAGCTTCAGGAGGTTATCAAGTAAGTACTGCCATCTATACAGGGTATTCTTAAATGTCATGTACGAACACGGGTAATTCTTTGGCTTAGTTCGAGACTAGAAGTTCCTATAAACATTTCATGTAAAAAAAAGCCAATTACGCGAAAAAGGTAGTCTGTAAAAAGAATTGAGATAAAAGTAAAGCCAAGTTCTCCAATAAAAATTTAAAAATGAAAGGTGTATGTAATGTGTATAGTGGATGGAGTAAATTAAAATTTTGGGTGTTTTTTTATTTTTTCCAAAGGATTGGTCATAATTTCTATCAGTCTGCCAAATTTCAGCTTTGTAGCTTGTCTGGAAGTACAGTATAATTTTGATGATTTATACATGAGTGAATGAGTAAGTGGCAATTTCGCCGTTTTTGAAATTTCGTAATTACTTTAGGGAAGTCCATGAAACTTGGAGAGATTGTTAACTCTATGAAGCTCTACGACTGTGCAAAGTTTGAGTTTCGTAGCTCATTCCGAAGTAGAGTTTTAGATAGGTCAAATATGGGCTGAAATGTTTCAAGAAAAGATGGTATTAGGCAAACTTGGCGGGGCAGTGCCGTGCCTTCAGATTTTTTGCTCAGTTTTTCTTGTTTAGTTCTGGAAACCATTTTTAAAAATATTTAGTTCAAACTTGGAATCTAAATTAAGCTTTCATCATTGGGCATGCCAAACCTTATAGACCCGTAAAAATAACTTTTGGAAAGGAAAAAATTAATAACAACTAACGGGAAAAATAAATTAGACTCGATCCGAGTTAATGGGATGAAATGAGGTAAATTTTAAGGTGTCTTTTACGATTTTCAGCAAAACTAGACCTGTCATCTAAAAAAGTTAAATGTAAAAGTTATAGGTAATAGTAATTTTATTTTTAAACCATTTGTACAAAACCACTTTCTTACATAACTAAAATTTTTCGAGAAAAATTGATAAAACGTGTTTTTCGTCTTGTATCTCGCACTATTTTTTTGCGTTTTTCACAAAATTTGGTGAAAACTTATATTTTGATGTCCAAATACATTCTAATTTTTTTCGAGAAAAATTGATAAAACGTGTTTTTCGTTTTGTATCTCGCACTATTTTTTTGCGTTTTTCACAAGATTTGGTGAAAACTTATATTTTGATGTCCTAAATACATTCTAATTTTTTTCGAGAAAAATTGATAAAACGTGTTTTTCGTTTTGTATCTCGCACTATTTTTTTGCGTTTTTCACAAAATTTGGTGAAAACTTATATTTTGATGTCCTAAATACATTCTAATTTTTTTCGAGAAAAATTGATAAAACGTGTTTTTCGTTTTGTATCTCGCACTATTTTTTTGCGTTTTTCACAAGATTTGGTGAAAACTTATATTTTGATGTCCTAAATACATTCTAATTTTTTTCGAGAAAAATTGATAAAACGTGTTTTTCGTTTTGTATCTCGCACTATTTTTTTGCGTTTTTCACAAAATTTGGTGAAAACTTATATTTTGATGTCCTAAATACATTCTAATTTTTTTCGAGAAAAATTGATAAAACGTGTTTTTCGTTTTGTATCTCGCACTATTTTTTTGCGTTTTTCACAAAATTTGGTGAAAACTTATATTTTGATGTCCTAAATACATTCTAATTTTTTTCGAGAAAAATTGATAAAACGTGTTTTTCGTTTTGTATCTCGCACTATTTTTTTGCGTTTTTCACAAAATTTGGTGAAAACTTATATTTTGATGTCCTAAATACATTCTAATTTTTTTCGAGAAAAATTGATAAAACGTGTTTTTCGTTTTGTATCTCGCACTATTTTTTTGCGTTTTTCACAAAATTTGGTGAAAACTTATATTTTGATGTCCTAAATACATTCTAATTTTTTTCGAGAAAAATTGATAAAACGTGTTTTTCGTTTTGTATCTCGCACTATTTTTTTGCGTTTTTCACAAGATTTGGTGAAAACTTATATTTTGATGTCCTAAATACATTCTAATTTTTTTCGAGAAAAATTGATAAAACGTGTTTTTCGTTTTGTATCTCGCACTATTTTTTTGCGTTTTTCACAAAATTTGGTGAAAACTTATATTTTGATGTCCTAAATACATTCTAATTTTTTTCGAGAAAAATTGATAAAACGTGTTTTTCGTTTTGTATCTCGCACTATTTTTTGCATTTTTTACAAAATTTGCTGAAAACTTATATTTTGATGTCTTAAATACATTCTAATTTTTTTCGAGAAAAATTGATAAAACGTGTTTTTCGTTTTGTATCTCGCACTATTTTTTGCGTTTTTCACAAAATTTGGTGAAAACCTATATTTTGATGTCCTAAATGCATTCTAATTTTTTTCGAGAAAAATTGATAAACCGTGTTTTTCGTTTTGTATCTCGCACTATTTTTTTGCGTTTTTCACAAAATTTGGTGAAAACTTATATTTTGATGTCCTAAATGCATTCTAATTTTTTTCGAGAAAAATTGATAAAACGTGTTTTTCGTTTTGTATCTCGCACTATTTTTTTGCGTTTTTCACAAGATTTGGTGAAAACTTATATTTTGATGTAAATACATTCTAATTTTTTCTGAGGAAAATTGATAAAACGTGTTTTTCGTTTTGTATCTCGCATTATTTTTTTGCGTTTTTCACAAAATTTGGTGAAAACTTATATTTTGATGTCCTAAATGCATTCTAATTTTTTTCGAGAAAAATTGATAAAACGTGTTTTTCGTTTTGTATCTCGCACTATTTTTTTGAGTTTTTGACAAAATTTGGTGAAAACTTATATTTTGATGTCCTAAATACATTCTAATTTTTTTCGAGAAAAATTGATAAAACGTGTTTTTCGTTTTGTATCTCGCACTATTTTTTGCATTTTTTACAAAATTTGCTGAAAACTTATATTTTGATGTCTTAAATACATTCTAATTTTTTTCGAGAAAAATTGATAAAATGTGTTTTTCGTTTTGTATCTCGCACTATTTTTTGCATTTTTTACAAAATTTGCTGAAAACATATTTTGATGTCTTAAATACATTCTAATTTTTTTCGAGAAAAATTGATAAAACGTGTTTTTTGTTTTGTATCTCGCACTATTTTTTGCGTTTTTCACAAAATTTGGTGAAAACCTATATTTTGATGTCCTAAATGCATTCTAATTTTTTTCGAGAAAAATTGATAAAACGTGTTTTTCGTTTTGTATCTCTCACTATTTTTTTATGTTTTTCACAAGATTTGGTGAAAACTTATATTTTGATGTCCTAAATACATTCTAATTTTTTTCGAGAAAAATTGATAAAACGTGTTTTTCGTTTTGTATCTCGCACTATTTTTTTGCGTTTTTCACAAAATTTGGTGAAAACTTATATCTTGATGTCCTAAATACATTCTAATTTTTTTCGAGAAAAATTGATAAAACGTGTTTTTCGTTTTGTATCTCACACTATTTTTTGCGTTTTTCACAAAATTTGGTGAAAACTTATATTTTGATGTCCTAAATACATTCTAATTTTTTTCGAGAAAAATTGATAAAACGTGTTTTTCGTTTTGTATCTCACACTATTTTTTGCGTTTTTCACAAAATTTGGTGAAAACTTATATTTTGATGTCCTAAATGCATTCTAATTTTTTTCGAGAAAAATTGATAAAACGTGTTTTTCGTTTTGTATCTCGCACTATTTTTTTGAGTTTTTCACAAAATTTGGTGAAAACTTATATTTTGATGTCCTAAATACATTCTAATTTTTTTCGAGAAAAATTGATAAAACGTGTTTTTCGTTTTGTATCTCACACTATTTTTTGCGTTTTTCACAAAATTTGGTGAAAACTTATATTTTGATGTCCTAAATGCATTCTAATTTTTTTCGAGAAAAATTGATAAAACGTGTTTTTCGTTTTGTATCTCGCACTATTTTTTTGAGTTTTTCACAAAATTTGGTGAAAACTTATATTTTGATGTCCTAAATACATTCTAATTTTTTTATGTCAGAATATATGTGTTCATGTTCTGGAAACCGTTTTTTTTGAAGAGTGTTTTTTGATTAAAAAAATTACAACTTGTTTATGACATAAAAGGTAAGTTTTTACCAAATTTCTTGAAAAAGAACGAAAAAAATTAGATTTTTCTTATGTTTTTCGGAACATTTTACGTTATTTAAAAAATGTTTTATACTAAAGTTGTGGACCTTTTTATTGCTTATAACTTTCATAATTAACCTTTTTCGATGGTCGCGCTATATTCTTTCTTTCATGCTGTAATAATTTTTTTCCATTTTTTACTCTTTTAAAAGTTCATTCAAAGTCTCTTTCTTTTTAGTGAAATCTTGTCGACAGCCTTTCGAAATACCGACGTCAAGTTAAATTTGGCACAATACTCGTCTTGTCCCCGACTAATCAGGCATGTGGAAATGCCAATGGGTAGAAATTTGCCTGTGCATTATGATAGTATGGTGAGTATAATTTTTTTTAAAATTTGTTATTGGATGGTGTTTACAGTAGAGGTTTTTACGGGTGTTTATCCGATTTCGGAAAATACCTCAAACATATAGCTCGTTGATTTTGTTTGTAAGGGGAGCCTTTTTGGCTGTCTTCGAGGGGTAAATTTTACCCCTATATGTTGAATAGGGAAAGTAAGTCGAGTGACTGTCGGGAATGTAAATGACCCTTGACAGCTTAGAAAAACGAGAAGAGCAAAACGTGGTTTTGCAGAGATAAGAAAGTGGTTCCGCCTCATTCCACAATAATAACCGTCTAGGTGCCACCTACCACAGAGCAGATGGTTGATGCGAGAAAAACTACTGAAAAATAAAAAGTGGGAGTTGTAATGGTTAAGCGTGGGGATACATCAAGTAGAGAGAGGGTTTTTCCTTCAAAGTGATTGGCTATGGAAAAACAGTGACATTAGAAAGTGTTGTTGTTGTTTGTTTAGGGTTACTTGTTTAGCTCATTAGCTAGAATGTAAAGTAAACTTTAGGGTTATTAGAAACGCCACCTACTTGGTTCCTCCAAGCTCTTCAAAGAGGGGATAATCAATTACTTAGGTCCAACCTACCATTAATAAAAACCCAAATTTTGAGAAGACAACTCGGTAGTCACATTCTAAGTTTTGTTGAATTTAAACTAAAACCTCTTAAATAAATAGTAAAGAAACATAATATTTGTCTATTTGAAGAACATTTTGTAATTTGTTATTTAGGTAAGTTAAAGTTTTTATTTTAAAATTTTGGGTCTGGTTTGTTTTATAGGTAATAAGAAGAGTCTTGTAACAATTTGTAAATTGCAACAGAGTTTTATTTTGTATTAATTAAAGTTTGTAACGTTTTTTAAACTGTTTTATATTTATTTTATAAACACGAGATCTGATCTACTACGATACCCTCGTTTAAGGGCTCGATTTAAAATAAAATCGTACCCAAAAATACTTTACTTTAAAGATCTCTTGAATCTCTACAACCGTAGTAGGCAAATATCCTTAAAAATGCAGTTGTTAAGACGTTCAATAAGAGACCTTTAAAACAAGGTATCACTCGACCAAGCATTTGACCCACTTTCGCTATTTACAATATGCTACAAAACTTTTATGATAGTTAAAAAGTATCCCCCCCCTGCATACAAAATTAAGGTGTTTGAGGGTTTTTCCGAAAAAGTACGACAACTACTCAAAAAGCCTTTGTTAACTTAAAAAAAAACACCTTGTATTGATCGTGTTTCATGTAAAAATCCTTGTTTCGACTAAGAAGCGTGGTGAAATTCTATTCGAGAACTATGCCTTGTTTGTAGATTCGAGTCAGGCTATCTTGGTGTGCATGTATCATTTTAAGTCATCTGACTGATAGCATTAATCTTTTTTTAAGGGTATGAGAGAGAAACATACTTGCGCATAAATTTGACCCAAAGTAGATAATTATAAAATCTCCAAAGCTGGCAGCTACTTGATATGACTTTGACAAATTGTTCCATGTAAATTTGACAGTGTCACAACATCTATGCCTGCCTATGCATGCAAACTATCTTGTTTTTTCTCTGGCCTAACATTTTGCTGTTATTAAGTCTTGATAGTATTTGGTGCGCCGTTTATCTCTGACGTCACTCGTCGTAGCTCCTGTTGCTTTCGTCACGCAGACCAAACAGAAGCGCGCATCGCGCAAAGTTTGCCTGATATAGAATGATTTCAGGCCCAAGCACCGGAGCTGCACAAATTGTCAACCTGTGTGTCTATAAAAAAAATTTGTAGTTTTTGATAGACATAGTTGCTGTTTTTTTTGTCAAATCTCAAAATGGATTGCTGACATACATCGCTGAAAACCATAAAAATTACTGCAGCATGTGCTTGACGTTCTGGCCCTGCTTCTGTTTGGGTTTACATCACTGAAACAGAGGCAGGCGCGTCGTTGTTTTACAAGTGTGACCTAACTTCGCTATAGTATAAGAGCCCAGTAGGATTTTGGGCTTGAATTGCAAACCGATACTCATATATTTTAATCGATTCGTCCGTCATAAGACCATGTCCCAAAAAAAAAATGGAGATACCTGCGAAAATCCTGCATAAACAATCCGCCATCTTTGTTTAAAGATGGCGAAAAGGAGTTTGAATCAAATGTACGTAACTTTTTTATTATGACATCGATTTTAGTCAAACAAATTGTGATTAGCTTCTACTATAATGGTCTCTCTAAATCACTATCAATACTTTGTTTTTTATTTGTCTCTATACTATAAATTCTGTAAGTTCCTCAAATATGCTGTTTTTTTTTAGGTTTTTTGATTTTTTAAAGAAAACTACTGGATTTACAAAAAAATACTCTGCCAATCTATGGGCACCTAAGCTCACACTAGGTAATATAGTTATAGTGTGAGCTAATATAATCAAAAACTGAAATATATTTTATTCAACTCCAGACTAAATTACCTTTCGTTTGATACCACACAAGCCATGTTTTGACTTAAACTCAAATTTTTTCAATCTACCCCCCACCCTTTAAAAAAAAACTAAAATGTATTTTGTTTAACTCCAGACTCAATTACCTTTCGTTTGATATCACACACGCCATATTTTCACATAAACTCTAATTTTTGGAATCTACCCCCATCCTTTTATTTGGCTTGCGTTCGGTGGATTTTGTTCATTTTTAAATGGGACCATCACGGCCCAAGACCCAACTTAGGTACCAAATTTCATTAAAATCGGACAAGCGGTTTTTGAGTTATGCGGGTTGGTCGTTACAGACAGACATACAGACAGACAGACAGACAGACAGACAGACAGACAGACAGACAGACAGACAGACAGACAGACAGCAAAACAAAAAAGTTTCAAAATCATCTGAAACGCAAAGATATATAAAAATTTTTGAAATCGGAGCAACTTTTTTTTTTCTCGAAAAAATTACGATCACCATAGCTCACACTACTTATAGTAGTAGTGTGAGCTAAAACATGAAAAATAAAAAATATGCAGATTGTAAAGATGTATTCATTTTGGGTCTAATATTTGCTGTAGATTAACTGGTTCTCGAGTTACACTTAAAAAACCACTAAATTGGCCTATACCTACCCCCAGGTACAAAATTTTCATATTTTCAGTCATGAAAGTTACTAAAAAACTATACAGATCGAAAAAGGATGTCAAGCTTAATAAGAAACGGCTATTAGTTTCAAACAGAAACTGATACTGAGGTAGATATGGCTGCTTAAACATGGCCGAAGCGTAATTTACAATTTTATTTTTGAGGGTAATTTTTTTATGTAAAACGGCTCTTAGACTACTAGGGTTTACCGACTTCGACGCTCGGGCTTTCGTAGTCCGATCGCAGCGCCACTTTAGACCCTCGCTTTTCCGCACCCAAACCACCCCTGAGCTGCACTTTGTTCTCGTATTTTCTGAAGTTCAAATTTTTGTTTATGTAACTAATTTCTACGGATTTTACCAAGAGTTTTCTTAGTATGTCTGCTAAATTGTACCAGTCAGACGAAAGTCTATGTTTTTGGCAGGTTAACGCATATTCCTCAACCCCGAACCACAACCCTTACAGTTCAAATCTGCTGCAGGGCGAAAAACGCCTCTTGGTGAAAATAATCCGGGCAAGCGAATTAAGCGGTGCTCAAGGTGCTGTAGATCCGTACTGCGTCGTCGAGATGGACGAACCGCCTCAAAGAAATCAGACCTCGGTGCACAAGGGAACTACTGAACCGTTCTGGGACGAACACTTTTTGTTGTAAGTAATTCAATGATGTGACTACGGATATGAGTAAAGTTTTTTTTACTCAGATTTAGTTATTTGCGTCAAAAAATGCTAACTGGGGCACGATAACCCGTTTAACCAAATTTGGCACTCAAATTTTGGGGTAGGGGAGAGCGGGTACAATTGTAACGACGCGTTAAACAAATCAAGTGATCATCTAATTTAATACAATGCGACCATGTTGTAAAGAGAACCGAACCGAACCGAACCGAGGGGGATTTCACTGGCCGCAATATATGTACAAATTTTGATGAAATAATGCGGCATTATTTCGCATTTTTTCACATTTTTTTGCATTGTTTCGCATTTTTTCAAATTTTTTCGAATTTTTTCGCATTTTTTCCCATTTTTTCGCATTTTTTCGCATTTTTTCGCAATTTTTCGAATTTTTTCTGCATTTTTTCACATTTTTCTGCATTGTTATAATTTTTTTTCTTATAAATCAAAAATCGTATGATTGCTGTCCCCGAGTTCAAACAAACAAACAAACGGAATTAGTGTTCGGTAAATATTTTAGTAATCACGCATTTTTTTTTGCCCATTTAATTGAAAATTAAATTAGCCCTGATTACTGCTGAGTCTTCAACGAGGTCTTCAAGTTATATTTTTCTAAATGCAAAAAATTCGTTTTTAAAACTGCCATTAATAAAGGGATTAATAAAGAACGCGATTCTTCCACGAAATCGCTTGTTACCAGGAGGAATTGTAAACTCTTATGTGCTTACATTAAGGTTGATTTTCGTTTATTTACTAAAAATCAGGTATGAAAACTATTTCCATCTTTGTTGCACTTTCGATATGTATATAGCACCTGCTCTTTCTTTTCCTCAAAAATGGGACTCCTGAGCTGACGCGAACTAAAGTCCGCGTCAGCTAAGAAGTGATATTTTTAAGGCAATAGAAAGAGCTGGCGCTGTACGCAAATCCACATTATGCTGGTTTTACTCCAATAATGTGGGACGACTCTCGACTGACAGACTTTTAAGATTTCAAGGACCAATGACAGACCAACCTCGAACAAAACAAACAGGACAGGGAAAAACAAAGAACAGACTGACCAACCAAATACTAAAATCAAAACAACCTTCAAAAAAAACGCTTACAAAACAAAGACGTACAAAAAAAATGTACCAAAAAAGTGAGACTGAAACAGAAACTGAAAGTGAAACAGAATACATAAGTGAAAGTGAGATAGAAGCAGAAGATTTTGAGGACATTGATATATCAGACGATTAGGAGTAATGAGTATAAATGTATATTTTCACTTAAGAGTAGACATGCTTTTTTCCAGTCAGTCACCTTAGCTCCGAAACGTAGAAGCGACGTTGCAAAATGCGGCAAAATGACTCACGTGATATACATACCTTTTTGAGTGAAAAAAACATCAGAATTGGCTGAAATTTGAGTGGAGGGCGCATTTTGTATAAACTAAGCCACGGCTCGTAGCACTTTTTTGATTTTTTGTCAAAAATTCTTTCTAGGCCACCGATTCGAAATATTTATGTCATGAATATTTCGAATCGGTGTCCTTAGAAAGAAGTTTTTACTTATTCGGCAAAAAAAAAACAAAACATTGCTCCGAGCCTTGTCTTAGTTTTTACAAAATGTGCCTTCCACTCAAATTTCAGCCAATTCTGATGTTTTTTTCACTCAAAAAGGTATGTATATCACGTGAGTCGTTTTGCCGCATTTTGCAACGTCGCTTCTACATTTCGGAGCTAAGGTGACAGACTGGAAAAAAAGCATGTCTACTCTTAAAAAGTTTTATAAACATGATTAATAAAATACTTTTTTAAAAATTAACCTACCGAAAAATTACCCTTTTCTTTTTACCCTTTTTACAACACTGCCCGAATACAATGAACTCAACAATTCTTAATTTTATTATTTAGCATTTTTCCGCACTATTTCGCATTTTTTCGCATTTTTTCGCATTTTTTCACATTTTTTCACATTTTTTCGCATTTTCTCAAACAATGCGAACATATGTACAAAAAAATGGTCAGTGAAATCCCCCTCGGTTAAAACACCCGTCCAACTTTAATAATCCTATATCATGAAAACTGGGGGTTGTGTTGTTTTATGAACTTTTTTGCATCACCCATTAAAATATTGTTTAGTAAGTTTTCTTACTTTAAGGTTAAACTATTTTATTTTTTAGCGATTTGAATCCCCATACAGCAGAGTTACTTTTTGAGATATACGACCACGCGACCAAGCCTCACAAGTTTTTAGGATTAGCTATTGTAGGTAAGTTCTTTCTTTAAAAAAAAATGACATATTCAGTACAGAGAATAGACAAAATTTTATTTCCAAATTTTACAATCTTAAATTGGTTCGTCAGACTTAGACATATTTCTATGCTTACCGTGGTTTACACGTCATCAGTAAGGTTATTCCTCTAGATATGCCAGGTCTCGGTATTGATGCTGACAAGAACTTGCGGTGCAGTGCTAGCCAGTGGTATACAGAGTGTCCCATTAAAGATAGCAGCCGGATTTATCTACAAAACTACTATCGATATGACTTCGGCAAAAAAAATTGGTGTAACAAAATCGGCTCTTGCAAATTTACCTCAAATATTTTTGATTCTGTAGTTCCCCGCTAAGAGGCAGTCATGATATCTCCCTACAAGAAAAATTGCATTTTTGGACGAAACACTATGTTTAACAGACAAAAATTATACCATATACATATTCCCTGAAAAATTCTGTATAATTTGGACCTCCCACATGTACAGGGTGTCCCAAATTGGGCACTTTTAGGGGGTTTAAGGTACTTCTAGGGGAGACAGATAAAAACTGACCACGCATTGCGAGGCTCAAATTTCAAGAGAAAACTTATAGTGAAAACCGCATTTTGAAATACCGTCTGGTCTTTGAGCTACGGGGGCTTTTTGAAAAGTCTGCATTTTGGAAGGGGGTCTATAACTTCGTTATTAGTGGAAATTTTGATTTAGAGTAAATTACAATTGTATAGACTTTGTCACGAGGAATTCACCCGCTAAATTAAATTTTAACTGTCACTTTTAGTTTTTGAGATATGACATAAAGTTGCATTTTTTCTTATGGAATGGCCTATATTTTATTTAATTATCGAATTCGTCATTGAATTCTTTTCAAAATGATGTATCATATGTCATTGTTTGATTGAGCGGTTTAAGAGATATTCAGCTTTTTCACTTATTTCTAGTGCGCTATGATTTCCTGCTGAGGCAGGTCAAGGCACTCCAGTATTTTTATTATTTTACACAGTAACATTTTAACATGTCATACTTTTCATCGTTTTGATACATATTTCAAAATAAAATTAAAAACGCTTTTGTGCAAAATAATTTCACATCAAAGCGTAATGTCAAATTGTTTAAACAATTGAAAACAATGACAAAACGCCAAGACGCAAGGCCAACTTGATTTGCATAGTATAAGAGAACAAAACTATAGGAGCATTAAAGTAGGATTCAACGCACACTAGGTAAAAATAAAAAACTTTAATTATCTCCGAAACCGCTTAATCAAACTATGACATATGTTACATCATTTTGAAAAGAATTCAATGAGGCATTCGAAAATTAATTAAAATATAGGCCATTCCATAAGAAAAAATGCAACTTTATGTCATATCTCAAAAACTAAAAGTGACAGTTAAAATTTAATGTTGCGGGTGAATTCCTCGTGACAAAGTCTATAAAATTGCAATTTACTCTAAATCAAAATTTCCACTAATAACAAAGTTATAGACCCCCTTTCAAAATGCAGACTTTTCAAAAAGCCCCCGTAGCTCAAAGACGAGACGAGTTTTCAAAATGCGGTTTTCACTTTAAGTCTTCCCTTGAAATTTGAGCCTCGCAATGCGTGGTCAGTTTTTCTCTGTCTCCCCTAGAAGTACCTTAAACCCCCTAAAAGTGCCCAATTTGGGACACCCTGTACGTTTATGTCTCTTCCCCACCTTAAGCAATGAAAATGTCACTTTTTATAAAAAAATTAATTACTCCTACCTGGTAACTAAACCTGTTCTACTTATTTACTTGATTCATAAACAAAAGCCTAAAAAATGCGAACGTTCTTGACTTTTTATCGAATTTTTTTTTTGAAACAGAAAATTTAAAAAAAATAATCAACCTAAATAAATACATTTCTTTTGAAATTTTTAAATTTAAAATGTTTTTAGCCGAAGTTATTAAGGGCTATTAACTTTTAACTTTTAACTAAAATTGATAGTCGGCATTTCACATAGTTTTCAAGATATTTGAAAATAACGTTTTATTAACAAACGTGGAATTTCGTACCAGTGAATTTAAAAATCAAACAAGTTTCGTGGCTAATCGGGCAAAAAGGAGTTTTTTGTTTCCCTTATATTTTTCCGTGGGTAGCCTGAAAGCTTAACCTCACGGGGGTCCAAGATCTAATGGACACCTAATAAGTGTTGACAGTTAACCGTTTCGTCCTTATGGGACTCCTCAGAACACTGCTGTTCAATGTGACAAATCTTGCGAAGTTAACCAGACGGTTTTGTCTCTAATTAAATGTAATTAGTGAGCGAACTATAGCAAGAGGCGCCATCTACCGAGATACGAGAGAAACAAAAAACCAAAAGCAGGCAAAAACACTGCTATACAATATCGATCAATGAAAAGATCGAATGCAAATAAAAGAAAACAACTATAGTCCGTGACCTACGACAGCTCTTTGTCTTTCAGGCCGGATCAACACAGATTGCATTTTTACCCGTCTTCAAGACAGTGAGCGTCAATCAACGGAATTTTTAAGCCAAATAATACTAACAAACATGGAATTTCGTACCCGTGAATTTAAAAATCAAACAAGTTTCGTGGCTAATCGGGCAAAAAGGAGTTTTTTATTTCCCTTATATTTTTCCGTGGGTAGCCTGAAAGCTTAACCTCACGGGGGTCCAAGATCTAATGGACACCTAATAAGTGTTGCCTGAAAGACAAAGAGCTGTCGTAGGTCACGGACTATAGTTGTATTCTTTTATTTGCATTCGATCTTTTCATTGATCGATATTGTATAGCAGTGTTTTTGCCTGCTTTTGGTTTTTTGTTTCTCTCGTATCTCGGTAGATGGCGCCTCTTGCTATAGTTGGCTCACTAATTACATTTAATTAGAGACAAAACCGTCTGATTAACTTCGCAAGATTTGTCACATTGACCAGCCGTGTTCTGAGGAGTCCCATAAGGACGAAACGGTTAACTGTCAACACTTATTAGGTCTCCATTAGATCTTGGACCCCCGTGAGGTTAAGCTTTCAGGCTACCCACGGAAAAATATAAGGGAAACAAAAAACTCCTTTTTGCCCGATTAGCCACGAAACTTGTTTGATAACGTTTTATGTCAAATTATAATATAAATTGTTTATAAGTAAAAAGCAATTAAGCTAACTAAGGTCACATTTAAAAAACTTTTATTTTAATCTCTTTTGAACAAAGTTAAATCTTAAAGGGCGAGTTTCCGCAATGTATTAAATACATTATGGGTAATAATTAATATTAATGGGTGTGTATCTAGATATCTAGATTTTTCTAGAAATTTAATTTCTTAGGTTTGGTACTTTTTTAAAATTTCTTTTTTGGAACAGACACAAATACAGACAAAGATTCAGTAACATTTGAATTTTTTAGGCTTTTGTTAATAAGTCGAATAAATAATAAAAATAGATTTATTTACCACATAGGAGTAATTTATTGTTTCATTTTCATTGCTCCAAGTGGTACATGTGGGGGTCCAAATTATGCAGAATTATTCAGGGAATATGGTATAATTTGTGTATGTCAATCATAGTGTTTCGTCCAAACATGAAATTATTCTAGTCGATCGATGAATTACTGCCTACTAGCAGGGGGTGAGCTATAAAAACAAAAATATTTTATATATAACAATTTTTTTTCCTGAGGTCGTCATCTTGGAAAACAAATTTTTCAACTGTGACGACGCCTACGACTAAATCTTCCTGACAAACTAGACACCTCTTTATAACAATTTGTCTTATGAAAACGGTCTCGTACTGTATTTCTTATTGTTGGAAGACATTTATAACTTGCAACGAAGCGAAGGTGCCGAAAAAAAAATGTTTATCCTTTCCTTTATAAATGATTTTCTGAAAGGGGTCCGAAATAGTATTTTAATTTCTCAATGACGAAAAAATTTAAAAGTTAAATTATAAAGTACAGCGTGTCCCATTTTCGATGGGATTAAATGGGAAACTCGGTTATTATTAAAGATATCGATTTTCTGATTGCACCTTACCGTGCTCTTTTTTGGAGCCCTTTAAAACGGTGTAATCAGATTTTTGCTATACCCCGTGGTTTCGCTAATACAGGGAGTTTTTGAAAAAATTGCATTTTAATTTATTCCTTGTATCTCGCTTATTTTGCAAGATATTTTTATTCTGTAAAAACCTTTCTATGGCAACTTTTTTAGAGCAAAATAATGACGTTGTCAATTTTTTTAAATATTGTTTAGTTTTTGAGATATGGTATTTATCCTAAAAAAATTAAATACGGACCTGGATTTTTTTTATTACTACTTTCATTGGTTCCATGCTATTATTACCTTAAAATGATAAAACTTTAATATTTTTTTGATTTAAGGTTAAAAAAAACTATTTAATATTTGAAAAAAAAATTATAGTCCGAACCTGGAAATTTCCAACGTAATTATAAATTAAAAATTGCAAGACACACTAGTTGAACGATTTTTAGTTTATCTGTTTTGAAATGATAATTGAAAGATTTATAAATAAAGTAAAAAACGTTAAAAAGGTACAAAAATAATATCATACTAATTATTTGATGGCAGCAGGTCGTGAAATTTACAAAACAAAAGCGTGGAATTGACATTGACATTTTACTTGTCATTTTTGTGAATGGCTTACAATTATTTTAAACTGGCTAGAAATCGACCATATCCAGATTTTGAAAAATGTGATATGTTTGACTGCTTCATTCAAGCAACAAAATCCCAATATTTAAATGGCAGAAATATTTTTATGCAAAATGCGCTAAGAAAAATTACTCAAAAATGCCAACAATGTTTTACACATAATGGTTTAATCAAAAAAATTAGTTATTTTTTATAATTTGTTTTTTTTTTGTATTTTTCGTAGACTTTGTTTCAAATAAATCTGTAAATTAACGTAAAACCATTTTAATATGCTAAGTATCAAAACAGTTAAACTAAAAATTGTTTATCTAGCAATTTTTAATTTATATTTATGTTAAAAATATCCAGGTTTGGACTAATTTTTTTTTTAAATATTAAATTTTTTTTTTTACGTTAAAACAAAAAATTTTAAAATTTTTATTATTTTATGATAATACTAGTATGAAACCAATCAAAATAGTAATAAAAAAAATCCAGGTCCGTATTTAATTTTTTTATGATAAATACCATATCTCAAAAACTAAACAATATTTTAAAAAGTTGACAACGTCATTATTTTCTTCTAAAAAAGTTGCCATGAAAAGGTTTTTACAGAATAAAAATATCTCGCAAAATAAGCGAGATACAAGGGATTATTAAAAATACAATTTTTTCAAAAACTCCCTGTATTAGCGAAACTACGGGGTAAACCAAAAATCTGATTACGCCATTTTTATGGCTCAAAAAAAGAGCACGGTAAGGTGCAATCAGAAAATCAATACCTTTAATAATAAACGAGTTTCCCATTTAATCCCATCGAAAATGGGACACGCTGTACAGAATATAAATTACAATTATTTGTTATTTTTATAATAGGTGTAGAAGAGTTACTAGTCAACCCATCTCAAAGGCAGATAATATTACTACAAAGTCGACCTTTAGAGAGTGATCCCGTTTCTGGAACTGTCACAATCGAGGTAAGCATTATTTTGTGAAAAATTTGAACATGTTTCCAATTATTTTATTCGTTAATGTTGCTACACTCAAAATATTAGTCTAGGAGGCAGTGATTTTGTCTGTAACCTTAGCAATGATTTTCCTAGAGTCAAAAAATTTGCGAATGACATGAGTCGACTTATTTTCTTAGTTTTAAATCTTTTATACTAAGAAGAAAAGATCATAAACTTATAAGTAGATTGAAGAAAGTCGTCCATCATTCTCAAAGTAACCTGGTTTTTCAAATACGAAGAAACAGCACACACAAGTCACTGGTCTCAGTCAAAAAATGTTACTATATTAACTAGTTGCTTCAATCCAAAGAATAAAAATATTTGAAAAACAAACTTGTAAATGACTAAAATTACTTTATATACAAATCAAACTCGTATTTATTTATTAGCTCTTTATCAAAGTTTTGTTGTATTTTTTTTCCAGTTTTCATTTATAGAAGGTGCTGACATACCGAATCTCAGTAACACACTTGGTTCTCAACCGTTCAAAATCAAAGAAGCCATTAGAACTCCTTCTCCAAACAGACCTCATCCCATGGGATCGAATTCTAGGCTTCAAAACGGTAAGGCTGGTGGTGAATATCTGGAAAACTAGTCATTTAAATTTAACAAAAAATTATTAGAAACTCGTAGACAATGATTGAGTAGAAATATAATTTCGGACTTCCATTGTCTTTATTTATTTTAAACATGACGTTTCGGTTAGTAAGTATCTCTAACCGTTTTCAAGTGTAAACTGAACAGTTTTCACTTAAAAACGGTTAGAGATACTTACTAACCGAAACGTCATGTTTAAAATAAATAAAGACAATGGAAGTCCGAAATTTTATTTCTAAAAAATTATTAGGCTAGTCATAAGAGCGAAAAAAAGACCCACAGCTTGCAAAAGGAGGTGTAGGCGCGATTTTGACATATATTGTTCACATTGGAGTCCTAAAAAGGTTTTGACCTTGGTGAGGGAGCCGGCTCCCTTCTTCCATCTTGGATTTAGTGTGCACAATTTTTTTTTTAATTACCTAGTTCCTGTACATTTTAGAAAAGAAAGTATTAAACATTAGTATACCACTAAATCTAGTTTGGAAAGCGTTGGAAAATACAAACATAAGCGTACAATTAATTAAGGCCATCAAAGAGTTATACCGCAATAGTAAGGCAAAAGTTAAAATAAAAGCAAAACTAACCAAAGGCTTTCAAGTAAATAAAGGTTTTAAACAAGGTTGCTGTATCTCGCCTACGCTCTTCAAGATATACTTGGAACAAGTCCTTAAAGTATGGAAGAGAAAATGCCAAAACATGGGAATTCCGTTGGACGAAACCACCTTGTATACTTTATGTTTTGCCGATGATCAGATAGTAGTGGCTCAGGATTATGACGACCTCGAATATATGACACGAAAACTAATAGAAGAGTACAATAAGTGGGGACTAGAGGTTAATCTCAATAAGACAGAGTATATGTGTATCGGTGGAATGAAACAGGATCTAATCTTAAATACCGGGCAGCGAATTCAGTCCTGTGATGAGTATAAATACTTAGGTCTAAAAATTACAGCTGACGGAACACTAGACAAAGCTATAAAAGATCGAAAAGTACAAGGAAGAAAAGCAATAACTTTATTAAATGGAATAATTTGAGACCAAAGTATATCAAACATAACAAAAAGCTTATATATAACACCATTGTAAAAAGTATTATTACATACGGCTCAGAAGTATGGCCAATCAAGGATAGAACAGAAAAAATGCTTTCCGCTACGGAGATGGACTATTGGAGAAGAGCAGCAGGAAAATCAAAAAGAGAAAGAGTTACAAATCAAAGAATAAGCGAAATTATGACAGTGGGTGAACGTACTTTAGTGGATGATATAAGAACAAAACAACTGGTGTGGTACGGACATGTACAAACAATGAATAATGAAAGACTACCTAAACAAATACTACAATGGAAACCAACTGGCCGAAGAAAACGAGGACGGCCAAGGAGAAGCTGGAGAGAAGGAATAGACAGTGAAATAAGAATAAGAGGCCTAGATGAGGGCAAACTGAAACGAGTGGAGATTGGGTATTGGAAGACGTAGAACGTTGTGAAACCGATAAATATATATATATATATATATATATATATATATATATATATATATTTAAACAAAAGTTAAAGACAGTAAAATATCCTAGAAAAGCTCTATTATACGCTTTTTCGTCAGAAGAATCTTTTTCGGGTTATGAGCCTAAAAATTTCGCCGCCATTTTGGATTTTGACCTGGTTTTTTTAGTGGTCTTTAACTTAGAAACTGCTTATTTTTAAGAAGATCTGTAATAACATATAATAAAGACTAGTTAATAGCTTATAAAATGGGGTGGTCTGGTTAGTACCCTTGCTGAGATACTATCCTTGACATGTTTTCATAGTGTAAGCAAAATAAACGAAATTTTTATTTTTTATGTAATTTTTTGAAAAGTTAAGTATTTTACAGCAAATTTGGAATTCATTTCGAGTGTGCTAATGAGCTAGGAAGGTATCAGGTTCATATGCTGCCATTTATTTTTACAAAAATCCTTAAATTTTTTTAAAAATTCCCAAAAATTTAATCATTTCCAAAAATTTTAAAAATTCCCAAAAATTTAAACATTATGTTTTTTCAAAATTGAAATATTTTTAAATTTCAAATTTTTTTTACTTTATGGGTGCTTTCAATATTTAAAAAACATCAATTTTGGAAATTATATCAGCACTGTAAAGGTTAATTTAATATGTATATTTTTTCAGCAGGCGGACTGACTAACGGCAATTATTTCAGGAACTCTGGTCTGCATAATTTAGAAAGTAATAGAAATATGTTAAATCCAAACAAGAATAATTTGGTAGTTCATAGTATACAAAGGGTGAGTTGATTTACATATTTTTTACTGCTTGTTTTTAAGTGTTTTAGGTGTATTTATGCACAATAATATTATATATAATATTTAAATACAACTGTTTATTTAAATATTATTGATACGGCATTATATGTATATGTGAGTTACTCTATAAATAGAAAATAAACCGTGATGAGCTACAGTATTATGGATACCAGGGCATTCTGGGCACAAGGGAAATGAGGCCACAGACCAAGCAGCGAGGGAAGCGGCATCTGCCAAATTTTTAGGCCCCGAGAACAGCTTCCAAAACAATACTGGATAAATAAATATACCAGAACTGGCTCACTATAAACAGGACATTAAAGGACCTTGTAAAAAGAGAACCAGGAACATCATTGGACTTACCAGACAGGAGATTCGTATAGTTTCTGGTCTTTTTACGCGTCACTGTCGACTAAGAGTACCCATGTATAGAATGGAACTAACAGAAGAGACCAAATGTAGACACTGTTTGAGAGATGACGAAATAGTCAGACATGTACTGTGCGAATGTTCGGCTATTGCACGTTTACATCAGAAAGCTTTTGGTAAACCTCAGTTTATAGCTAACCTTTTTTGGAGGATTAGGCATACAGTACCCAAGTAACATTATTACCACTCAAGGTTTTATTAATTTGGTTCCTAGGTTATTTAGAGGGTGCTGTTATGGGTTTTAGGATCAATTTGGCTACATAAAGGTAATTTATATTGCCAATTACCTAAAGGAGTGTTATACAACCAAAAAGTGATTTATAAAGGGAGTATAATAAAACTGATATTCCTTCTGTTCCTTTTAGATACTTTTTGTTTTATTGATTTCTGATTTATAAGGATGGTCTTATAAAACCATTTTACCTAAAGTTCTTAAAAAGAAATAATTATAAACTTTGGTCATTTAGTTTTTTTCATTACTTTAGGTCATCACAAAAGTGTTTTATAATAGAGCTAAAAGGTTATCTTATATCCTTTTGTTTTTATAGTTACCAGTAGTTTAAAAGTAAATATGATTAGATAGGCGGCCATATAGAACCTAGTTTCCTTAAGGTTTTTAAGAGTGGTAAATATAAACTTTAGACTTTTGGTTTTTGCCATTATTTTTAGGCATTTTAAAAAGGTTTTATAGAAAGGCTTAAAGGTAAACTTAATTCTTTTGTATTTATAGTTACCCATAGCTGTATAATAAATATTATTTAAATAGGCGGCCATATAAAACCTTGTTTCCTTAAGGGTTCTAACAGAAGTAAGTAAATACTTTCGTGTTTTTTTAGGTATTTCTTGTAAAAATAATAGATATACCTAGGTACAGATTGGTACCTACCTATTGCAAGATTGATTATTTAAAGCCCAATAATTAATAATTGGTGAGTTTCTGTCCTCCTGGGTAGGACACCCAGGCCTAGATAAGGCCTATTTAGACGACCAATATAAGAGGTTGCCCTCCAACCTGCAGGCACAACGAATATCATTGCACTGGCCCTCTCAATTGTGTCGAAATTGCACGAAAAAAACATTTAAAAGTGTTCAATTATACGCTTTTAAACACTTTAAAGACAAATACAAAAAATTTAAGTGAGGTTATGTTGACTATGTTTACATTGTTCTTTTTTGTTGGTTTCATAAGGGCACTCAAAAATCCTAGTTGCGATACAGTAACAAATAAAACCAAGTGACCACTATAAAACCATAATGGCGTATATAAATTTATTTAAAAAATATTGTAAAGAGAAAATATTTATCCAGTCGTTTTAGCAGTGTTTTTTAACAATAATTTTACTTTAATTTTGATTTATGTATACCAAACAGACTTTTTTAATGGTAAATAGTGTAAATGATTTTTTTTTAATTTTAAATATTTGTTATTTTGTTATCAAAAAACTATTAAAAAGCATTCTTGGGGTGGCGCGCTTGTTTTGAGAGCTTTTCAGATACGATTTTATCAGAAAAATAAATCTGGCAGGCAATTTGATCATCAACAAAACGACAAACTCGGTATATTTTTATGTGATAAAATAATTTTGGGACTCTGACATTTTTGGCAATTTTGTGACCTAAATTATTTTATATTGCCATAGCTTTTATAGGAAAACTTCTTTACTCTAAAGGTATTATGGTATTCAACAGAATCGCCAGGATACCAAATTACCAAATCTAGTTTTATAATAGGATAGAGGACGTTTCTGAGTTGCTTTTAGAACCTGGCATAATAGCTTTAGGCTCTTAAAGGTTCTATACTGGTGGAACCGCTAGAGGGCGAAGCTGGAGTTTATTTCTTACGGTTTTATAGTGAGTTTAATACATAGGTTGCCACCACCAATTGGGAAGTCCCATTTAGGAGGTCTAAGGGGTATATAAGGGTAATGGGAACGTGCTAGTGACCAAACATTGAAACTAATGGTTTTAAGGAAAGGCGCTGGCAACCTTTTAGCTTCTGCTATAAATAAAGAAATGTTACTTGGGTGGTGAACCACTTACAGGAAATATGAAACATATCAATCATCATCATCTATAAATAACTTTGATAACTTGAAATGTTCTTGATTTTTGTTTAATTTTTTTTTAGCAACCTTCCCAAAGGCTAGTGAAGGTAAGAAAAATTAAAATTCTGTTTAGTCAGCGTTTCCATTTATCTTTTGATTGTAGCATGCTAGTTTATTAAAGTTTTAAACAAGGAGAGGTAAAAACTATTTTTTTCACTATTTGTAGTTTAAAACGTTAACACCATATTATGAGTGATGAAAACTTTTTATTTATATAAGTAGAACATGTAAAACAACATGTTATTTATTTTTAATTTTTATTAAGCATAAAGAAAACAAATCAAAAATGGATTTAAAAAATGTTTTTGTATCAAAATAAAAAAATAAAACATTTTTTTGTTGTTAAAAAAACAAGATCTTTCAATGAAAATATCTCATATCTCTCTCTCTCTCTCTTTGGCTATACAGGGTGCCCAAAACTTAGGGGCCATAGTGCAGCAGATGATAGAGGAGGTTATTTCCGATAAAAAAGTTTATATAACATCTGTTTTAAATATATAGGATTTTTAAAGTTTGTAAAAAGTGGGGTACAAAGGGTTTTACAAAAAAAAAAGAAAATCTGTCAAAGCCAGGTGAAAACTCAGCTAATTGTGATTCAAAAATGTGGTATTCCTTTTTTTGATAAAACTACAAGTTGAGGAGATACAGGCTGTCAAAATACCCTCCAAAAATGTATAAAAAATAATAATTTAAAAAAAAATGTTTGATTACTTATTCTTTGAAAAAATATCAATAATATTTTATTATTATGTCTCGCTAGAGACTTGTTTTTATTAACAAAAAATATTCAAAAAACACTGCGTTTAACATTTATAAAAGTTTATACCAAAAAAATTGTTTTTTCTAATTAACCGACTAATTTTTTTCAAAATTTAATTTCTATTTCATTTTATTGCTCTTGTTCTAGTACACGACTTTACCCAATTTCATATTTTTACTGCGTTTTTTTAAAAAGTTATTCTCAAAAAAGTTTAAAAAATCGCCAACTTTGATGCTCGGTATCTCGACAAAGAAAGAGTTTTGACCCATGCATTATAGGAACTTTCTTATCAGACAAGACCTCCTCTATCACCTGTTGGCCTATGGCCCCTAAGTTATGGGACACCGTGTATATTTTTAAAAGAAGCACTCTAAAGGTAATTTAAACTTGCCACTTACTTCATGCTCTTTGTCTAAATTGGGTGGTGTATGTCCCCCTTGCAAAGATGTTCATTGGAAGACTCTGTACATTTTTATGCATACTCTTATTCTGTTCGTGCTATAAGTATTGTCAAAAATCTGCTCCATATTAATCCACTTCTTAAGAATTTTTAATCATCATTTGCAACTTCTCCTTGTGTTTACCTACTTGTAGAAAGTCTATAAATTTTACCTTTACTTTTCTTTTGACAAAAAAAGTATCAAGTTTCTTATAAAATTTACTTAAAAGGTTATTTTATTTTTATAATTTATAACCAGAGGGTCTCCCAAAATAGATTTTTCTAAGATTTAGGTGTTTTTAAGGAAGACAGAAAAACTAACCCCCTCTTGCGAGGCTTGAGTTTCAAGAGAAGCTTAGTAAAACATGGGCGCATCCATGGGGGTAGGGGGTTAGGGTTCGGGTTAGGTTAGATTTTTTTTAGATGTTTTCCACATATTTTCCAGCCTTATTTTGCTGAGACACCCAACTTTTTCTTCGGCGAAAATTCTTGAAAGTAATTCCGAACAGAGTGTGCGGGTGCAGACATTTTTCGAGCTTCGGACGGAGTAAACCGGGCATGCGATTTTGGGGAAATTTTTTAGGATACAGAAAAAAATATCTAATTAATAATTCTTTGCCGTTATTTATATACATATATATATTTATTGGTTTCACAACGTTTTACGTCTTCCGATATCCAATCTCCACTCGTTTCTGTTTGCCCGTAATTCATCATCTAGGCCTCTTATTCTTATTTGGGCAGTTTTAGGGTGTTTAAGGTACTTCTAGGGGAGACAGAGAAAAACTGACCACGCATTGCGAGGCTTAAATTTCAAGAGAAGACTTATAGTGAAAACCGCATTTTGAAATATCGTCTCGTCTTTGAACTATGGGGGCTTTTTGAAAAGTCTGCATTTTTGAAGGGGGTCTATACCTTCGTTATTAGTGGAAATTTTGATTTAGAGTAAATTGCAGTTTTATAGACTTTGTCACGAGGAATTCACCCGCTAAATTATATTTTAACTGTCACTTTTAGTTTTTGAGATATGACATAAAGTTGCATTTTTTCTTATGGAATGGCCTATATTTTAATTAATTTTCGAATTCGTCATTGAATTCTTTTCAAAATGATGTATCATATGTCATAGTTTGATTGAGCGTTTTAGGAGAGTATTTATACTCATCACAGGACTGAATTCGCTGCCCAGTATTTAAGATTAGAACCTGTTTCATTCCACCGATACACATATACTCTGTCTTATTGAAATTTAACCTCTAGTCCCCACTTATTGTACTCTTCTATTAGTTTTCGTGTCATATATTCGAGGTCGTCATAATCCTGAGCCACTACTATCTGATCATCGGCAAAACATAAAGTATACAAGGTGGTTTCGTCCAACGGAATTCCCATGTTTTGGCTTTTTCTCTTCCATACTTTAAGGACTTGTTACAAGTATATCTTGCCGTTATTTTTATCACAATATAGAATTAGGAACTGGCCCTAACTATATTTTTCTGTGGCTCAAAAAATGTCTTAAAAGCAAATGGCAGCATTGTCCCCAAAATCGCATGCTGGGTTTATTCAGTTCGAAGCTCGAAAGATTTCTGCGCCCACGCACTCAGTTCACTTTCAAGAATTTTCGTAGAAAAATAAGTGAAGCGTTTTGAGAAAAAAAAGCTTAAAATAGACCGGTGTACTTTGTACATTGTTATGTAGCAAGCTGTGTCTAAGCTACGGGGGTTTTTAAGAAGTCTGCAGCCCTCTTTTTTTATAGACTTTCTCTGAGTAAATTTTATGCTCTGCCATCTAATTTTCAACCCCTTAATACCTATATTAACAAACATGCTAACGCTATAAATGTTTTTTTCTGGATTTGTTTTTCTAAACTAACCAAGAAATTGTAAAGGTCGAGCTCTCCAACGGAACGTGGAAAGAAATTGAACGAGTCGAGTTAGATCCCAACAAGCGATTCATCGAGGAAGAGTTGAAAAATGTCGAAAAACCGATAGATGTCGTTAGTAGTGCGGAAACGACACCTGTCAACGGTGCCGCCAGCGGTGATTCTAAGGCTAGCGATAGTAAAAAGAAGGTTTGATATTTTTGAAGACTTATATGACTTTATTTTTCATTTTTCGTGCTTTTGTATTGTTTTTTAATTTACTTATTCTTACCCTTTACTACTACTTTTTCTTTACGCACGTCCATGTTCCCTTTTCAGCACTTAATTTCAGTTAAAAACACTTTTTTATATAGAAACGTTGCGTCAATGTTAAGATATTTTCCACTGCTTTCCTTTCTTCCAGTAAAAATATATTTTTTACATAATTTTGGTCTTATTTTATTGTATATTAAGGCCCGGCTTTTAATTCTAAGTAATCACTGCAACATTGCAATTGCAAAGAGTGGGAAAAAACAGTGAATTTTAATAATGACAAATTTGACGTCAAATTATTTTGTGAAAAACTAAAAAATTTTAAGGAACAAAAAGTCTAAAAAACACAGAGATTTGATGCAAAATGTATATAAAAAAAATTATTTTGACGTTGATCCCTTAAAGTTTGGTGCAGCATTTAAATTAACCCTGTTTAGTCAGAGTCAGAAGGTTGAAAAAATTAGACAGAATCTTTTTTTGGCAACAAAAAATATTTTGGATACTTGTCATTCTTGAAGTTTGAAATAAATGATTCAGTCAATCAAATCAGTATAAAAAATATGACGTCATCATCTGTTTTTAGCTTTCTGTCTCGCCAAGGAAGGGCCAGAAATAAAAGTTAGTCTCGTCAACCGCTGGACCTATTTTGGTGAAATTTTTAGGAAAAGTATTTAATTTGCCAATTTTTTTTAAATTTTTCACATTTTTACTGCCACGGTAACTTACTAGTTCTCACACATCAGTTCTTGGCGCCATCAATACGCAAAGTCTTGAACTAAATAGATTCTGGGTCACTAAGTGAAACGGTTTTTCTTATTTTATCGATAATTATTAATTATCAGCTAATCTGCATCCTAATTCATAAAAATATAACTTTTGTGGTCAATTTTTGACTTTTAGGCGAGCGAGACGTTTTTGTTTTTTTTAAAATAGTATGCTTAAACAACAGTCCAAAAGTTTTAAATAAAATAATAATAAAATAAATAAAAGATACAAATTCTGCATCCTTTATTTAGGTTTTTGCAATTTAAATAAGACCAAAATATTTTATATTCCTACACTAAAACACTCTTAACATTCGCTGTTCATCTGCCTAAACTTATCTTTGTTTTTCCATTTCCAGCCTGGTGATTATTCAAAGACTGGTACACTCCAATCCCAGACTACTCCTGGTGCAGAGCAGATAGACTTCAGAGGACGGCCCAGAAAAAGGCGAGACTTTTTCGGGACCATTAAAAGAAGATTAGGAAAATCTAGGAATAGGTATTTTTATTTTATAATTTACACCATCTCCCTCCTAAGTATCTACATTTTTCTGTATACAATTCAACAGTAAGACTGCAACTTGTCTAATTTGCAATTTGCATAATTTACAATGATGAAAATCTGCATATTATTGTAGCCTGTCCATAGAAATATAAAAACAAATAGATCACTTGTCAAACCTGCGTAGACTAAAGGAAAATGGAAAAAAAATAAATCTGCTATTTCTTCACAGATTGAGCAAGGCCAACTTTGAAAGGCGGTCGCAGTGAACTAAACTCGTCTGGAGCCAGTGATCTCAATTAAATTTATTTGACACAGCGTCGCTTCTTATTTTCCATAGCGGTTCGGTTCGGTTCGGTCGGTGACAAAAATTTTAAAAAATATTTTGCTGATATATGTGTTTATTATGGATAAAAGAACTGAATCACTCTAATATCTTCAGGTACATATATTAGGTACATATCGTTAGTAACTTCAAATCTATACAAGTCTTTCAAAATTGGACATATCAAACCTAAGGTTTTAATTTTTCTTTGAGTGTCATCATCTTTGTCTGAGTTCTTATTTAAAGATTTATTAGCAGACACTAAATCATTGTGCTTTTTAATAAAATTATTTTAAAAAACTTTACATGCCCATAAACTAATTTTTTCAAGCTTTGACAATAGTTTTTCTCCACAAAAACACTCGCTAGAGTTATTTGAAGAAAAATTTTCAATATAAAACATTTCACAATAATTTATTAAAAAGAAACAAGTGATTTTGTGAATAAGTGAGATGGTTTTCACATTCAATGAACTGAATGTAGTGGTGCTCAATAATTTTTTGAAAAATTACCCAGCACAAAGTTTAATATATATTTCATTAAAGTGTAAGTTAACTACCAACTCATGTTCTTTTAAAAGCTGTATCTTACTTTTTAAATATTTCAGACTACCAGAGAGATTACTATCTGTTAATAGTATTTTACAAATCAGTTTTTTAATATTGCGAGGGTGCGGAAGACATATTACCTTAGAATTGTAAATTGACGTGTATGCACTGGATGACTGGATAAACAAAGATGAAGCCAACATTAAGGTGTATCCACAATATCTTCGATTCTCAGGTTACCTTTTCAAGAGACCTAATTGTTCAATAAGAAATGACAACTGAACACATTTTTCACTCTCACTATCCAAAATGTCACTAAGGATGTCTATTACTTGATCAATCTTATCCAAAATCTTATCTTTTACCACTTTGCAACATATTAGGTTTCAGTTTTATAGTTGGACCGACAAGGAACAACACTAATTACACGTTCGCGGCATTGTTTATCTTATTGGTATTTTCTTTATAATTTACTCATTAGCCATTAATTATTTTAACGCAGCCCACTACAGTCTTTTTTGTGGGCTGCGTTATTTTAATAACTTTGATAAAATTCACATAAAATTCGTGCCCGAATTAAAAAAAAATCGACGTAAACAAACATACCAAAAGTGAAAACACAGATGTTTTATAATGACAGCGGGCCGTGAGGCATTTTTTTGTGGGCCTCCTACGGTCACGTGATATTTCCTCGCCCGGGCCGGTCTTTCTCGTGGGCTGCGTCTAAAGCCTAGCGACGCAGTTTTCATGATCGAGTGCCCTATAGGCTTGTTCACCATGACGACCTCTAGGGATAACCGCTTGTACTTAAAATAACCTATCTACAGTTGAGGATTTATATAAGTGGCACCGTGTCATAGCTATAGTAAACCCAGTTTTGCGGCAAAATCTATGTAATGAAGCCCCAAAAATTGTTGTTTCCCTTTGTACCTGCAGTGTGCCGCTTTATATGTCTATAATAAAACACCGAGACCTTTTAAAGGAGATATAAAATAGGTACTTACCTAATAAATAAAGATCCGAAACATAAAAGAGAATCCAAAATTATATTAAAATGTGCGCAAATATTGATTTTGTTGCGAAAACGGTAATTTGTTTTGTAAAAAGTCGGTCCCAATTTGTTTGACATTAAAACAGTCAAAACAACGAATAGAAAACGTCATAGCCCGGCTAAATCAATATGTTCGTAACAACCAGACAAGAGTATATATGTTCCTTTCTAATAAAATCGTTTAGAAGAAGACATAAATAAAAAGCAAGTAAAATAGTAAGCTAATGACTAATTAGTGCAGTGCCTCGTTTTGGGAATCAATACCAATAAAAAAATTACGGGCCACTGTATGTACCCCTCTACTCCTTTCCCGCCCATCACGGCTTTGATGACGCGACTTTAATACAACGTCAAGTATAATTATTTTTCTATTTCCATGAACCCGACCAGTAGTTTTAAAAATCAGCTGTTAAAAAGTAATGGTAAATACGAAAATAAACAAAATGAGGTTGTTTATTGTGGATACGGCCATTAATGTGTCAAGGATCAAAATATAAACAGTGTTCTTCCATATAACTATCTTTTTAACTCTTAATTTTGCTCTATTTAGGTCGAAGTCAGCAGGTCCCGAAAATGACATTGGTAGAGACGATTCACTAAATCGTTCGGTATCGGCAGACCGAGGCCGTAATGGCCATGATGATAGTAAGTTTTTCTTATTTAGTCTAACAAAAAAAAAATTGTTAAGAATATTCTTGTTGTGAGACCGTCTGTATAAGATGTGGATGACGACAGTATTTCTTTTGTTAGCTTAACAAAAAACATTTTACTTAAAAATATTCTTGTTGTGAGACCGTCTGATTAAGAAATCTAGCTGTAAGAGGCTAGTGCATGTGGAGATGATTATTTATTATAACAGAGCAAATTTTTTTGTTTGTTAAGTCATTTAGTAGAGTAAGGGTGTCTGTCTTTACAAAGAAACTTACATAAGTTAAAAAGAAGGCCTACCAAAAATTATTCAGTTTCCGATCAATTAACCAAGGTTAGGCTAACATCAATTTCGCGCTCCCAAAAGTAGGACAGGAGTGCAATCTTAAGGAAAAATAAATTAGTAGGACCTCTTCTTATGTCCCTTTGTTATAAGCAAGAACCACAAAAATTCGTGTATAAAGTGAAAAACATAAACAAAGTTACTAGTAGTAAGTTATTTTGGGGCGAAATTCGCAAACTATTTCTGCTCGCTGCTTCTTCGGCTCTTAAAATAATGCAGTATTGCCATTTTTAACGAGCATAACCCTCTCATTATCGCCTCGTTTCACTAGAACCAGTAGAGTGCGTGTAATATGCTTGTTTCTCTCACATTAAGGGGACTTTCTAAAATTTCCGTTAGAGGACTTCACCGAACAAACCACTCTTAGCAGCGACTCCTCTAAATCGTACATAAACAAGTCCAGTATTCTTGACGAGTTGAAACCGAGCGGTGGCATGACAACAATCATCTTAGCGCACGGTACCTCTTTACAAAGCTTTGTGAAAAAACAGAAGCACCGTCAGACCTGTTTACTCCATTAAACTTTATTTAGTCATTGCTTTGAATAAAGTAGTATTAATTTAACATTAGTATTTGCAGAGTGCGTGTGACATGCTTCTTTCTCCTTTTACCTCAAGGTTACCGTCTGAATGTTCCGCTAGGGGGCTCCACCGAGCAAACATCGCGGCGCTCCAGTCTGTCGGAAGCTTCGGGTCTCAGTAGCGCCTCCACCAGAACGTACATCAACGAAGCCAGTACATTGGTGCTTGAAACGTTCGAGAACGGAGTGAAGAAACACTATTTGGTGCCGCTTTCCATTGCGCAGAAGTCGAGGTGGAAAAAGAAAGGGGTCAAGCTGCACATCTACAATGATCACACGTTTATTGCGAAACATTTACCAGGGTAAGATAAGATAAAATAAAGCTAGATATTAAGGTACAAGTCCTGACTCAAATTGAAAAAAGACTTTAAGTAAGACACACATTGCAGGTTTATAACGTAGAAAGGCACTTGTAGGCAACCCGTTAGGTTGACAAGCAGTTGACATTTTCTCGCGTATTTCTAAATCATATAACGAAATGTCAAACTAAAACGTTTCCGGGCTGCAGCCCTTTTGGATTTACCACTTACTTTGGCACATCCATTCCTTTAATATTCAATAATCCATGCAGTCCACTGCTTAGCTTGTTCACTCTAGAGGTTGTGGCATGTACTATGCTTTTTACCACGACCTCTAGGGGTGATGCCTTGTACTAATTTGGTTCCCCACAGCGGCATGTACTCTCCTTCTATAAAAAAAATAGTTGTCCTTATTTGAGGCTGCGCAGTCGTCGAAGCGTTTTTTTATATCTATACAGATCCTGTTGTACAATGGCGTAGTATCGTAGAGGTCGCAGCCCACGCGTAATCTTGACACATATAATTTTAACAAAGGTTTTCAATAAATAATAAATAAAAGCTAGAGAGAGACTACAATTATTTAAACTTTTTTCGCAGGGGTACAACGTGTCAAGTGTGTCACAAAAGTATAGCGAGGCGATTCGGCAAGCAGGGATACGAATGTCGAGACTGTTTCTTGAAGTGTCACAAGCCCTGTCATGTCAGGGTGAACGAGAATTGTCCGCAGTCAGAAATTCACAATATTGAATTGTAAGTATGCTAATATAAACACCATTATTTTATTGAGCCTTAAGGGGAAGTCTTAAGCCCTGTTTAGAATATGCTTTAAACTCATGAAACTTTTTACACAGATCTTTCGTTTGATGCGTGAAACTTCAAGGTCGTCTAGGCCATGTAACTATAAATTTCATTTTTGTTAAACCTTAAATAAGATTATGATATTTTATGTCGTGTTTTTTAGAACAGTTTTTTGTTTAATCGCAAATTTAGAGAAAAGGCAAACATTGTGTAAATTTTGTATCCGGTAGTATTAGTTCATGATGTTTACAGGTTGGTAACCAAAAATATTTAGGTTGGTAACATAAATGACACAAAAAAATTCTGAAAGTAAGTTGCATAGATAAATTAAAACAAAGCACACAAAATTTGCTCAGTAACTTAAAAATTCATAGTTAACAAAAAATGGTTAGGAAAAATAATCATAACTTTTAAGTTGGGCAAAAATGGCATTTGTAGTTGCATGGGTGTAAAAAGTATCTACAGGGCGCAGCCCACGAGAATGACCGGCCCGGGCGTGGAAATATCACATGACCGTAGGAGGCTCACAAAAAAACGCCTCACGGCCCGCTGTCATTATAAAACATATTGTGTGTTTTCAGTTTTGGTATGTTTGTTTACGTCGATTTTTTTTTAATTCGGGCACGAATTTTATGTGAATTTTATCAAAGTTATTAAAATAACGCAGCCCACGAAAAAGACTGTAGTGGGCTGCGTTAAAATAATTAATGGCTAATGAGTAAATTATAAAGAAAATACCTAACCTGTAAGATAAACAATGTCGCGAACGTGCAATTCGTGTTGTTCCTTGTCGGTCCAACTATAAAACTGAAACCTAATATGTTGCAAACGGGAAAGAAGTGGTAAAAGATAAGATCTTGGATAAGATTGATCAAGTAATAGACATCCTTAGTGACATTTTCGATAGTGTTCAGTTGTCATTTCTTATTGAACAATTAGGTCTCTTGAAAAGGTAACCTGAGAATCGAAGATATTGTGGATACACTTTAATGTTGGCTTCATCTTTTTTTATCCAGTCATCCAGTGCATACACGTCAATCTACAATTCTGTCTTCGTAATATTAAAAAACTGATTTGTAAAATATTGTTAACAGATAATAATCTCTCTGGTAGTGTGAAATATCTAAAAAGTAAGATACAGCTTTTAAAAGAATATAAGTTGGTAGTTAACTTACACTTTAATGAAATATACATATATTAAACTTTGTGCTGGGTAATTTTTCAAAAAATTATTGACGACCACTCCATCCACAAAATCACGTTTCTTTTTAATAAATTATTGTGAAATGTTTTATATTGAAAATTTTTCTTCAGATAACTCTAGCGAGTGTTTTTGTGGAGAAAAACTATTGTCAATGATTTAGTGTCTGCTAATAAATCTTTGAATAAGAACTCGGACAAAGATGATGACACTCAAAGAAAAATTAAAAAACTAAAAGCTTAGGTTTGATATGTCCAATTTTGAAAGACTTGTATAGATTTGAAGTTCCTAACGATATTATGTACCTAATATATGTACCTGAAGATATTAGAGTGCAAAATTTGTATAATTTTTTATTTTATAGATTCAGTTCTTTTATCCATAATAAACACATACATCAGCAAAATATTTTTTTCAATTTTTGCCTATAAAAGAACAAAAATTTTTTGTTAATTTATTTAAATTGTGTAAAAAAAAAAATTTATTTAAATTGTGTTAAATTGTGTAATTTATTTAAATTGTGTAAAATTTATTTAAATTGTGTTATTTAAATTGTGTAATTTATTTAAATTGTGTAAATTTATTTAAATTGTGTAAATCGTTGGCTGCGCTACAGAGTTATTCAAATTATGTGTTCATCATTAATAACTTTGTTATTAGAGGCTTATTGCAACGAAGCCAGGCAGTAATATTGCAAGGCAGTATTTTGAGGGTTTTACAGTTGATATTTGAAAATTTAAATGGCAAATTTGAACTTAAAAATAAATGGTTTATTTTTGTTTAATAAAAAAAGGAAGTATTCATTCCGGTTCTTATAATACAGAAATACCTAATATTGAAAGACCACCTGTTCATTTATAATGTAAAACTGTCTAGATACTGCATTGCAATAAGTCCCTATTATTAATGATACAAAATTGTTTGAATCATCAAACATCTGACCCACAAGACGTTAGTCCTACCAAGTCCACTTTGAATCCTTGACTTCGCATGCGCAGATCTACTTCCTCTAAAATTTCAAAAACCTAACCTCACGAAACCTAATCAAATCTAACCGAACCGAACCAAAGCAAACTAAACCAATAATTTTTTTCAAAAAATAAACTTTCCTGACTTCCTACCCGGGATCCTAGTGGATGTGAATCCGAACCGGACCGTACCGAACCGAACCTATCCAAACCTAACCAAACCTAACCATAACCAACTAAACCTAATTAGCAGTGTTGTTGTGTTTGGTTAGGTTAGGTTTGGTTCGGTTTAGTTAGGTTCGGTTCAGTTCGGTTTGGTTCGGTTCGGATTCACATCTTCTAGGATCCCGGGTAGAAAGTCACGAAAGTTTTTTTTTTAAGTTATTGGTTCAGTTTGGTTTGGTTCACACTCACATCCTCTAGGATCCCGGGTAGGAAGTCAGGAAAGTTTTTTTTTTTGAAAAAATTATTGGTTCAGTTTGCTTTGGTTCGGTTCGGTTAGATTTGATTAGGTTTCGTAAGGTTAGGTTTTTGAAACTTTCTATTTTGATGTGGTTAGAATCATTCAAGTGAAAATCACCCTGTATTCATCTATTCTAATACATGGTAGATCTGCGCATGCGAAGTCAAGGATTTAAAGTGGACTTGGTAGGGCTAGCGTCTTGTGTGACCTTGACAGTTGGATTGACATTTATTGCATGTTTTATAAGGTTGGTTTCAAAAACTGCCATTAGTTTACATCACGTACTTATATATGTACTTATATACTACAAACGTTCCAGCATATTGGATTCAAATGAACCTATGTACGTTTTAAATATATCGGTACTGCTAAAGCATATTAAAACCATTAATGGAAAATGACTGCTACAAGCGTTCCGCCATATTGGACTCAATTGAACCCAATCCAGGGCTATCAAAACGGACGGGCCACGATCCTCCACGGTGGATAGAATTGACCGGTGTTCGGATCTTATATATATATATATATATATATATATATATATATATATATATATATATATGTCGAACTTTCCACGTCACTGGTGGTCCAGCTGATTTGTAAACAAAAGTTAGATCTGTTATGAACAACGGAACAACTAATATTTTTTGAAAACTAAGGCCATTTTTCTACTGTTTTCTAGTACATCCTTATAAAATGTAATTTTCTAGATGTATTGTCGTTATTTTTTTTTAGCCCGCTTTATTTTTTATTACACAAAACTTAAACTACAAGTCAAACTGAATGTGATCGTTCAACAAGGACTATTGGGTACTAAACAAAGAGGTATGTCAGCGGATAATTTTTGAAGCTGAAGCGAACACATTCATTTCTTCGAATTTTAGTTTTTGTGTAAAGAGAAATGAAGCGGGCTAAAAAAAAATAACGACTGGTATGTCTGAAAAATATTTTGTAAGAATATACTAAAAAAGAGTACAACAATTGCCTTAGTTTTCAAAAAAATCAACAAATATTAGTTGTTCATATCATATCTAACTATCTTTTCTAAAAATCAGCTGAATCACCAGTGACGTAAAATTCGACATATATTTATAAGATCCGAACACCGGTATATTCTATCCACCGTGACGATCCTCCACTTTATTGACGTTACATCCGGGGCTGATTTTTTTTTGATGGTCACGTTACGACACAGCTGATTGTCTTTAAAATATTGAAGTTGGAATGACGGTTCATGAATATTTGATTTTTTTTTTAATAAAGCCGGTTTTGTTTTTACTATATTCTTTCAAAACAATTTTTATCTATAGTAATCCTTAATTTTTCAGAGCCGCTTTATTAGCTCACACAAAAATTAAGTTTAAAGCAGAAGCGAATGTGACAAACACAGATGACAAAGTCAAATGCATGTCAAATATAACAGTTGGCATGCGGTACATGGCGGGTAATTTGAATTCAAAATAAGGAATGCTAAATCTTGAGGATTTTAACCTTTTAATCATCTTGCACCCTTAAAAAAGTTTGGTGGAATATCGGGATGGTGTCTGAGAATATTTCATTGAAATTTCGCGGAAATCTGTAGTGCCATTTTGAAAATATCATAAAAAAACGTCTGACCTCCCATAAGACCCAATGTAAAATTCAGCCCCCGGAGAACAGCTGATTTTTTCAGGGTCGTGGCCTCTATTTTTGTGTTGGCCTTGCCCAATCGTATGGCTTGGATTAAAAAAGCAAACGCTTTCAATAAAATTTGATTTGAAATGACGTTGTCAATTTGTCAATGCGGTGATTTGACGTTGTCAAAATTGTAGTTTATTTTTAATTTAAATTTAAGAAAATTCTTTGGATTTTGGAGCTTTTGGAAGACAAAGCCATTATCTTGAGTTGACGTAGCCGCTTACGTGGCATTTTTTTAAACAAATTAAAAGGCATTTATCCTAAACTAACTGATAATAGATACTTTTAAGCTAAGAAAAGAGATGGCGCTGTGATTGCGGCACCCGTTATTAGTGGCCTTAACTTATCCAAGCCATACGTCGAGTTTCATTTGAAATCCAATATGCCGGCACGGTTGTAGCAACTATTTTTAGAGGCTCTTTTCTAGTACAGATGAATATAAGTACGTGATATGCATACATATTATGATTTTCCATGCCTCTTGCTAATAATATTTGTTTTTATGGGTCCATGCTTCCCGTTTTGAGCGAATGATCGGTAAGCGGAATACAACATTTTTGACTGTGTGTGTTTTTGTCATTTCTTTTATTATTATTATTTTGCCGTTTACTTTACTTTGCCGCTTTCTTGATATTTGGAAAAAATCCCCCAGCGCTTCATTATCTTACAATTTTTTATGCTGTGTGATATGTTTTTGTTTTACTTTTATTGTAGCGAAAAGCAGAAACCCTTCCCGCTTAGGCTGATATGTAGTATTTTTATTTTTGTATACCATTCAAGCGACAGTTGATCTTTAATATTTAGCCGATTGCAGTTGACATAGACCAAAGCATAAGCCAATTATTAGAAACGGACCAATGGGTTATTCTTTGTCTTCGTTTAAAAACGAGAATCTGACAAAAAGTGTTTGACCACAAAACAAAAATCATGCATTCATTTATTCGATTTGGTTCGCCTATGCATCGAAGGCCAACTAGCCACAGTCTGCAACTTAATTGCTCTGATTTCTGAATTGGACAATCACAACACACTTACATTCATACACATATAGACCCCCATGGTAGGTGTTTTTTTCTTGGTTTCTAATTTAGTTTTAAAGGAAGAATATCAATTTCAAATATCTAGTTTTTATTGTCAATACTATTTTTTTTCTAATCAAAATTAGACTAATCAAATTCAAAATTAATAACAACATACAGTACAAAAATAAATTACAACATTCTCCACCCTGCTAGAGATTTCTAGTACAATAATTTGTTAATCCTTTACTTCTAGTCTACAGAGTTTAGCTACTGGTCGTTTATATTCATTGCCGTTTGCTGTTTTAACATCCACTACTCTTATTCTTTGATCAGGTCCTGGATAAACTGATTTTATTATCCCCAATTTCCATGAATATCTCGGAGCATTTTCATCTATGAGCACAACTACATCATCAACTGCAATAGGCTTTTGATCTACATTCCACTTTCCTCGTCTATTAAGTGTTGGAAGGTATTCTTTAACCCATCGTTTCCAAAAAAAATCAACGAGCAATTGACACTTTTTCCATTCTTTTCGTAAACACTCTGCCTTCATAAAATTTGGTACATAATATTGCTACCCATTTGAAGATCCTATTAGGAAATGATTCGGAGTTAAACTCTCAAAATCATCTGGGTCAGATGAAACTCTGGTCAATGGTCTTGAATTAATTAAAGTCTCAGCTTCCGTAAATACTGTTTCTAGAATTTCATCTTTTAATGATTGCCCATGTAGAGTTTTGCCAAGAACTTTTTTCGTAAGGCCAATTAACCTTTCCCAAACGCCTCCCATATGAGGAGCAGCTGGTGGGTTAAATTTCATTTGAATGTTCTTAATAGCCAAAGTAGTTCTTATTGTTTTATAATCAAGTGTTGCTAAGCATTTTCTTAGTTCGGAGTCTGCACCTTTAAAATTTGTACTATTGTCGCATGTTATGCTTTCTGGTTGTCCTCTTCTAGCAATTAATCTTCGAATTGCTAAAATAGTTGAGTCTGCATTCATACTGTGAAGAACTTCTAAGTGGATAGCTCGAACCGCAAAGCAAGTAAATATTAGTCCCCATCTTTTTTCTTTCCTTCGTCCAACTATAACTTCAATCGGACCAAAAGCATCCATTCCTATGTTAACAAATGCTCTAACGGTTGGGGCTAGTCGAGAAAAAGGCAATTGTCCCATTATGGGAATCATCGGTTTTGATTTAAGATTTTTACAGAACTGACAATTAGCACTGGCATACTTTACAGCAGCTCGACCATTAATTATCCAATATTTTTGCCTTATTTCATTTAAGACTAGTTCAGTTCCCTGGTGCTTATATTTTTCATGATAATGTTTTACTAACAACTTTGTATATTGATGCTTTGGACTTAAAATGACTGGACGACGTGCGTTGGAATTCATACAGAAAGCTGCATCTGTTCGACCTCCCAGCACCATAACCCCATTATGTAATACTGGACAAAGCGATATTATTTTACTATTTTTGGAAATAATTAGATTTTTTTGCAATTTGTTAAGTTCTTCTGGAAAACTTTCTTGTTGTGAAATTTTATTCCATATTAGTTCAGCTTGATTTATTTCTTCTACTGTGAGTTCTGTTTTTACTTCTGGCAATTTCTTTATTTTGTTTTTAAAGTTCGTGAGAAATCTTAGAACTATGGCCGTGGATCTAACTAAACTAATCAATTTCGAAAATTTATTAATATCTGGAACTACCACTGTTTCTTGTTTTATAAAAAGGAGTACGTCATTGGACTTGTATTCTTTGGAAATATCTTGTGCATAATTTAAACATTCATCAGTTTCTGTTGGCCAATATTTCTGTTCTTTTCCCAAAAATTCAGGACCGTTGATCCAGCTGGTCGATATAACATTGTCTGTATCCGTTCTGCGTTTTGTAGCTTCATCGGCAACATTTAAATTACTAGGTACCCAATTCCAATCACGACTATCAGTTGTTTCTTGAATTTCTCCTACCCTGTGTGCTACAAATTGTTTGAAACGTCTTCCATCACCCCTGATCCAGCTTAGAATACATTGGGAATCACTCCAGAAAAAAAATTGATGAATTTTTAAGGCAAGCTCTCTTTTAAGATAATTTACCAATCTGCTGGACATTACTGCGGCTTGTAGCTCTAATGGTGGTATGGATAATGGCTTTAAAGGAGCAACTTTACTTTTAGCACCTACTAATGCGACATGAATATTCGTTGTTGTTTGAAATCTTAGATAGATCACAGCAGCAAAAGCTTTTTCACTGCTATCACTAAAGGCGTGAAGCTGGATATTGGTGTTCTGATTTATTTCTGCAAAATAACATCTAGGAATTTTAAAATTCGTCACTTTTTGGAGATCGTCCAACAGAATCTTCCATTTCATTTGAATTTCAATTGGTAGTTGCTCATCCCATTCACACTTTAACCTCCATATATCTTGCATTAGAATTCTCCCTTGAATTGTTAAGTTTGAAATAAGACCAAGTGGATCAAACAATGACATAACGGTCTTGAGAACGTTTCTTTTCGTAGGTATGTTTAAAGCCTTTTTATCAAAATTAATCTTGAATAAAAATTCATCAGTTTCGGGATCCCACCATAGGCCTAAAACTCTATGAAGAGATGTACTGTCAATTATTTTCATGCTTGCCATTAAATCACTTGACTTTAATCTCATCTGTGCTATTTTAGAATTTGTCATAAAATTTACTAATTCAAACCCTCCCTTGCTAAGAGTTTGTCTTATATTTAATATGGTATCTATTACTTCATCTTCAGTATCTTTGCAATCTAAATAATCATCAACATAAAATTTTGTGGTTATGGCTTTTTGAATTGTTTCATTTGGGGAAAATTGGTCTGCTGTAAAATTTTTAACATATTGAGCACATACTGGTGAACAAGTTGCTCCGAATGTCATGACGCACATTTCATATACGTCAGGTTCTCTGTCACAATCCAAATTTCGCCATAACAGTCTCTGTGCACATTTATCTTCATTTTTAATTAGAACTTGGTGAAACATCTCTCTAATGTCACCACAAAAGGCAAATTTGCGCTGTCTGAAATTCCATAATATTGTGACTAAAGATTTTAACAAATCTGGACCAGGTAATAAGGCATCATTAAGACTCATTCCATTTGATTTTGCTGCTGCATCAAATACCAATCTTAGCTTTCCTGGTTTGTTCGGATTTTCTACAGAAAAATGTGGTAGATACCATGTACGTGAGTTCTCCATACAAGATTCTTGTTGGCTTAGTTTTCTGATATATCCTTTGGTTAAATAACTTTCAATTTTTTGACAGTATTCCTGACCAATCCAGGGATTTTTCTTACACTTTTTCTCTACACATTGAAGCCTTCTAATGGCATTACTTTTGCTTTCAGGTAGTTTCGTATCATCTTTTTTCCACAAAAGTCCTATTTCATATCGATCATCTTTTCTCTGAATTGTCTTTTCCATTATATTAAATGCCCGCTGTTCTTCCTCGCTTAATTTGTCAGGTAATATGGTGATTCCAACTGATTCTATACTAAAAGATTTTTTTACTAATTCATGAAGATTATCGTCACTTTCGCAGATATGTAAGGTACATTCTGTTGATTCTACGTGTCTAGACTCGATTGGACCATGCACAGACCATCCCAAAAGGCATTTGGATGCTACAGGCTCTAAGCTATTTGGATCTTTTGGTAATTTTATTTGATGAGGGATTATTAAATTAATGTTGTCCTGTCCAATAAGTAAACAGGGTTTTTCTCTAGATATTTTTTGAATTGGAACGCCTTGCAGATGATCAAATTTTGTCCAAATTTCTTCGTTGATTTCGTGAGTTGGTAACGATAAATCTGGAATTGTTTTAACATTTCGAAGGCTAAAAGTTTTTGAAGTGTCATTTGCCTTTGAAATTTTAATATCCATGCGTAAGGATTTCTCTCGAATTTTAACATTTTAATTAGTCCATTGTAAACATAAAGTTAATGGTGTTCCATTTAAATTAAGTTCTTCGGCAATGGATGAATCAAGTAATGTTACTGTAGAAGCCTCATCACAAAGTGCTAAAACTTTTTTAGATCCATGAGGTCCATGGAGCCTCACGTGGACCATTCTGAGAAGAACATTTGGGTTAGTGTCCTTAATAGCACAAACGTGATCTGTATCTACATCTAATTTCTGTTGTGTAAATAATTGCTCTTTAGTTTCAGACTCTTTGGTTTCAGATTGTTCTGCATATTCCAAGGTATTTAAAACAGTGTTAGTGGTATAAGTTTTTACTTTATGCAAAAGTTTATGATGGAAAAACTTACATCCATTTCTACATTTCTCGACTCGATGGAATTTCCCGAGGCAACCAAAACATAACTTTTTTGTTGAAACGACTACCCATCTTCTGTCAATATTATCTGACATCATGTGTGGACATAATTTATTTTCAGGATGTGATTTGTCGCAGTAATTACATAATAGCTCTTTTTGAAATGCCGTATAAACTCGCTCATATCTTTGTCTAGGTTTATCTGTGGAAGTTGTTGGTAAACTTACTTTACAGTAGGCTTTGGCAATTATTGACAGCCACTGAGAAAAATCTTCTAAATCTAGATCTTCTGTCGGAGTTGAAAACTCTAAAATTTGTTTTCCCCATTCCAGTTTAAGATTATCGGGCTATTTATTTACTAGATCATCCAGTAGTTGTGGGTTTGACAAATGGGCCAAGGATTTTAGAGTTTTTATAGTGCAAACCATATTATTTACTTGGGAAGAAAATTCCACAGTTTTTTCTATAGTAGTTATGGTCGGTATATGTCTCACCTTATTTATCAGAGTATTTATAATACATTTGGGCTGTCCAAACCTTAACTCTAGTGTTTCTAAAATTAATTCAACATTTTCTGGTGCCAACATCATTCCTTCGACAGCAACTTTTGCTGTTCCAATCAGAGCTTTTTGAAGTTTGGTCATTATTTCTTCATTTGTATAGCCACACATTTCACAAATTCTTTTATACTGACTGATAAACATTGGCCACTCTAGAGGATTGCCACCAAAAGATGGAAAATCCCGTTGCATAGTTTGTCGTGCCAACAGAGTTTCTTGGTCATTCTTTGGTAATGTCATTTTTTCTCCAATTAATTTTATGGCATTTGCAATAATCTCCATTGGGTTATTTTCTTCTGAACTTCCGTTTGTTGTTATTTTATTTTTGGTACCATTTTGAATTTCATTGCTTTCACTTTGTTTTTCTTTTCTATTATTTTCAATCCATGAATTTATTTTTGCGTTATTATTATGGTGTTTTTGTAATGTAATATTTCTATCTTCGATTGATACAAAAGATCCTCTTGAACTTTGAACGGCTTCTAGGTCTAATTCTGCATTTCTTACTTCTTTTTCTAGTTCAAGTAATCTAATTTCTTCTTGAGCAACAGCAAGTTTTTGTTTTTGTTTTTGAATTTTCCGTTCTTCGAAAGCTAACTTTTTTCTTTCAAGTTCAATCAATAAAGAATTTTTTGAGGATGCTTTGGATAATTCGGACGGTTTATGAGATATTATCGAAACATAGTCTGAAGGATGTACTATGTTATCAAATGTTTCTTGTATATCATATCTTGCTTCCGCAATATTCATTAAAGATTTAGCTTTTCCTAAATTTTCAGTGATTACAGGTTTTTTCCGGGCTACAAGTGAAGCAGTCGTATTGATTGGATTTTTTTGTCGAGATCTGCCAAAGTCTCCGGGCCAGGCAAAGTCTGTGGACAGGTTTCTATTTGTACCTGCAGTGGCCCTGTTAGATTTTCGATTGGACTTTTCCATATCGTGTTCGTGACTCCGTCGGGTTTCACCAATGTTTTTTTCTTGGTTTCTAATTTAGTTTTAAAGGAAGAATATCAATTTCAAATATCTAGTTTTTATTGTCAATACTATTTTTTTTCTAATCAAAATTAGACTAATCAAATTCAAAATAAATAACAACATACAGTACAAAAATAAATTACAACAGTAGGCAATTTTTCTTTTCCCATGGAGGCTTTAATTTTGTCTGATGCTCTTTGTCGAACACAGGGGTCTTTATCGTGCTTGCGCCATCTACGCTCTTAACACGGGACCACCCGCTTAACGTGACTTCCGAACCACGACCTTGTATTCATCATCAACTTTGCCTACTTCGTTGCACACACCCTCTGATTGGAAAGCAAAGGCACGCCCACTAAACTAATCAGGGCCACAATCATGCATAGCTTCGGTTGACCAAAGCCAACCCCACTTCTTAACAGGGTTATTAGACATTGGCTGAAGGGAAAAAAGAGTATGCTTTGCGGTTAAAACCTTCTCTGTCAGTTTCTCGCTTTTAAAGCCTTTTTCCTCGAGGTTACTAGTCACTCATTTAAGTTACACGAAATGACGTCACGGTTACTCGGAGTAACCGTTGTATGACGTCAGACAGTCAGCTGTGGCTGACATTTGAAATTGTTTGTTTTTACCAGCAATTTCCGAAATACAGAAAATAATTCATTGTTTCCACCATGGATTTGCAACAGTTTTAAATGCAGCGTTACCTGATGCGTTTTTTGAATCGGAGTGGAAACAGGGTGCTCACTGCTCCTTTGGTATTCTGTGGTAAGGCCGCAGTACCACAGAACACCAAAGGCAGTACATTTTAAGACTAGTTGCAGTTGAATTGATATCGTACCAACTTCAAGGGATGTGCTTCATTTTCTACCGTTACCAAACATAATTCGTTGGTAATATATATATATATATATATATATATATATATATATATATATATATATATATATATATATATATATATATAAAATCAAACATTTTGAGAAAAAAAACAAAAAAAAAACGATCTTAACCTCAAAATATTTCAGCAACCACGTCTGCTGGGCTGGTTACACTGTGTGGATACTCGTGACGTCATAGTTAGTGTTACTCAGCGAAGAAAAACAGAAAACGAGTAACCAGGTTACCTGCTAACTTGTAGTTACTGCGAGGAAAAAGGCTTTTAGAGAAAGATAATTCCCATGTGACAGCTGACATTTGACACTTGACAGGAAGCAGTTTACCGTTGACGATATTTGACAAATTACAAGATTTTTAAGTCAGATTATCTTGGTGACCACCAATGTAAGGATTTAGCCACAGACAAGTTCTTACAAAATTTAATCGTAAAAATTATTATTTTGTTAGTGTTTTTAATTATTTATTCTTTTTCATCATTTTTCAAGGATCGAGAATTGTCTTCTCACTGTTAGGCTTGGTATAAATTAGGTTTTTTCCTTTAAATTTAAAATTATGATAACGATTGTTTTTTTCTCTACAGATCCTACATCACAAATCCTCTCACAGATAAGAATCTTTCAATGTTTTAAGGTAATACGTTTATGTTTAAGGTCTGAAAAAAAAGTGACTCACATAATTTTAACGGGTTTATTTCTCATTACTTGTAGCACAAACATTTAACAGGTCTGTGAAGGGCGGGTTTAAATCTATCTAATAATTTTGTTTAAGAAAATTAAGTCATTTTAAAGCGGCAACGAGTCACAATGGATTTTTGGGGATCCAGGGAAAGAAGTTCTCATGTTAAAGCAGGGCTATCAAAACGGACGGGCCACGATCCTCCACTTTCTTGACGTCACATCCGGGGCTGATTTTTTTTTGATGGTCACATTACGACACAGCTGATTGTCTTTAAAAAATTGAAGTTAGAATGACGGTTCATGAATATTTGATTTTTTTTTAAATAAAGTAATTTTTGAGATTGTTTTTACTTTATTCTGGCAGAACAATTTTTTTTAAATGTATAGTAATCCTTAATTTTCATTAGCTCACCCAAAAATTAAATTTAAAGCAGAAGCAAATGTGACAATCACAGATGACAAAGTCAAATACATGTCAAATATAACAGTTGGCATGTGGTACATGGCGGGTAATTTGAATTCAAATTAAGGAATGCTAAATCTTGAAGATTTTAACCTTTTAATCATGTTGCTTCCTTACAAACCTTTGGTGGAATATCGGGATGGTGTCTGAGAATATTTCACTGAAATTTTGCGGAAATCTGTAGTGCCATTTTGAAAATACCATAAAAAAACCTCTGACCTCCCATAAGACCCAATGTAAAATTCAGCCCCGGGAGAACAGCTGATTTTTTTAGGGTCGTGGCCTCTATTTTTTTGTTGGCCTTGCTCCACTTTGTTGACGTCACATCGGGGGCGGATTTTTTTTGATGGTCACTTCACGGCACAGCTGATTGTCTTTAAAAAATTAAATTGGAACTATAGGTATATTTAGTGGGAATAAGGACACTGTTGTTCTGGTAAATATACGTTTTAATCCATCGGTAACGTTTCGACAATGGTTTTTGTCTTCATCACACTAAAAAGGTTACAACTCATTAGTAAGATAATACAAAATACGGCACATTAATACATCACCAATTAAAAATTATTATTCTTTTCCCAATAAATAACATTTAAAATGACCTTATTGACAATATATTATTTTTTTCCTAAATATTTTTTCCCTTTTAATGTATATGTAACTGATTTTTTTATTTATTTATATAAATAAATAATTATGGTTTATTTTTCTTCTTTTTTTTTTAATACAAATATAAAAAAAAAAAAAATTATATAAAGGTTCAAAAAATTTTTGTCACTATAGTAACTGATGGGTGGCTCAATAAAATACGCACAGAGAGATCAATCAGCTCTTCATATAAAAACAATAATAACAAATAAAACCTGCAGCAAGCCATAATACCATGTAGAAGAAGAAACAAAATTAAAAAGGACTGTTAAAATATTTAAAATTCCGTACTCACCCTTCAGACTAGATCGTACATTGGAACAACAAAAAACAAGAATTCAAGCACATCAGGAAAACAAACGCACAAAATTAAAAACGAAACCCAACATTAATCTGCTAATTATTTATATTTTCCTTTGTTTTGTTTATCAGACAGGTTATATTATCGGCGGCAAAATTAGTCCGCATTGTTGTCACTATTCTGGATTTTCATTGTTCCGAAATATTAAAACAAATTAAAATTCTTTAAGTTTAAAGCAAAAGGCAACCTTGAATAGAGTGGAACTAGTAGTGTACGGTACTGATTTAATTTAGAGTGGGACAAGTGTATATAGTATGATACAATTAAGACAGTGATGGAACTTATTTTCTAGTTTGGAGTTCTTGTATATTAAAATGCATTGATAACATGAATTGTTGTCAGAACACAAAACTTCCCACTAAATTTACCTATAGTTGCATAGCAAGGACGTGATAAGTTTACCAAATTAAATTGGAAGTTGGAATGACGGTTCATGAATATTTGATTTTTTTTAGAATAAAGCTGGTTTTGAGATTGTTTTTACTATATTCTTGCAAAACAATTTTTTTTAATTGTATAGCAATCCTTAATTTTTCAGAACCGCTTCATTAACTCACACTAAAATTAAATTTAAAGCATTATATTTAAAATAAGAATTGCTAAATCTTGAAGATTTTAACCTTTAAATCATCTTGCATCCTTACAAAAGTTTGGTAGAATATCGGGATGGTGTCTGAGAATATTTCACTGAAATTTCGCGGAAATCTGTAGCTCCCATAAGACCGAATATCAAAGTCGTGGCATGTATTTTTTGTTGGCCTTGGTTAAAGGTAGAGTCCCTGTATGTTAACATATTTGGACAAGGCCAACACAAAAATAGAGGCCACGACCCTGAAAAAATCAGCTGTTCTCCCGGGGCTGAATTTTACATTGAGTCTTATGGGAGGTCAGACGTTTTTTTATGATATTTTCAAAATGGCACTACAGATTTCCGCAAAATTTCAGTGAAATATTCTCAGACACCATTCCGATATTCCACCAAAGGTTTGTAAGGAAGCAACATGATTAAAAGGTTAAAATCTTCAAGATTTAGCATTCCTTATTTTAAATTCAAATTACCCGCCATGTACCACATGCCAACTGTTATATTTGACATGTATTTGACTTTGTCATCTGTGATTGTCACATTCGCTTCTGCTTTAAAATTAATTTTTGTGTGAGCTAATGAAGCGGCTATGAAAAATTAGGGATGACCATACATTTAAAAAAAATTGTTCTGCCGGAATAAAGTAAAAACAATCTCAAAAACGGCTTTATTTAAAAAAAATATCAAATATTCATGAACCGTCATTCCAACTTCAATATTTTAAAGACAATTAGCTGTGTCGTAACGTGACCATCAAAAGAAAATCAGCCCCGGATGTGACGTCAACAAAGTGGAGGATCGTGGCCCGTCCATTTTGATAGCCCTGATTTGGAATCCAAATATGTCAACATACAGGAACTCTAGTTAAAGGCATACTGACCTTTTTCACAATTATTTTTCTTGGTTGTTATTGAAAAATAACTATGAAGAAACAAATTATTTTTAAAAACTTCAAGGTGTCATTTAAAAAATTTAGCTTTAAATGGCTGGAGGCGGTTGGAGGATATGAATTTGATGGCCCTACCAAATTTAAATTTTCTAAAAATAATCGAGAATATATTGTGTTAACTTTTAAACTCCTTATCCATCACTTAATGCATAAATTTACAACATTTTAATGATCTACTTAATTATATCAATGAATTGGATAAACCCGCGCTTAGTTTTTCTTAACTAATTATTTAAATCTTAAGCTGGTGTTCTGGAAATAATGTATTATATAGAAATGGGAAATCATTCAAAACAAGAAAAAAGATGGGGTGGGGGAATATTTTAAACTTAAAAATGAGAAATTTGACATGATATAATATATATAATTTTTTTTTTAATTAATTTTGAAAAAAAAAAGTTATGACATAAAAGTTATATATATGCTGATTTTGTTATACTACTTCAAAACAAAATAAAACTAAGTTAAGAAGTTCACTTTATTAAAAGCTCTATTTGCGTTTATACATAAAAAAAATTTCAAGGCAAATGACAAATTAATTTTCGTTGAATTACCAAGATTTTTCAAAATTCAATTTGTTTTATTTAATTTTGATCCTGTATAAACTTGGCATTATTTAGTTTGTCTTTCTTCTTTTGACCTCCAGTACCACTTTCAAAATAATACATTATTTCCATAACACCGGTATAAATGGTCGTATTGTTTAAAAGGGAATATAAAACAAATAGGTAAGGAAAGTATCTCACATCGATGAGATATAATAAGCTTATCTAAAGAAAGATGGTGCCTATATCTACCAATTTGTTTGTATTTTCTGGAGGAAACAATGGAAAAAACACACTCTCTGTTCACTTTTTATGAATCTCATTTTTTTTTTAAATTTTTTGAATGGTAAGAAACATTTCTTGAGAGCACAAAATATTGATTTAAACCCGAAAACATGTTCAAATTCACTTTTTCTATTTAACTTCTAAGCTTTATACACACTTGTCATTTTACTACTTACCTTTTAAGATCTTTCCCTACTGCGGTTGTGTTTTTAGATGTTTTTATTATTTTTCTCTTATTTTTTGTTTTTTACATAATTTATATTTTTGTTATTATTTATTTGTAAAATTTCTTATTTACCTATTAATCTTTAATAATTATGAATTGTGATGGGATTAATGTTTAGTTTAAGTTTAACAATTATTCGACATTTTATTTATTTTTGAAATGGATGAAAAAGTATAAATGTATTGTACCAAGTTTATATAGGGAATAAGATAAAATAAAAAATAAAATACTAACGCCATTTTATGTTATCGTGTGTTATGTTATCTTATTCCTGACCCGTATGTTATCTTATTTCTTGTTTAAACTAGGTATAATATTAAATTATTTAAATATGCAGAAAGCATTAAAATATTTGTTTAAGTTTACTTAAGTTATGTAAAAATTTTGTGACCAAACTACACTATGCAACACAAAAAAAATATTTACCTTCGGTCAGAGTTCTTAATTTTGAGCACTGCAAACTTATAACAACAATTAAATCACAGGTATCGAAAAGTTTATGGATAGCATAAACAGTCAATAACTATTTTGTTGTAACCAAAGCATCAGTAAACATTACCTGTTATTTGGGGAAAAATGATTCCTAAAAAAATTCATGTACACGAGGATTACTAAATAATGTCGGTAATATTTCCCTAGATTTGACGCATTTTTAACAATTTGGCACCAAGGCGGATTCATTGCCCAATTTGAATTATTAAAGAATTTAATAAAATGGGTATTAGCGGCCTTTTCAAAGTTATTAGGAGTTTTTTACCTATTTTTGAAAAAAGCCACCAGATATGGGATATTCTTATTCCTCGCATAATAAACCGAGTGGTATTATTTCAACAAAATTAGATTGGTAGGTACAATAATGTGCTCGTCAAAAGACAGGGAAGCAAAAAAACAAAAGTGTAACCTCAAAAAAAAGTCCCATATTCTCTGCTATCGGTAGACATATAGTGGTCACGCCAGACGCTTGCGCTGGGATAGGTTTAGGGGTTAACCCCCCCCCCATGAACCAAAAAATTGTGTGCATTTTTAATAAACTTCTTCAAAAATCTTTGTATAAAATTTCTAATATACAGTGTGTCCACGTAAGTTGGCGGCATATGGGAAACTTTGTTATTATTAGCTTTACGAAAAAAAGTTATTCTTCATAAAAAGTTCTGCATGGTCCAAAACCTAAAATGCAACCATCAGATGTTAAATTTTTTCAGTCATATTACGAGGTTTGTCAAAAAATGTGATTTTTGCTCTAGAGTAAAGTACCTTTCTTTTTGACAATATCGAAAATTGTTATAAAGAAGAGATGTTTAGAATTATAAATAGCTTTTAAATATTCAACATTGTTTATTTACATTAAAAAAATATTTTTTTCTACATTTTCTCTGCGATTATGTTGGAAATTTAAGTTTGCACATTAATGCATTGCATTTATTAATTATAAATTTGATAAGTGTTTATACCGTGGCACTTTTTGAAATACGATTGTTGACGTTTCTTCGAATTTTCGATATTTAGACAGTTCGCAAAGCCTACTTTAATTATCAGTTTTAAAAAATGCCAGTGCATCCTAGATTAATTATGCATTAATGTGCAAACTTAAATTTCCAACGTAATCGCAGAGAAAATGTAGAAAAAAATATTTTTTTAATGTAAATAAACAATGTTGAATATTTGAAAGCTATTTTTAATTCTAAACATCTTTTCTTTATAACAATTTTCGATATTGTCAAAAAGAAAGGTACTTTACTCTAGAGCAAAATTCACATTTTTTGACAAACCTCGTAATATGACTGAAAAAATTTAACATCTGATGGTTGCATTTTAGGTTTTGCACGATGCGGAACTTTTTATGAAGAATAACTTTTTTTCGTAAAGCTAATAATAAAAAAGTTTCCCATATGCCGCCAACTTACGTGGACACACTGTATACATTTATACATTCAAACTCCCCCCCATTAAATCGCTGGCGTTACGCTACTGGTTCACGATAAAAATCAACTCTTGAACAAAATGTAGAGTGCTAAATCGAACGTTAACTTGTAGTTTCACGTAGCACAGCATTGTTTCTTAATGGTTGTCAAAGTTGCGGCATTTTTTAGTAATCCGAGAGTGTAACTTGTGTTGCCTAGTGTAAATAACAATTCAATTTTAACTAAGTGTTTTTTTATGATTCTAAAACAAGCCTAAAATAAAAATAAAATCATAGCTATTTATAGGACTAAAGACATTTCTCAAAAATACTTTTGGATTTTATTCTTCTGACTAAGTAATTTTGTGTGATTGGAAAAAAGGAACTTTTTGTAAAATACGATTTTTTCTAGGTATTTATTTAATCGTCTGCGGTACATTGCTTTTTTTTTGGGTGATTATTTCTAATAAAAAAAGGCCATGTTCTGTAAACTATAAAGTTAAGTAAGTCAGTGTAAATGTTGGCACTTTTACAGTTTTTAAAAAGTTTGAAGCTTTTATTACACTACAAAATCTAAACACTGAAGTAGGTATGTACAGGGTGTTCTACTATAAATGTCAATTTTCAATAAAATAATAAAATGTTAGCTATCTTTTACCTTTTTACCCGAAGTCGGTATAGTCCTTGCCATACGCAGTTACACTTTTTTGACGTTGTCATGATATAAACATATTTCCTATTGCTAACATATATGTTGCTAACTAGAAAATATTTGATATAAAATTAAAGTCAAAACTGTCATTGTCTTATATAAAAAGATGCTGACCGTGTTTTGACAAAACAAGCGCACATATAAAAACAACTCAAAGACATGCCGTTTTTCAGAATTTTTCTTGTTGCTGTCATTCTGCACATGATAAACAAAGAGGTTGAAAATGTCACAAAAGGGAAACTGCCTATGGCAAGGACTATATCTCTTTTCGTTCAAAAGTTTGAAGAATTTTATACAACTCAATTCAAACGGGATACACCCAGTGTCAAGAGTCAAAATCGAACCAGAGTCTACAACTCGGTAAGACTCGGTGTTACCGTTAAAAAACTCTGTTAAAATTTGTTATGAAATCTGTCTTATTTGTATCGTATATACTAAAAAAATGGGGTGTGACATTAAAATTTATAATAGAACACTCACCTCTTTGAGTTATTTTTTTGTAAAAAGCTAGTTGTTGTGTAAGTGCCTGAAGAATCTCGTGTTGTAACATTTTTGAAAAGGGTATTTTTTAGGTTTCGAATAAAAATAAACACAAGGTGTAACATTTGAGTTAAATTTATTAACAATAAGTTTTGAATGTAAATTTAATTTTTCTAAAAAATAAATCTGTTACAATATATTATCTGTTTTTTATTTTTGCTATAAAAACTATGGTATTCACAACAAAAATTAATGTAAACATTATTTTTTGAATTATTTAGTTCAGGTTCTACAGCATCAGATACTGCGTTTAATGAGAGAAGCAACACACTTGGTATGGATAGACATGAGTCTCTCACGAACATTTTACGAGGTGGAACCACCCCCCTGACTGGATGGTTCCCCTTAAATGTGCTTTTTGTCAGTTAATAACTCGAATACTCTCAACTTTTTTAAAAATTCTCTACAAATAATTTTTTGAGCGGACAAAGCTTCTTACCATCGATGTACATGAGTCCCCTCTGAAAGTAATGGTCTACGTGCCATAGGCGTACCAAAAAAAGGAACATTTTTAAAATATATTTTTTTTTTCTTGTGGTACTTTTTCCTTAACACATTGTTTTTCTCAATAAATATGTTAAGTCAAAAGATCATTGTACAGGGTGTCCGAACCGAACCAAATTCAATGTTTTTGGGGGGTCTCGAATATTGCCAGGGGAGATAGGAAAAAACTGCCCCTTCTTCTAAAACAAGCTTAAAAGGTCAAAACCGCCTCTTGATATAGCAATCTGTTTTTAAGCTACGAGTTTTTAAAAAGTATGCTTTTCGGGAGGGGGTCTGTAACGTTTTTATTTATGGAAATTTTGTGTTCTTGTAAGGAGCTTTATTATCATTTTTCCTTGAATAATTGACAGATGTAAACGGATTTTATATATCTTTATTAGTTTTTCAAATATTGCATTAAGTTATAATTTTTATTATGGAATGACCCTCTTTTTGTTCGATTTTTAAAATCAGCGTAAAATTTCCTTTAAAATGCCATGTCACACACAATATTTGATTATTTTGTTTTTATATTTTTGCTTTTTTCAATATTTTTTTTAATTTGATTATTTTAAAATATTTTCAACCCAGTCATCAAATTTAATTATAAAATAAATACAAAAAATATTTCAAAAAACAAAAACACTTATAAAAACAAAAAATAAATGGGTCCATGACGAATCTGATACCTTCCTAGCTAATCTATTAGCACACTTTAAGTGAAGCCATGATAATATATCAGCCTAGAAAACAGTTTTTTGTAAATATCTCAGAAACTAAAGCTCATATGAAGTTTTTGGTATTACACAAATTATTGAGCAAAATGTAGCCTACAATATTTCTAAAACTGTATCTTCATACGATGCTCCGTTAAAAAGCATTTTTTAAAGTTTTTAATTGTCAAAAAACTGTCATTACATGAATGAATTTTGATCAAAATCTAATCAGCTCGTAAGAGTTTCGAACACTATTTTACTACGGTTTGGGAGCTATCGTGTTACGGACAGAAATAATATACACACACAGACTAGGACTAGGATAGGTCAAAATACACCCAAATAACAGATTTTCGGCGTTATCTGAAAAAAAAAATTTTCGTCGAATACCTTCTCTAGCCATTGCTATGCGGGCTAGGAAGGTAAAAATATATTGAGTGTGATACATCAATTTAAAGAAAATTTTACGCTGATTTCAAAAATCGAATAAAAGGAGGGTAATTCCGTAAGAAAATAACAATTTTATACAATATCTTAAAAATTAAATGAAATAGATAAAAACCGTTAAATCCCTCAAAATTCTTCAATTATAAGAAAGATTTTTACACGAAAACAAAATTTGCGTAAATAAAAAATTTATAGACCCTCTCTCAAAATGCAGGCTTTTCAAAAACACCCATAGCGTAAAAACGGCTAGATCAAGATGGGTTTTCATCTTTAAGCTTCTCTTAGTGTTTCAGCGTCGCAAAATGGGGCCAGTTTTTTTCTCCCCTAGATATACCCGATACCAACCAAAAACATCGAATTTAGGACACCCTGTATACAGTTACATATTTTATAAGTTAGATATAACTTTCTAAAACAGCTGCCTTGATATAAAAACAAATGTGATTCTAGGAATCCTTCCTTAAATGAATAAAAAATTGAACAGTCACTTTTGTAACTCAGTAAATGCTAAATGAAGGGTAACTCGAAGCTTAATTTTTCAAGTTGGCCTGCTTATATAAAGTGAGGGCACAGTAAAACTAAGTAATATTTTTTTTACGATGAACAAAGAAATTCAAATTATATTTTTATTGCAAACATGGGACACCCTGTGTAGTGTAGAATCTTACACGTTATCACGACTTCAGGCCTTTGAGATGCAACATTACCGAAGTATGCCAAGAATATCTTTGGACATATCAAGTCAGGGCTATCAAAACGGACGGGCCACGATCCTCCACTTTGTTAACGTCACATCCGGGGCTGATTTTTTTTTGATGGCCACGTTACGACACAGCTGATTGTCATTAAAATATTGAAGTTGGAATGACGGTTCATGAATATTTGATCTTTTTTTTAAATAAAGCCGGCTTTGAGATTGTTTTTACTATATTCTTTTAAAACAATTTTTTTTAAATCTGTAGTAATCCTTAATTTTTCAGAGCCGCTTTATTAGCTCACACAAAAATTAAGTTTAAAGCAGAAGGGAATGTGACAATCACAGATGACAAAGTCAAATACATGTCAAATATAACTGTTGGCATGTGGTACATGGCGGGTAATTTGAATTCAAAATAAGGAATGCTAAATCTTGAAGATTTTAACCTTTTAATCATGTTGCTTCCTTTCAAAACTTTGGTGGAATATCGGGATGGTGTCTGAGAATATTTCACTGAAATTTTGCGGAAATCTGTAGTGCCATTTTGAAATTATCATAAAAAAACGTCTGACGTCCCATAAGACCCAATGTAAAATTCAGCCCCGGGAGAACAGCTGATTTTTTAAGGGTCGTGGCCTCTATTTTTGTGTTGGCCTTGATCAAGTATATCAAAAAAAAAAATTTGTATAAAATTTTAAAAAAATATTCAAATTGAATTGAATACTAAATTTAAAAAATAATTATAATAATACAAGAGTAAAAGTCCCCATATTAAGACGCCGAAGTTACATTTATTTAAAGTGAGATGTAATTTGTGAATGAACCTGATGGTTCAGGTTCAGGCAATGGCACGTAAACCGACAAATCGAAAACGTTACGCACTAGAAACAATCGAAAGCGCTATTTTTCGTTCCATGGGTTTAGTGACAGCTGTCTTTTTTCTATGGATTCTATTGTTTATTTTTTATTTTAATTGAGTTTTTTATTAAAAGGTTCGCTTATAACCCAAACTGAGGTTTAATTATTATTTTTAAAACAATTTAGGTTATTTCTGACTTTTTTTGTCGTTCCAATACCTAAAGATATGGGTTAGAAAATTAATTGAATCTTTTACGTTTGAATTTACCGCCGAAACACTGTTCTGCGATTGGTCCAGGGACGGGCTGGTCATTGCATGTGTCATGGCGAATGGGCAAATTTCCGAGAAATCATGAATGTTTGGCAAATGTTTTTAAAGGGCATTTTTGGCAAATGGGTCTCGGGAAAAGTGTGAAAGTTGTGTAAAAAAACGTCGTGCATTCTGTGCCCCAACGGGTGTAATGGTTTAAGGGTTTTTAGTCAGATTTTCGGCCTGCAAAAAATGTCAAGGTAAGATTTGCACTTTTCGTTTTTGCACCTTTTTTGCAAAGGTGCAAGATGCAGTTTCTTTTGTTGATATTTCAACAACAAACAAGCCCTTTTCTTGTTATTAATTTTTTAATTAAAACTGTCTTTTGTTTTAACAATAGGAGTTTTATTTTCTGACAGGAAGTGTGTTGTTTTAAAAATGTATTTTGCAGCCTTTTAACTACCACCCACACTTTTTTCTTTTATCATTTGTTTATTATTGCTTTTCTCATTTTGTACTGCCCTATTTAGCACGCATTTATCTATAATATGTTAAAAATTAGGTTTAGTTATTCATTTATATTTCTCTTATTTTTATTGATTTTGTCTATAACAAATGGGTGTGTATTATTCCCAGTATACCTAGGAGAGTATTTAATGTTATTTTTTTTTCAATTAACCTCATTAATTTGGAAAAAGGGATGGTCATGGATAAAATGCCAAGTGTTTTTAATTTATCAACTAACAAGGCTTTTAATATAGGTACTAGAAAGTATAACAAAAAACCTCATTAACAAATTTAAGAGAATTAATTACACAACCTATTTGGGGCTTAAAAGGTTTGTTTTTGGGGCTGCTTTGCTCTGTGCTTTATTGTAACTTTATAACAAAGTGACAGTGACAGACTATGATAACTATAAACAAATTGTAATGCACAATGCACAAATTTTTGGTTTCTCTGTCTTTTTATCTCTGCTTCGTATGTTAAAATCAAGTTAAAATAGGAGATATAAAATTAAGCACTAAATGTGTTCCTTTTGCATTAAGTTGTTGGGTAAATCCGTTTTCTAAGAGTTTTGAACCAAGTTTTTTTTTGCATGTTGAATTTTATAAATTAATTTTATTAATAAAAACTAAGTTTACTCACATACCCATAATAATTGTAAAATATGAAGGAATTTAAATTCTTTTATTTTTGCTTTATTAGGTAACATAGGAATGTGTTTGTGTGTAGGAAGTCAGCTGATTTTAAATGAGGGGCTTCCTGTATGAATTGGACTTTTCTAGTATACCTACCTATTCACATATAATGTAAAAATTATGTGTGTTTTGCTAGATTGAATCCCTTTTGGCTACTTTGGATAATTTTGTATGGTAGGTACACCCAATGAGGTTCCTTGTTGGGTAAACCCACTGCTCTAGATTGGTGAAACTCACCCTTAAAATTTAAATAGGGAATATGGGGTAATTGGAGTCTTGTTAAAAAGTTTTTTATATTCTTTGCAATGCAAATGTAATTTTTTTTTAAATTAATTTTGGTTCAAGATATTCACTGTAAAAAAACTGGGTAAATTTTAAAAATAGCAGTAGTTAAAAGACAATTCTAAGCTCCTCCAAATAAGACAAAGCTGAGGACAAATTTTACCTTGAACCTCTCTTAAAATCCTGTAATTTATAATAAAGTAACTTAAAACAGATTATATTAAACAATTTGTATTATTTATGCAAGGCAAGAGAATCAAGCTAAATTTGGGACATTTTGTATTAAGGTGTAAGTGAGGGGTGAACAGCTAACCCAAAATGTGTACACCGATTGTGAAAATCCACAATCTTTTGCTAAGATTGTGAGGGATTGTGAAAGATTGTGAGGGATTGTGGCAAGATTGTGAGGGATTGTGAAAGATTGTGAGGGATTGTGGCAAGATTATGAAAGATTGTGAGGGATTGTGAAAGATTGTGAGGAGTTGTGGTAAGATTGTGAAGGATTGTGAGAGATTGTGAGAGAATGTGACAGATGGTGGAGGACTGTGCAGCGGCATAGCGCGCCTGAAGGGTTGGGTGGGCACAAAAAAAATACTCTGCCAATATATGGGCCCCTAAGCTCACACTAGGTACTATAGTTATAGTGTACGTGTGAGCTAATATAAATAAAAACTAAAATATATTTTATTCAACTCCGGACTAAATTACCTTTTGTTTGATACCACACAAGCCATGTTTTCACTTAAACTCAAATTTTTGAAATCTACCCCCACCCTTAAAAAAACAAAAACTAAAATGTATTTTGTTAAACTCCGGACTCAATTACCTTTCGTTTGATATAACACACGCCATTTTTTCACTTAAACTCTAATTTTTGAAATATACCCCCACCCTTTTTTTTTAAATAAATTAAAATGTTTTTTGTTGAACTCCAGACTCAATTACCTTTCGTTTGATGTCACACACGCCATATTTTTCCATAAACTCTAATTTTTGAAATCAACCCCCACCCTTTTATTTGGTTTGTGCTCGGTGGATTTTGTTCATTTTTAAATGGGACCATCTCGGCCCAAAACCCAGCCTAGGTACCAAATTTCATTAAAATCGGCCAAGCGGTTTTTGAGTTATGCGCGTTGGTCGTTACAGACATACAGACAGACAGACAGACATACAGACAGACAGACAGACGGCGCAACAAAAAAGTTTCAAAATCATCTGAAACGCAAAGATATATAAAAATTTTTGAAATCGGAGCAACTTTTTTTTTCTCGAAAAAATTAGGATCACCATAGCTCACACTACTATAGTATAGTATATGTGTGAGCTAAAAAAGGTTGTCATCATGTCTCTATAGTTTCCTTTGCCACCCTCTTCATTTACCGTTCCCGGACCTGCTGCTTAATAACCGAGGAGTGATAGATAGATAGATAGATAGATCTTTATTGATGTTGTTCATACATAAAGTATTTACACAAGTCAAAATGGTAATCACAATTTAAAATTATTTAAAATTAAAACTTAAAATTATTTAAGTAGTTTTGCTAAATTGCATGTTAAAAGTCCTTACTTACTAATTTATGATTAAGTTAAAATAAATTACAATAAAAATAACAATTAAAATTACAATCATAGTAGTTCTGACAATTTTACATACACTAACATTTACTAAATTTTACATTAGGATTAAGCACATTAATTTCAATTTTTAATTTCCCAATAAATAAATTCAAATTTATCATTCAATTCAAAACAAATAAGAATAAAAGCCCCAGAAAATGTCAACCTAAATCAATGTTTAACATTGAGTTTACAAGATAAAATTAATTAAGTATGATTATGATGATGTTGTGGATCAGTCTATTAAATCAATAAAGTTGGTTTGAAGAAACTCATTGATTGAGTAAAATGCTTTACTCTTTAAATATAGTTTTATTTTCCCCTTAAATGTTTCTATATTAAGATTTTTTATTTCCCCTGGAAGTGCATTAAACATTTGAATAGCATAATAATTAGGACCATTTCTTGCTCTGTGAACCCTAAAAAAGTTGGGCAGTAGGTTATCCCTGTTTCTGGTAGGGTAATAATGATTGTCACCATTTGATGCATACTCCTGTATGTTAGACTTCAGATAGGTGAGGCAAGTTAAAATGTAAACACAAGGAAGTGTGAGTATTCCAAGCTTAATAAAAGTACTGCGGCAGAAATCTCGATAACCCAATCCACTCATCACTCTTACACACCTTCTCTGAGTTGCAAATATTTCATCAGCATGGGCTGAATGTCCCCAAACAAGAATTGCATAAGACATATTTGAATGAAAATATGCATAGTACGAACTTAGTAGAGTACAATAAGAGACACGATCCAGCAAGTTTCTTATTAGGTAAATATTTTTGCTAAGTTTCCTATTAAGCTGAATAATATGATCTTCCCATATTAACCCCGAATCCATAGTTACACCTAAAAGTTTTACTGGTTTAGTGTTGTTTTCCTCCGGGATATCATGCAAAGAAAATGTTATATTTTGCGTTTTACTTTCATTCAGGCTTAACCCATTTGTCCGAAACCAGTTTTTGGTATTCAACTGTGTCTCCCCAACTACAGACACATCCTCAGCCGTTGTATCATCAGCATACACTACACCATCAATAATCTCATCTATATCATTAATAAAAACGATGAACAGGATAGGCCCCAGGGTAGAGCCTTGAGGTACTCCATAACTTAATGTTTGAATGTTAGAGATTGTATCATTGAATTTTGTGTACTGACGTCTGTTGTCTCCTAAGTAAGATTTGATCAGTGAGGCTGAGTATGCACTAAAGTTGTATTCATATAGCTTGCTCTCAAGTAAGTCATGGGAAACACAGTCAAACGCTTTAGTCAAATCAAAAAGAGACACATGTAGATAGCTTTTATTCAGGAATGCTTCCTGCACATGCTTAACCAGCTGATCCCAAAATGTGTGCGCCGATTGCGAAAATCCACCATCTTTTGCTAAGATTGTGAGGGAACCCCAAAATGTGTACCCCATTGCGAAAATCCACAATCTTTTGCTAAGATTGTGAGGGAATGTGTAAAGATTGTGAGAGATTGTGAGGGATTGTGAAGCATTGTGGTAAGATTGTGAAGGATTGTGGTAAGATTGTGAAGGATTGTGAGAGATTGTGAAGGATTGTGAGAGATTGTGACAGATTGTGGGTGATTGGGAGGGATTGTGAAGGATTGTGAACAGATTGTGAGAAATGTGTACACCGATTGTGAGAGCTGTTCACCCCTCAGGTGTAAGTTTTTAAAAATTTCTAATACTTAAATCTAAAAGTGTCATTTTAAAATTTATAAAAATATTAATTTAGAGTATATTTAAAATATTTCTAAAATTCTAAAAAATGTTTGAGCAAACTTTGCTTAAAATTGATGGATGATTTAAAATGTTAATTTACCATACCTATGTACCTTGTATAAAAATCTTTTTTTTTGTCACAACTTTATGAACAACCCTGTATAATTTGAAAATACTAAAAGATATGTTATTTGATTTCTTGTATATTTTAATCAATATCTAATTTTGATAAGGACAGACTTGACAATAATATAAGGTGCATGATTCTGTTCATCATACCTATGACATGGTACTACTTCTATTAATCCTGAACTATAATAACCTAACCTAACTTGCTTTCTAGCTATTCAGAAATGAGTTCCAGTCAGGACGTTAGACGAAGGTACCTCTATATAGAGATAGAACATGGAATGATTGTTTTAATAATATTTTTTAATCTTTCTATGCATATTTCAACTCATGTACTTTTTTCTCATTTTAGATGAATAATTTTTTTTGTGTTTCGACACCTACATTACTTTAGGATTTCTGCCCATTTCCGCCTTTATATAAATACTTAGTCATTTATACAAGGAAAAAGTAACAAAAACAAATGACCACTGGACTGGGACAGTTTTTTAAATTTAAGAAACTATTTAGGTATTTTCTTCTTTTATGAAATTTTTAGTCAGTTTAGGAAGTAAAATACCTACCTGTTGCTTGTCACAAAAGATAAATTGCAGTACTAAACTGTTCTTTTTTTAGTGGAAGGTACTTTTCACTATTATAGAGATAAACTTAACCAATCTGGTGACAAAAAAAGTTGTCAAAATTATTTAGAATGGGCAGTAACCCTTCTTTTTGCACTTTGGGGATTAAAAGGGGACATTTTTTCCCTAATTTTAAGGACAATAGAGTCACTTTTTATGTTTGGGATGAAAAGGTAAAAATAGGGATGGAAAGTGATAGACCAGATATGAAAAGTAAAACACCCTAAAAAATAGTACATTTTATATCAAGGGTTCATTTGCTACAATTTGTTGAGGAATAAAAATACTAGTTTATACACTACTTTTTTGAGTGTTTTATATTTTTTGGAGTTTTACTTTTCATCCCTGATTTTTTATTTTTATCCCTTCCTGGGGATAAAATACTAAAAACCCCAAAAAACAAGAAACTATTCCAAAAGTGAGAAAATAAGTAAACTTTGTGATAAAAGGTGCCACTTTCCATCTTTTGGTATAATATTTAGTTCTTATTTTATGGTTGTGGGTGCATATGGGTAAGTATTATATCTATAAATTAGCAAAAACATTTAACGCCACATACTTATCATGTTGTAAATAGAATCCAATTAAATTTTTTGTATTCAGCATGCATGTAATGTATTCATTAATAAATTAGTAATTCTGTTTTTCTGTATTTAAGTATTGTCATTGTTATTGTGTCACACTACACTTTGATATTAGGTAGCCGTAAGGTCACTCATCGTCAAGCAAGCTTTACAGGTAGCGAAGCCTGACTCTGATTTTCTAGTTTAGGTACCTTCATACTGTGTAAAACAACATCTTCAAAATAAAACAGAACCGCCAATGTGAAACCGAGGAAAACATGTCAAAAATAATAAACAAAAAATAGAAAGCCTGACGTTAGCTTCGCTTCCTATAAAGCTTGCCTTTACGATGAGTGTCCTTAGGTAGCCGCGGCTATAGTGTTTGCTGTCTAAAGCCCGGTCTAGACATAACATTTTACCTTACATCTTGCCTGTCAGTCAAAAGGGTTAAGTATGACGGTTGAAAGACTAGCGTACACACTTGATAGTTTTAACGTACGTTTTTAGATTAGTTTTTGATACACCATGGAGGAAGCATTGCTTTTGTCAATAATGTTTTTTGTTTTAAATGTCTATGACTTAACCGTTTCAGTAGCTAAACAGTTTTTTAACCAGTTTTTCAAAATGTTGTGCTGATTTAGGTAATGTCCCCTGAAGATGTAAATTTCTGCTTACGAAACATGTCAGGACTATTTGTTTAAAACAGAGTCAGAGTCAGAAAAAGCTTTATTGGCAAAGAAAAAAAAATCTTATTGACAAAGCATCAATCTTATAACTAAAACATATTTTGTCTAAAATTATAATTAAGTAAAACTAATAAAAATAAGTTCACATTTTTAAAATACTAGGTAATTTCTAGCAAAAAATAAGTAGGAAATGGGTAGGACCTGCAATTATAAAAAAAAAACAAGCAAAGCAAAACAGATAGGTAAAATAAAAAAGTGCAGAAACATATTTAAAGAAAAACAAATTTTAACCGCTTGTGATATATATCTATTTAAACTTTCAAATTGTGTCCATGAAAATGTAAACGAATTAAAAAAATAATAATAATAATAAAAATTTACAGATGTGCATACCTATAGCACAAGAAACACAAAAAGCTAGTGCAGCCCAAATTTAATCATAATTTTATTAGAAAATTGGCTTACTTTGCCGGCTTAACTTACTATAACTTGCTTCCAGATAATTCAACATCATTACAAAACAAAACCATTAAAAAAAATATAAAAAAAATGCTACTAAATCCAGCACCGTACACTTTTAAGTGAATATAAAAAATCTTTAAAAAGCTAGAAACTGGTTTTAAAGTATTTTTAAACATACTTTTTGTCTGTTTGTTTGTTCATCAGTGAGAAAAAAAAGGTTTGTCATATACCTAGTGTTTTTCAGTCACCTTAATCACCTATAATTCTTTACAATTGCAAATACTATCATTTTGTGGCAAAGCCTGTATTTGTATAATACTTTGGTGAATAAATATATCTATCTATCTACATTCACACATATTAATTAAATCGTTGTTTGATGGAGAATCAAACAACGATCAAATATACACAGTAAGACATCAAAAAAGATTAAGAGATTAAAATAAAATAAAAGCATTAAAAAAAAAAACAAAAACCAAATTAACAATACAAAACATTTAAAAAGGTTAAAAATATATAAAACAATTCTTGGAAGATTCCTTTTATTTAGTTATTTATATAAAACTCTTCCAAGATATAAAAACACTTTTCTAAAAGGTATACCATAATAATAATCATCGAAAAAGAAATGATAAAGAATAATATTAAAAAATATAAACAGTAACAAATTAAAAATTAATTGAGGAAGACAATAACCTGTTTGATTTCCTAAAAAATTATCTTATCTAATGTCGGACGATTCATATACCAACTTCTAAGTTGCACTCGAAAGGAATTAAAATTGTATGCACTACCACAAGAAATGCCGCTAAAACTGACGTTTTTCCGGAAACAAAGCATCTACCGATCAGTTCAACAGGTCCTACTTCAGTCCTGTTCAGTTCAGGCAAAACGTACGTTTTGTCTACACAAAAGGTTTTGCCTGATCCGTTTTACCTGATCAAGTAAAACGTCCGGCAAAACTTTATGTGTAGATCCCGCTTAAGGCAAACAGCAAAATAATTTAACAAACAAAATGATACATCAGAAATCCACATTTTAAGTTAAAATATACAGAGTGTTATTTTTAGGTCTCTTTTGACAAAAAAAACTTTATAATATAAACATATACCCTAAACTTCCTAACTTTTACAGGGGGTAAATATTTTTGGGTATTTTCTGATGTTATACATAGAATTTTTTTTTAGGATATATAATCGATAATCAGAAAAATATTTTAAACGTAAAAACCATAGAATTTTGACCTATATAAGAAAAAAAATTAGATGTATGTCTCATATTTTTACCTTGAAAAAGTTCAAAAATGAGACAGGTCAGGCGAAATATGAGACAGTAATAAAATTCAATTATTAACAGTCTGATTGCCGTCTAAACGAAAAATAATACATTCATGGTAAAATTGAAGACCTTGGGGTGAAAAGAATTTATGCCACATGTAATAACTTTAAAGAAATTAATTTTTTTAAATCGACAAAATCCAATTTAAGTGCAATATTTTTGATTTTAGGTATTAAAGATAAAATTGTTTATTGAGTATCTTACCAATAAAGAGTTGTATGTGGCTTATACCTTTATTTCTGAACTATTTGCACTAAAAATATAAATTTGTAAGTTTTTGTGGCTTGTACCCTTTTCACGCCAACGTTTTTAATTGAGACCTAAATTTTTGTTTTTTTTTACTTAAATACAACAAATACGTGTAAAAATATTAATCATAACAAAAACATTTCATGTAAAAAAAAGCCAAGTACGCAAAAATTTCATTCCGTAAAAAGAATTGAGATAAAAGTAAAGCCAAGTTCTCTCTCCAATACAAATTTCAAAATGAAAGGTTCTTACTAGAAATGTTTTTTTAAACTTTGCTATTACAGCCAAACTTCTTTATGTTCAATTTAGCACTGAGCCTAAGAGTCATTTACAGCCGTAACAGCCAAGTTTAGAAAAATATTTCCAAACTAGTAAGAACCTTTCATTTTGAAATTTGTATTGGAGAACTTGGCTTTACTTTTATCTCAATTCTTTTTACGGAATGCCATTTTCGCGTACTTGGCTTTTTTTTACATGAAATGTTTTTGTTATGATTTCACTTATTTTTTAAAGGAATTGGATAATACTTAATTTTTAAAATAGTAAAATATGCGGAATATTGTTCAAAACTTTTGCAATGCCTTACTTAAATTTTTGAGGTTTTATCGTAGTTCCTATCAGCCTTCCAAAGCTCAGCTCTCTAGCGTTTCTGAAAATGCACAATGTTACTTTTACATAACTTTACATGTATAGGGGAGGGAAATAAATTAAAATTGTCGTGTTTTTAAATTTTGTCCTATAGTTTTATCATAGTTCCTATCAGTCTTCCACTTTCTGGAAGTGGGTAATGTTACTTTTACATAAATTTATATTTATAGGGGAGGAGAGTAAATGAAAATATTGGACTTTTTAAATTTTTTCTCATGGTTTTATCATAATTTCTATCACCATTCCAATGCTCAGCTCTCTAGCGTTTCTGGAAGTGGGCAATGTTAGTTTTATATAAATTTACATTTATAGGAGAGGGAAGTAAATTAAAATGTTGGTGTTTTTAAATTTTTTCATATAGTTTTATCATATTGTCTTTCAGTCTTAAAAAATTCAGCTCTCTAGCGCTTCTGGAAGTGGGCACTGTTACTTTTACATAACTTTACATTTATAGGGGAAGGAAGTAAATTAGAATTTTTTTCTATAACTTTATCATAGTTACTATCGGTCTTCCAAAGCTCAGCTCTCTAGCATGTCTGGAAGTAGGCAATGTTACTTTTATTTAACTTTACATTTATAGGGGAGGGAAGTAAATTAGAATTTTGGGGTGTTTTAATTTTTTCCTATAGTTTTATCATAGTTCTTATCAGTCTGCCAAAACTCAACTCTCTAGCATTTCTGGAAGTGGGCAATGCTACTTTTACATAACTTCAAACGTATAGGGGAGCAGAGTAAATCAAAATTTTGGGGTTTTTTGATTTTTTCCTATAATTTTATCATAGTTCCTATCAGTCTGCCAAAGCTCAACCCTCGAGCATTTCTGGAAGTAGGCGATGCTACTTTTACATAACTTTAAATGTATAGGGGAGGGGAGTAAATTAAAATTTTGGGGTTTTTTTGCCAAATTTCAGCTTTGTAGCATGTCTGGAAGTACAGTAGAATATTGATGATCTATACATGAGTGAGTGAGTGAGTGGCAATTTCGACGTTTTTTTAAAATTTCGTAACTACTTTTACTACTTTATGGAATTCGATGAAACTTAGAGGGGTTGTTAACTCGATGGAGATCTACGACTGTGCAAAGTTTGAGATTCGTAGCTCATTCCGACGTAGAGTTTTAGGTAGGTCAAATATCGGCTGAAATGTTTCAAGAAAAGATGGTTACGGCGCGCGAACTTGGCGAGGCACTGCCGTGCCCTCAGATTTATAGAATAACCGATCTACGAACTCATACGACAAACGTTTCGGTAACGTTTAAAAAAGTTTTATACCACAAATCAGTGGCGTATATATTGGGCCCGGGCCCCCCCCCCCCCCCCGAAGCTAAGATTTTTTTAGATATTTTCCACATATTTCCTGAATAGTAGGTAGTAGGTATGAGGTCCTTACAAATGCTGCTATCAGTTTATAACAGAAGATCTATCAGAATTCCATTATTAATATTTTTTTTGTGTCTCATTTTTCAACGGGATTTTTGGTGTCTCACTTTTACACCACTTGACCTTAAATACTAGAGAAGAAACCGTACATACTCTCTGTCTTTACGTCTTTTTTGCATCCATGACATTCACTTATTTCTTGATATGTCTTTATTTGGTTTAGAGTTCAGCTGAAGAAAAATGTGATAATATTTACTTATCTGTATCAGCATGTATAGTAAGCTTGGTGTTAATTGTGAACAAACAAAATTGATATTTTTATCAGCCAAAAGTGTGAAATAAATACACAGGAGGCAAGGGATATAAATGATAAATATTGTGTTTAGTGTCTCATCTTTGATAACAACATGGTGTGAATTTTTTATTTCATTTTCCTTTGAACTGTAAATATGTAAAATTAACAATAGGTCTGTGCAGTTATTTATTGCAATAAGTCTCTAATAGTGCTAAAAAACAATATTTTTGTTTATTTTCTAAACAGTCTCATGTGTATTATAGTTAGTGGTGGATTCTGGATTTTCCAGGGGGAGGGGCCAAAGTGGCAGTAAACACCAAACTATTTATCTTTGTGGTTTTTCATAGATCTGAGCTGTGATCTTTAGCGCCAAAAGGTGGTTCAAATTTTCAACTTAAGTAGATTTTGTTAATAAATTTAAATAAGTGATGCGGCAGAACTAAAAAATTATCTTTGGCCCCCCCTCTGGCCCCGCCTGGATCCACCACTGAGTCTAGTATCAGGCTCTCCATCCCCCACAGTATAATACAAGACAAAATATTCTAATATGTCCCTTATAATTATATTAAATTAGTCTTTTTCGTCAGTACATTTCTCTTCGATCGTTGTTATCGTTATTATAATAATAATATAGTGGCGTATTTAGAAAAAAGTTTCGGGGTGGCCCCCCATTCCTCCTGCCTAAAATTTCAAGATCTTTAAATAAACCTTTGACATTTTTGTATTGATTTTGAGGTTTTGCTGCACTCTGCCACAATAGAAGTGGATATCAGGAACTTTTTGAAGCGCTTATTTGACATTTTGTAATGTTGAAAACTATCGACCTATGACACTCCTCGATATAATTTGTAAGCTTTACACGAAAATATTAACAGATAGGCTAACAACAAAATTTGACAGTTATCAATCAAGAGAACAAGCAGGCTTCCGAAAAGGTTTCAGTACAGTTGACCACCTATTAACCATGAAAATCCTAATAGAATGAGCCAACGAATACAACATTCCACTATATATTGCGTTTATAGACTTTGAAAAAGCTTTCGATAGCACTGAGCACTGGGTAGTAAAAGTATCTTTAATTAATAGCCGAATAGATCATAGATACACAGATATAATAGCCACTTTATATAGCAAAGCAACAACGTCAATAAAAATCCACGAAGGAACCAAGCCAATCCGCATCAGAAGAGGTTTCAGCAGGGTGACACAATATCCCGTAAACTATTTAACCAGGCCTTAGAAGATGTTTTTAAAAACTTAAATTGGGAAGAAATAGGCGTCAAAATAAACGGACAATACTTGAACCACCTAAGATATGCTGATGATATCGCCTTAATAACAGAAACGAAAGATGAACTGATAAAAATGCTGGAAGAACTGGATACAGCAGCTAAAAATATAGGCTTGAGTATGAACTACACTAAAACTAAAATCATAACAAACACAGATGAAGATATCACGATCAGAATAAACCAAGGAAAAATAGAACAAGTAGAGGAATATACAGGGTGTTCTCAAAGTTAAGTAATTTATTTTAACAGGTTGTAGAACTCGTAAAAATAAGTAATTTTACCAAAAATCATTTATATAAAAGTTGCAGAATAAAGAAGTTATTAACAATTCGAAAAATGTAAAATTTAAAAACTTTCCGCGTACAAACGACATGTTGCGGCTGCGTTTTGTTGGCACTCTCCGTAAGTTAATATTATGTCCACTAGTTCATTGTTTTCATATACATATGCCATTTTTTATCGCATAAAATGCCCTAAAAACATAAATATCACTTTAGCGAATTATTTACTACTGGTCAAATCGAAATTCTTACTGAAAACCGTACAATGAATGAATAAATGATGAGTAAGTTGTATTCTACAAAAAATGAGGCATACCCAGTATCACCAGTAAACAAAACATTAATAAGAAGTCAGGTCTTACAGTTTTAAAATTTTCTGTTTTTAGAATATTGTTAATAACTTCTTTATTCTGCAACTTTTATATAGAGGATTTTTGGTACAATTACCTATTTTTACGAGTTCTACAACCTGTTACAATAAATGACTCAACTTTGAGAACACTCTGTATATATACCTGCGACAAAATATTAAACTAAAAAGAGAAAACCAAATTGGTTTGTTATAATTTATTATTTTGTTGCGTGGCACCTAGAAATATGTAAGAACATTGTATCAGACATTATCTGATTCATTTTTCCGCTATTCTGGTATTAAAAAAAAACAGTAGTCAACGCCAGTGTAGGTAGACTTAATTATGTGGTTTAAGGTGTATCTACGTAAATTCGGAACTTTCTTTGTTCAAGGTCAACAAATTACAATATTGTTAATGAGTATTGAATGTCGCAACTTCCTTTTGATCAGCTTGCGTGCTCGTTTATATCGAATTACTGACAGACGTACAATGAGTCAAAATATGTTTTAAATATAATAGGGAATGTTGAACACAATTATCAAAAAGTATGCCTAGAAAAAAACAAAAAGCATATGACACCGCTCTAGTAGCAAAATTATGGACAGTGTTAGAGCAAACTAATATCAATCATACATATATAAAAGCGATAAAAGAACTATACAAAGGGTCAAAATCTAAAATTAAAATTGGAAATCGACTTTCCAAAGAATTCCTGGTAATGAAAGGCTTAAGACAGGATTGTTGTATCTCCCAACCTCTTTTTAAAATATATATCGCAGTAGCTCTAAAAAAACTGGAAACGTAAAGTGCACGGCATGGGAATACAACTTAACGACCGATTTACCATATACACACTACAGTTTGCTGACGACCAAGTAATTGTACCTAATAATAAAGAAGACATGGAGTATATAATGAGAAAGTTAACGGAAGAATACCAAAAGTGGGGATTAATAGTGAATGTGGACAAGACACAGTACTTTTGTATTGGAAACGATTCCAGTGAGTTAGAATTAGACAATAGATAAACAATATCTCCATGCAATGAGTATGTATACTGGGGTGTCACATTTGATAAGACAGGAACAGACTCTAAAGAACTGGAAAAAAGAATAGTTAAAGCAAAAAAGGTTATTGAATGTCTTAACAGTATTTTATGGAGCAGAGAGATAAAAAACAATGTAAAATTTAACATATATGAAATAATGGTGAAAAGCACGCTGTTGTACGGAACAGAGACTTGTCCCGTAACAGAAAAATACAAACCAAAAATAGAAAGTGTCGAAATGGATGCAATAAGAAGATCAATGAGAATATCTACAGATCACATAAGAAATGAGATCATAAAAGAAAGAATTGGAATCGAGGGAAGCATAACGGATGACACCACTAAAAGACAACTGATATCGTACGGCCATGTACAATGGATGAACGACGAAAGATTACCAAATCAGGTCCTAGAATGGCAACCAATAGGGCGCAGAAAAAGAGGGCGTCCTAAACTAGAATGGCAACAGTCAATCCAAAGATCAAAAAAACCTGACAAAAGATGATTGTTAGGATCGAAGGACGTGAAGAATAGGCGTCGGACAACCTAGGAAAACGTTCTAAACCCACATAGTAGTATGCCAAGAAATTTAAATGGCAAAAAAATATTGGAAGTATATAAACAAAAATTGTGTATATTCTTAAAATTTTTGAATATTGTAGAAATAATTTTTTAATCTTTTCAGTTCCTTTGAACCTAATGCCAAAATATTTCCATTAATAATAATAAAATTCGAATTATACGAAACATTATTAAAAATTGCCAAAAAAGATAATGCAGAGAATTTTCGATAAATGTCAAAACTCTCGAATAATTCTAAAAATTTAAACACCATTTGAATTTTAATAATGTCAGCAATTTTTGATCAACTCCGAAACTTTATTGAAATTTTAAATAGAACCAATGACAATAAGTCATTAATAATACCAAAAGAAAAAGAATTCTACACCATTTCAAATATTGCCAGAAAATTTTGAGTAATGCCAAAAAATGCCTGGCTACCACCGGTCCTAAAATCATACAGTCATAAAATGTTCGATAATAAAATTTCAGGCCGATCACTGTCAAGTGTCAAAAAAAGTAATAAAATTTCAAGTTAGTCATAAAAAGTCATAAAATTTCACATTGGTCATAAAATTTCAAGACAAGAACCTCATCTCAGAAATTCACTTAGCTTAATATTGACATTAATAATTTAAAATAAAAGCAAAATGCTGTGACTAAAAAGCGTTTTTTTTAACTTCATGAGTTATAGTAACAAAATATTTTACTTGAAAAAGTTTTGTTCAGTTTAAGTTATAACAAATGTAAATTTTATTAAAAAGGTCGTAAGCAGTCATAATTTTTTTGAAAAATGGTCATAAAAAATAATAAAATTTGGAAAACTCATTCATACATTTTTTAGAGAATGCGTCTTTAGTTGGTGGCCGCCCTGAAAATGTGGAATATGTTATTTAAAACATGTAACATTTTTTCGAATAATGCGAAAACTGAATGATTGCCATAAAATTCAAATAATTGTCTAAAACATAACAAATGCCTAACAAAAATTTTGAAAATACCTAATACTAAAGAAATGTAAATAATACCACACCATTGCAAATTTTGCCAGAAATTTTTGAGTAATGCCAAAAAAAGGTGGAATAAGTTATATTTAACATATGAAAAACTATTTTAAAAAAATCGAATATACCTACCAGTTACAAAATCTCTAAAAATTGCAAATAAAACGAAATGACAAAAAATACATATTGTCAAAAAATTTGAAGTAATATCGTCTAATTCCGAAAAATTAATAATAATGCCAAAAAATTACGAATAATGTCTAGAAAATCTTAAAAATGCTGTCAAAACATTTTAGATATAAAAAATCCGAATTTCACCAAAATCATCTGAGCAATGCTAAGAAATTCTGGATTGTAATACGAATTGTTCTATTGTTTAATTTCGGAAAGACTGCAGTAAAAATGCACTTGAAAATCGGCATTTGAACCTAAATCACAAAATTATTTAATAATCAAACCGTCTGATTCTTTAATTGCCTTTTAAACTACAAAGCGTCGTTTCGTTTATACATGCTAATTAAATAGTGATGGATTTAATTTACTTGAAATTTGTTGTGCGGATTGTTTAAGATTGTGGTTATTATTTTGTCCTTTACTAAAACTGGTTGTTTAGTTTCGTGCGAGTCTTCTACCGTGACGCTACTGTTTTTGTAACCGTAAATAAATATCGGTTGTTTTAAAGTTTTTGAATTCTTAATTGTCCAATTCATCTTTTTGTTACCCTTGTTCTACGCTCGAAACCAACCTAACTTTTTAAGTTAAAATGTTTTTATCGATTTTAATTCCTTGCTTTTGCTAAATACTGTGATATGAGAATAGTCCGGGGATTATATACATCAGGTTCATTCGTAGGTTCGAAAGTTTTGAAACTTGGCACAATTATATAGTTAATGGTAGTTTATATTTCAGTAAGTTTGCCGTTATCTTGAAAAAATGGCGCTCAAAATCATTTTTTTAAAATAACTTTTGCAAAAAAACTAAAACAAAAATTGAAGGTAATAAAGTTTCCTATAAAAATATTTTTTTTAATTTTTTTAGATCCATTTTGGATTTTGCTCAACTTGTTTTCTCTAGTTGCCTTTAATTTAAAAACCACTAATTTTTAGAGTTATTGTTATGACATAAAATTAAGATTGATTAAGAACCTACAAAATGATACCCACATTTTTTATATATTTCTATTATTATTATATTTTTCTTAATTTTTTCAAAAACTAAGCACTTGAGAAAAAATGTATAAAGAAACTTTATTGTAGTAAATTAAATTACCTATTAAATAATGTGTCCCTCAACTAGCTCAAGTCTATGGTTAGACTCCATTGGCGTCCCAATACCGAAAAAAATAAAATAATTTTTAGCAAGAGGACGGCGCGAGCGGTGGCTTTTTTTGACGTCGCAAACTTACTGAAGCACTAAGTACCATCAATCCTTTAATTGTGCCAAGTTTCAAACTTTTCGGACTTTTTCCACCAAAAAGGTTTTTTATGACTCAAATAAATTGTGCAAAAATCAAAGTAAAAAATCGAAAAATCATTTTTAACAGATACAAATTAAGAAAACAAAAAAGTACCTTTTAGAATCTTGAAAACACATTCTGTTATCTATAGAAAGTTGTATGTTATTCACAAAAAAAAGGTTTTTTTCTTGTTTTTTTAATTTAATTGAATACGTGTTTTCCTTGACACCCTGTATTACTAATTTAGTGTAAAAATTCTTATCATAATAATAAATTCAAAATACATACACCCCACAATTATGTGTTTTTAGTTTGAAACTCGTAGACAATGATTGAGTACAAATAGAATTTCTGACTTCCATTGTCTTTATTTATTTTAAACACTACATTTCGGTTAGTAAGTATCTCTAACCGTTTTTAAGTGTAAACTAAACAATCCAGTCTGGAGGCTACTACTTATACTACTTGGTGTGCAGTCAGGTGTGACAGTCCGCCTTTATTTTTAATCTTAGGACGCTTGTTTTCCTTAAGGAGTGGTTTCCATATGATTGGTATGTCCGTGCTTGGTTGACTGAAAACTTCTTTGTTCTGCATTATAAACGCAGCTTCAATCAACTTTCGTTTTCGCCAATGCGACTCCTTATGCAAAACTTTAGCTTCAGACCATTGAATCCTGTGATCATTTGACCATGCATGATGCGCTAAACCGGATTTTTCAATATCCCCTAATTGGGTACTTTTTAGATGTTCATTTACTCTAACCTGAAGAGTTTTACCTACATATGATTTACCACACTGACACGTGTTTTGGTAAATACATTCTTTATTATTTGAGGGATTTTCTGATTTTGTTTTAGTTACAAAACTCCTAATCGTATTTCCCGATGAAAATACTGTTTTTATATTATAGCGTTTGCCTATTCGTCTTATTTTTTCTGAAATCCCTTGAACATAGCAATGTTAATAACACGGATTATTATTTTGAGAATTTGCTACATTTGGTTTGTTTTTAATTTTAGAACTACTACTATTAAACGGTTAGAGATACTTAATAACCGAAATTTTATTGCAATCTGTTTTTAGTTTATATTAAATTTCGGTTTTGAACGAAATTTTATTGAACAGTTAAATTTTGATATTATTACAGACACAAAACTATGTGACGTTTGTCTTTTGTAATACCAACAATAAATTTTTGCCAAAGTGATTGGTTAAGTCCCCCTTTGAGCTTCAGGGAAATTTTTATGATTATTATTATTAATAATAATTCCAATGTTTATACCGCTTAAAATTATTTATCTCAATATATGTATTTTTTTAAATATACGTGCATAAAAAAGAAAATTTAAATTGGCTATGATAAATAAAATTTGTTTAACACGTCTTATCAAAAAACTAAACTAACAGGTTTTTGGATTCCGATTCAATCACAATTGTTTATTTAATCAGTGTTTACTATGTTTCATATACTTTGCGTGAGTGTATCAGAAAAAATTTATTCAAAAAAAATTGACTCAGCTAGTTTCACAACGCGTTTTCTTTAAAAATTTATTAGTATTTATTATACGTTTTAGTGATTTAGTAAAAAGTTGTGATAAAAATCGAGTCATTAAAAAAAAAGTGCGTATAGAAAAAGCAAAAATGGACTCGGAAACGCAAAAGTGGCTAGACGATATTCAGGATGAGATTTATAGTGAAATAAAAGGCATAGTTAATCCCGTAAAAGATACATTTCAAAGTGGAGAGGAGGAGGATCCTACTTACAGTGAGCCCAATCAACTGACCACGCCGAAAGAGTGGAGGGATTATTGGGCATGGTAGGCAATTAATTTAATTTTGGTCATATGGGATCTCATATGCTAAAATTCGCTAAATGACGTTTTTCCGAATCTCCACTCACAGTGTGGCTTTTTGGAATCTCTATGGCTCCACTATACTGTAACTCGGTACTCTTGTAGATAAAATGTATAGTTTGTAAAATATGAATTTTCAAAGTTTTGCCATTTTGGTTATATGGGATCTCATATGCTAAAATTCGCTAAATGACGTTTTTCCGAATCTCCACTCACAGTATGGCTTTTTGGCATCTCTATGGCTCCACTATACTGTAACTCGGTACTCTTGTAGATAAAATGTATAGTTTGTAAAATATGAATTTTCAAAGTTTTGCCATTTTGGTTATATGGGATCTCATATGCTAAAATTCGCTAAATGACGTTTTTCCGAATCTCCACTCACAGTGTGGCTTTTTGGAATCTCTATGGCTCCACTATACTGTAACTCGGTGCTTTTGTTGATAAAATGTATAGTTTCTAAAATATGAATTTTCAAAGTTTTGCCATTTTGTTCATATGGGATCTCATATGCTAAAATTCGCTAAATGACGTTTTTCCGAATCTCCACTCACAGTGTGGCTTTTTGGAATCTCTATGGCTCCACTATACTGTAACTCGGTGCTTTTGTTGATAAAATGTATAGTTTCTAAAATATGAATTTTCAAAGTTTTGCCATTTTGTTCATATGGGATCTCATATGCTAAAATTCGCTAAATGACGTTTTTCCGAATCTCCACTCACAGTGTGGCTTTTTGGAATCTCTATGGCTCCACTATACTGTAACTCGGTGCTTTTGTAGATAAAATGTATAGTTTGTAAAATATGAATTTTCAAAGTTTTGCCATTTTGGTTATATGGGATCTCATATGCTAAAATTCGCTAAATGACGTTTTTCCGAATCTCCACTCACAGTATGGCTTTTTGGCATCTCTATGGCTCCACTATACTGTAACTCGGTACTCTTGTAGATAAAATGTATAGTTTGTAAAATATGAATTTTCAAAGTTTTGCCATTTTGGTTATATGGGATCTCATATGCTAAAATTCGCTAAATGACGTTTTTCCGAATCTCCACTCACAGTGTGGCTTTTTGGAATCTCTATGGCTCCACTATACTGTAACTCGGTGCTTTTGTTGATAAAATGTATAGTTTCTAAAATATGAATTTTCAAAGTTTTGCCATTTTGTTCATATGGGATCTCATATGCTAAAATTCGCTAAATGACGTTTTTCCGAATCTCCACTCACAGTATGGCTTTTTGGCATCTCTATGGCTCCACTATACTGTAACTCGGTACTCTTGTAGATAAAATGTATAGTTTGTAAAATATGAATTTTCAAAGTTTTGCCATTTTGGTTATATGGGATCTCATATGCTAAAATTCGCTAAATGACGTTTTTCCGAATCTCCACTCACAGTATGGCTTTTTGGCATCTCTATGGCTCCACTATACTGTAACTCGGTACTCTTGTAGATAAAATGTATAGTTTGTAAAATATGAATTTTCAAAGTTTTGCCATTTTGGTTATATGGGATCTCATATGCTAAAATTCGCTAAATGACGTTTTTCCGAATCTCCACTCACAGTGTGGCTTTTTGGAATCTCTATGGCTCCACTATACTGTAACTCGGTGCTTTTGTTGATAAAATGTATAGTTTCTAAAATATGAATTTTCAAAGTTTTGCCATTTTGTTCATATGGGATCTCATATGCTAAAATTCGCTAAATGACGTTCTTCCGAATCTCCACTCACAGTGTGGCTTTTTGGAATCTCTATGGCTCCACTATACTGTAACTCGGTGCTTCTGTAGATAAAATGTATAGTTTGTAAAATATGAATTTTCAAAGTTTTGCCATTTTGGTTATATGGGATCTCATATGCTAAAATTCGCTAAATGACGTTTTTCCGAATCTCCACTCACAGTATGGCTTTTTGGCATCTCTATGGCTCCACTATACTGTAACTCGGTGCTTTTGTTTATAAAATGTATAGTTTCTAAAATATGAATTTTCAAAGTTTTGCCATTTTGGTTATATGGGATCTCATATGCTAAAATTCGCTAAATGACGTTTTTCCGAATCTCCACTCACAGTATGGCTTTTTGGCATCTCTATGGCTCCACTATACTGTAACTCGGTACTCTTGTAGATAAAATGTATAGTTTGTAAAATATGAATTTTCAAAGTTTTGCCATTTTGGTTATATGGGATCTCATATGCTAAAATTCGCTAAATGACGTTTTTCCGAATCTCCACTCACAGTGTGGCTTTTTGGAATCTCTATGGCTCCACTATACTGTAACTCGGTGCTTTTGTTGATAAAATGTATAGTTTCTAAAATATGAATTTTCAAAGTTTTGCCATTTTGTTCATATGGGATCTCATATGCTAAAATTCGCTAAATGACGTTTTTCCGAATCTCCACTCACAGTGTGGCTTTTTGGAATCTCTATGGCTCCACTATACTGTAACTCGGTGCTTTTGTAGATAAAATGTATAGTTTGTAAAATATGAATTTTCAAAGTTTTGCCATTTTGGTTATATGGGATCTCATATGCTAAAATTCGCTAAATGACGTTTTTCCGAATCTCCACTCACAGTATGGCTTTTTGGCATCTCTATGGCTCCACTATACTGTAACTCGGTGCTTTTGTTTATAAAATGTATAGTTTCTAAAATATGAATTTTCAAAGTTTTGCCATTTTGGTTATATGGGATCTCATATGCTAAAATTCGCTAAATGACGTTTTTCCGAATCTCCACTCACAGTATGGCTTTTTGGCATCTCTATGGCTCCACTATACTGTAACTCGGTACTCTTGTAGATAAAATGTATAGTTTGTAAAATATGAATTTTCAAAGTTTTGCCATTTTGGTTATATGGGATCTCATATGCTAAAATTCGCTAAATGACGTTTTTCCGAATCTCCACTCACAGTATGGCTTTTTGGCATCTCTGTGGCTCCACTATACTGTAACTCGGTGCTTTTGTTTATAAAATGTATAGTTTCTAAAATATGAATTTTCAAAGTTTTGCCATTTTGGTCATATGGGATCTCATATGCTAAAATTCGCTAAATGACGTTTTTCCGAGTCTTCACTCACAGTGTGGCTTTTTGGAATCTCTATGGCTCCACTATACTTTAACTCGGTGCTTTTGTAGATAAAATGTATAGTTTGTAAAATATGAATTTTCAAAGTTTTGCCATTTTGGTTATATGGGATCTCATATGCTAAAATTCGCTAAATGACGTTTTTCCGAATCTCCACTCACAGTATGGCTTTTTGGCATCTCTGTGGCTCCACTATACTGTAACTCGGTGCTTTTGTTTATAAAATGTATAGTTTCTAAAATATGAATTTTCAAAGTTTTGCCATTTTGGTCATATGGGATCTCATATGCTAAAATTCGCTAAATGACGTTTTTCCGAGTCTTCACTCACAGTGTGGCTTTTTGGAATCTCTATGGCTCCACTATACTTTAACTCGGTGCTTTTGTAGATAAAATGTATAGTTTGTAAAATATGAATTTTCAAAGTTTTGCCATTTTGGTTATATGGGATCTCATATGCTAAAATTCGCTAAATGACGTTTTTCCGAATCTCCACTCACAGTATGGCTTTTTGGCATCTCTGTGGCTCCACTATACTGTAACTCGGTGCTTTTGTAGATAAAATGTATAGTTTGTAAAATATGAATTTTCAAAGTTTTGCCATTTTGGTTATATGGGATCTCATATGCTAAAATTCGCTAAATGACGTTTTTCCGAGTCTTCACTCACAGTGTGGCTTTTTGGAATCTCTATGGCTCCACTATACTTTAACTCGGTGCTTTTGTAGATAAAATGTATAGTTTGTAAAATATGAATTTTCAAAGTTTTGCCATTTTGGTTATATGGGATCTCATATGCTAAAATTCGCTAAATGACGTTTTTCCGAATCTCCACTCACAGTATGGCTTTTTGGCATCTCTGTGGCTCCACTATACTGTAACTCGGTGCTTTTGTTTATAAAATGTATAGTTTCTAAAATATGAATTTTCAAAGTTTTGCCATTTTGGTCATATGGGATCTCATATGCTAAAATTCGCTAAATGACGTTTTTCCGAGTCTTCACTCACAGTGTGGCTTTTTGGAATCTCTATGGCTCCACTATACTTTAACTCGGTGCTTTTGTAGATAAAATGTATAGTTTGTAAAATATGAATTTTCAAAGTTTTGCCATTTTGGTTATATGGGATCTCATATGCTAAAATTCGCTAAATGACGTTTTTCCGAATCTCCACTCACAGTATGGCTTTTTGGCATCTCTGTGGCTCCACTATACTGTAACTCGGTGCTTTTGTAGATAAAATGTATAGTTTGTAAAATATGAATTTTCAAAGTTTTGCCATTTTGGTTATATGGGATCTCATATGCTAAAATTCGCTAAATGACGTTTTTCCGAGTCTTCACTCACAGTGTGGCTTTTTGGAATCTCTATGGCTCCACTATACTGTAACTCGGTGCTTTTGTAGATAAAATGTATAGTTTGTAAAATATGAATTTTCAAAGTTTTGCCATTTTGGTTATATGGGATCTCATATGCTAAAATTCGCTAAATGACGTTTTTCCGAATCTCCACTCACAGTATGGCTTTTTGGCATCTCTGTGGCTCCACTATACTGTAACTCGGTGCTTTTGTAGATAAAATGTATAGTTTGTAAAATATGAATTTTCAAAGTTTTGCCATTTTGGTTATATGGGATCTCATATGCTAAAATTCGCTAAATGACGTTTTTCCGAATCTCCACTCACAGTATGGCTTTTTGGCATCTCTATGGCTCCACTATACTGTAACTCGGTACTCTTGTAGATAAAATGTATAGTTTGTAAAATATGAATTTTCAAAGTTTTGCCATTTTGGTTATATGGGATCTCATATGCTAAAATTCGCTAAATGACGTTTTTCCGAATCTCCACTCACAGTATGGCTTTTTGGCATCTCTGTGGCTCCACTATACTGTAACTCGGTGCTTTTGTTTATAAAATGTATAGTTTCTAAAATATGAATTTTCAAAGTTTTGCCATTTTGGTCATATGGGATCTCATATGCTCAAATTCGCTAAATGACGTTTTTCCGAGTCTTCACTCACAGTGTGGCTTTTTGAAATCTCTATGGCTCCACTATACTGTAACTCGGTGCTTTTGTAGATAAAATGTATAGTTTGTAAAATATGAATTTTCAAGGTTTTGCCATTTTGGTCATATTATGGGATCTCATATGCTAAAATTCGCTAAAACTCTAAAATGGAAATATTATCTTGAATTACTTTTAGTTTTTGAGATATGGGGTGCAATATTTCGGGGGACGATAGTACTCCTCAAATTGACGAAAAAATATCAAGTGAGAACCTAACCTAACTCCCTGAATACAGTCTTCGACCCATGTTTATATGAACTTTTTTTAAATTAATTTGAAGAATACTTTTTTTGCCAGAAATGTTTTACCCTATTTCGAGGACATTACGGACTTATTGCAATAAGGCTGAGCAGTAATAGTGCCGGGCACTATTCTGACAGTTTTCCATTGAACACTGACAGTTGATCTTTCAAAATTGACATACCAAAGTCGACTTTATAAATCCAATCGTTTATTTTCCATTAATAATGGCGACACTATTAATTCCGGCTCTTATAATACACAAAGGCATAATTTTGAAAGAAGAAAGCTGTTCTTATAATGCGAAACTGTCAGAATAGTGCCTGGCACAATTAGTGCCTGGCTTTATTGCAATAAGTGCCTATTATGTATTGAGTTTAACATTATGAAACTTTACGCTGCCATAAATAATAATAAAAATAGGGTAATTTCATCTTTAGGTAAAGGTAATATCTCAAAAACTAAAAGGATCTGGATAAAATTCATTTTACCCGTTGATTTAGTTCCAAAAAACAAGAATAAATTTCAGATTTCAGAAACCCGGAACCCCCCTCAAACTCCATTTAGAAAATTTTTTAGCCAAAGGAAACAAGGCAAAATATATAATATCAGGGTCGCGGAAATTTCTTCGAATTTTTTTGTTCGAACGGAAAATTGTTTGAAAACATTTTCTTCGAAAGTCATTTTGTTCGAACGTCAATTTGTTCGAAAACATTTTGTTCGAAAACAGTTTCTCCGAACGGAAATTGGTTCGAAAACATTTTCTTCGAACGGAAATTTGTTCGAAAACATTTTGTTTGAACGAAAATTTGTTCGAAAGGACATTTCTTCGAAAAAATTTTGTTCGAACGGAAATTTGTTCGAAAAAAATTTGTTCAAACGGAAATTTGTTCGAAAACGTTTTCTTCGAACGGAAATTCGTTCGAAAACTTTTTGTTCATTAAAAACAGCAACTGTTTGACTAGGGGTCTCTTTCTAGCATATTTTTTCGAAAAAAAACTTTCCTGACTTCTTTCGCGGGATCCTAGCACAACTGAACCGAATCGCAGTATCGGTTTAGTTCGGTTTGGTTTCACAACCTCTAAGATGCCGGTTCGGCAAAAAAAGTCAGGAAAGTTTTTTTTTGAGAAAAATATGTTAGAAAGAGACTTCTTAGTCAAACAGTTGCTGTTTTTAATGAAAAAAATGTTTTTGAACGAGTTTCCGTTTGAAGAAAACGTTTTCGAACAAATTTCCGTTTGAACAAATTTTTTTCGAGCAAATGTCCTTTTGAACAAATTTTCGTTCAAATAAAATGTTTTCGAACAAATTTTCGTTTGAACAAAATGTTTTCGAACAAATTTCCGTTCGAACAACATGTTTTCGAACAAATTTCCGTTAGAACAAAATGTTTTCGAACAAATTTTACTCTGCCAATATATGGGCCCCTAAGCTCACACTAGGTACTATAGTTATAGTGTACGTGTGAGCTAATATAACTAAAAACTGAAATATATTTTATTCAACTCCAGACTAAATTACCTTTTGTTTGATACCACACAAGCCATGTTTTGACTTAAACACAAATTTTTGAAATCTACCCCCACCCTTACAAAAAAAACAAAAACTAAAATGTATTTTGTTAAAGTCCGGACTCAATTACCTTTCGTTTGATATCACACACGTCATATTTTCACTTAAACTCTAATTTTTAAAATATACCCCCACTCTTTTTTAAATAAATTAAAATGTATTTTGTTTAACTGCACTCAATTAACTTTCGTTTAATATCACACACGCCATATTTTCACATAAACTCTAATTTTTGAAATCTACCCCACCCTTTTATTTGGTTTGTGTTCGGTGGATTTTGTTCATTTTTAAATGGGACCATCTCGACCCAAGACCCAGCCTAGGTACCAAATTTGATTAAAATCGGCCAAGCGGTTTTTGAGTTATGCGCGTTGGTCGTTACAGACAGACATACAGACAGACAGACAAACATACACATAGACAGACAGACAGACGGCGCAACAAAAAAGTTTCAAAGTCATCTGAAACGCAAAGATATATAAAAAAATTTGAAATCGGAGCAACTTTATTAGCATCACACTACTATAAGTATAGTATATGTGTGAGCTAATACACTTAAACCGGTCGGTATCAAGTCTATAGACTTGATACTTAAACCCGGTCTACAATGCTAAGTCTTAAGGTCTTAGTAAATACTGGTGATATAGGGTATAAGGGCCTCGCTAGGCTTCCAGGATGCAGTGATTCTAGAGACCTAGGGACACCGATGAACCAGACAAACGATTTTGTTATTTTATTAAATAGCGACTAAAACGGTGACGCAAATTAATTATAAAATACTGAGGTTGCTAAATTTTTAAATAACAATATTAGGGCCAATGACTTCTTGTAGAAATATACACTGACCATAACGATTGCATTAGACATTTAACAACTAAAAGTGTTGAACGAGACAATTATACAGAGTGGCCCGGAAAAAATATACCAAAAGCCATTTCGAGTGTTTAGAGAGTACTTAAGTTTTTAAAAAAATCCTTGGAAACGTCGGATTTTGTTTGCAATAGAAATACTTTTTTGTATTATTGAATTATTCTATCTATCAAACCCTAGCTGGGGTAGCTTTGACCCCGTGATAACAATAAAAAAGTTATAGGATAGACGTAAAATATTAAATATCTCAAGAATTAAGGCTATAAGTTTAAAATAAAATTGTTTGATAATGAAATAAAATAAACAAAAAAAATTGTCATTTGCTATTACTCATTATCAGATTTGAAGACATCCTGGCATTTTAAACACACCTTTTTCCAACAAAGGCGACAAGAATGACTCAACCACATACTGGTATAAAATGGAAACCGAATATTTATAACAAAAGCATGCTTAATAATAATTGCATGATAACTTGAAACAAATATTTTTATTAAACATTTTTAATTGCTTGTCGGAAACGCCATCTAGGAGTTATTCCTAAAGTAATTGTATTCAAAATAGATATTTATTCGAGTAAGGTCATTGTGTTTAACGCCCCTATAAATAAATTGGCACCATAACATTTTTAGCTCACACATATACTATACTATAGTAGTGTGAGCTATGGTGATCCTAACTTTTTCGAGAAAAAAAAAGTTGCTCCGATTTCAAAAATTTTTATATATCTTTGCGTTTCAGATGATTTTGAAACTTTTTTGTTGCGCCGTCTGTCTGTCTGTATGTCTGTCTGTCTGTATGTCTGTCTGTAACGACCAACGCGCATAACTCAAAAACCGCTTGGCCGATTTTAATGAAATTTGGTACCTAGGCTGGGTCTTGGGTCGAGATGGTCCCATTTAAAAATGAACAAAATCCACCGAACACAAACCAATTAAAAGGGTGGGGGTAGATTTCAAAAATTAGAGTTTATATGAAAATATGGCGTGTGTGATATCAAACGAAAGGTAATTGAGTCTGCAGTTAAACAAATTACAATTTAATTTATTTTAAAAAAAGGGTGGGGCTATATTTTAAAAATTAGAGTTTAAGTGAAAATATGGCGTGTGATATCAAACGAAAGGTAATTGAGTCCGGAGTTTAACAAAATACATTTTAGTTTTTGTTTTTTTTTAAGGGTGGGGGTAGATTTCAAAAATTTGAGTTTGAGTCAAAACATGGCTTGTGTGGTATCAAACAAAAGGTAATTTAGTCTGGAGTTGAATAAAATATATTTCAGTTTTTAGTTATATTAGCTCACACGTACACTATAACTATAGTACCTAGTGTGAGCGTAGGGGCCCATATATTGGCAGAGTATTAAATGCCATTACATCGTTGATATTATTTAGAAAATCTATCGATTAGTTTTCGAGATATACATTTAAAAAAAAATAAAAAAAGTACAGACGAATATCTCGAAAAGAAATTAATACATTTTTAAACAAGGTATCACTTGACCCACTTTCTTTATCTAAAATCAAGGGGTCAAAGCTACCCCAGCTAGGGGATAATAGATAAAAATATCTCAAGATACCAAAAAAGTGTCCTCCTTGTAAACAAAATCCACGTATCCGAGGTTTTTTTATATGTGTACTTAAAAATAAGAATAAGGGAAACAAGGGTAAACCTATAAGTATATAAAATACTCTGCCAATCTATGGGCACATAAGCTCACACTGGGTACTATAGTTTTAGTCTATCTACTTGAAAGCTAATATAACTAAAAACTGAAGTATATTTTATTGAACTCCAGACTCAATTACCTTTCGTTTGATACCACACAAGCCATGTTTTGACTTAAACTCTAATTTTTCAAATCTACCCCCACCCTTTTTTTAAAAACTAAAATGTATTTTTTTAACTCCAGACTCAATTACCTTTCGTTTGATATCACACACGCCATATTTTCACTTAAACTCCAATTTTTGAAATATACCCCCACCCTTTTTTTTAAATAAATTAAAATGTATTTTGTTTAACTCCAGACTCAATTACCTTTCGTTTGATATCACACACGCCATATTTCCCCATAAACTCTAATTTTTGAAATCTACCCCCACCCTTTTATTTGGTTTGTGTTCGGTGGATTTTGTTCATTTTTAAATGGGACCATCTCGGCCCAAAACTCAGCCTAGGTACCAAATTTCATTAAAATCGGCCAAGCGGTTTTTGAGTTATGCGCGTTGGTCGTTACAGACAGACAGACAGACGGCGCAACAAAAAAGTTTTAAAATCATCTGAAACGCAAAGATATATAAAAATTTTTGAAATCGGAGCAACTTTTTTTTTCTCGAAAAAATTAGGATCACCATAGCTCACACTACTATAGTATAGTATATGTGTGAGCTAAAAAACTAACAATTATTAATGACTTGTAGCGACTTTTTTTGTTGTGTTTGGTACAGTCACCAAAGCTTACATAATAACAAAGTTATAGGATATACGTAAAAGATTAAATATCTTAAAAATTAAAGCTATACGTTTTAAATTAAAATTTTTGATAATAAAATAAAACACATAAAAAAAATTCATTTGCCATTACTTATTATCACATTTGAAGACATCCTGGCATTTTAAACACACCTTTTTTCAACAAAGGCGACAAGAATGACTCAACCACATACTGGTATAAAATGGAAACCGAATATTTATAACAAAAGCATGCTTAATAATAATTGCATGATAACTTGAAACAAATATTTTTATTAAACATTTTTAATTGCTAGTCGGAAACGCCATCTAGGAGTTATTCCTAAAGTAATTGTATTCAAAATAGATATTTATTCGAGTAAGGTCATTGTGTTTAACGCCCCTATAAATAAATTGGCACCATAAAATTTTTTTTGTTCTGCACAATCTATACAAAGTTATAATTTAATAGCATGCTAAGGTAAAAAACTTCATATGAACATATGTGCTAAACGTCTTAACTCTTGAGATACACAGATGATGGCTCATAAAATTTTGAACATTTGCAATCTGATTGGACTTTTGCACGAATTTGAGCATGATTTATGTTTTCATTCCCATATGCATCCATTTTAATACAAAAATTTAAAAAAAATATTTTTGTTTTCAGCGAGCAGTCGATAGCCAGCGCTCGGGCCTCTGTTATGATCTACGATGACGTTCACAAAAAATGGATACCGTCCGGCACATCGTCCGGTCTCTCCAAGGTGCACATCTATCAGCACAACGTCAACCAAACGTTTCGCGTGGTCGGGAGGAAGTTGCAAGATCACGAGGTAAGCTCACCCTACCCTCTTAAATCTTCACAAAAGTTAGTGGAATATTGGGATCATAGATCATCAAGATCTGTAGAGGATAGGTTACCTGGTAAGTTTCCGACCAATCAGAGCTTGTTGTTGAAACGCGGGAAATGACGTTATCCGGATTGCCCATTTAAATAAAAAACATTTAATATAGTAGGAAATCTTAAAGGTTCTTGTGTTCCTTTATTGATGTAAATGTAAATATATTTTGTTATTTTTTTAAAGTATCTCTAATAACAATATTCATAAAACACATCAACTAACTTAAATATGAAACTTACCTTGTACGAAATATCCCAAGGCACAATGTCTTGGGAAGCTTTTGAGGCCAGTTTCTCAATAGAGTTTTTTCTGATCCGTTATTTTTTTTTTTAGCAAGTGGTAAATATGTCAGTCTTCTGGTTTTTTAACCCACGGGTCAGGGCCAACCCTCTATTGAGAAACCGGCCCTTAATCCGTTAAAATAACTACAAGTAGAAAGTATAAAAACAACTAGAACAAGTATTTACAGGGTGTCCCAAATTGGGCACTTTTAGGGGGTTTAAGGTACTTCTAGGGGAGACAGAGAAAAACTGACCACGCATTGCGAGGCTCAAATTTCAAGAGAAGACTTATAGCGAAAACCGCATTTTGAAATATCGTCTCGTCTTTGAGCTACGAGGGCTTTTTGAAAAGTCTGCATTTTGGAAGGGGGTCGATAACTTCGTTAATAATGGAAATTTTGATTTAGAGTAAATTGCAATGTTATAGACTTTGTCACGAGGAATTCACCCGCTAAATTAAATTTTAACTGTCACTTTTAGTTTTTGAGATATGACATAAAGTTGCATTTTTTCTTATGGAATGGCCTATATTTTAATTAATTTTCAAATTCGTCATTGAATTCTTTTCAAAATGATGTATCATATGTCATAGTTTGATTGAGCAGTTTAGGAGATATTCAGCTTTTTCACTTATTTCTAGTGCGCTATGATTTCCTGCTGAGGAAGGTCAAGGCACTCCAGTATTTTTATTATTTTACACAGTCAAAAATATAGTAAGCCTGGTTTGGAAAAATTATAATTCAGCTGACGGCCCTCAAAGCCTAGTTATAAAAAGTAACAAAAATGATACATATTTCAAAATAAAATTAAAACGCTTTTGTGCAAAATAATTTCATATAAAAGCGTAATGTCAAATTGTTTAAACAATTGAAAACAATGACAAAAGGCCAAGGCGCAAGGCCAGCTTGATTTGCATAGTATAAGACAACAAAACTATAGGAGCATTGAATAGGATTTGACCGCAAGGCTTTCACGTCAATGGCGCATGACGTCATTCAACGCACACTAGACAAAACTAAAAAACTTTAATTATCTCCGAAACCGCACAATCAAACTATGACATATGATACATCATTTTGAAAAGAATTCAATGACGAATTCGAAAATTAATTAAAATATAGCAACTTTATGTCATATCTCAAAAACTCAAAGTGACAGTTAAAATTTAATTTAACGGGTGAATTTCTCATTACAAAGTCTATAAAACTGCAATTTACTCTAAATCAAAATTTCCATTAATAACGAAGTTATAGACCCCCTTCCAAAATGCAAACTTTTCAAAAAGCCCCCGTAGCTCAAAGACGAGACGATATTTCAAAATGCGGTTTTCACTATAAGTCTTCTCTTGAAATTTGAGCCTCGTCTCGTCTCCCTTAGAAGTATCTTAAACCCCCTAAAAGTGCCCAATTTGGGACACCCTGTACAGTTTTTAAATAAATAAAGTATGAAAAAACAACAAATGTAAAAAAATAAATAATCGAAGATTAAAAATACTTAAAAATACTCATGTAAACAAATCGCTCTAATCAAATCGTGGCACTCCAAATGACGCACTGTTACCTTTCGCGTCGCTTCGACCATAGAGTTACCTGGCAACCTATCCTCTACAGACCTTGATAGATCATTCATAAATTTAGAGTGGAAACCGCCATGCGCCACCCCTAGATCTCGCTGTGGTAAACAAGCATAGCCCAACCTGCCACCCCTAGATGTCGTGGTGAACAGGAAGCCAAGTTTCTCCAGTGCATTCGCCAAACTTTTAAAATGCAACAGTTCTCTTTAATTGAGATCAAATGGTAATTCCGCCGCCTTTTAAATGAAACCGCCATGCGCCACCCCTAGATCTCGCTGTGGTAAACAAGCACAGCACCAGCCGCCACCCCTAGATGTCGTGGTGAACAGGAAGTCAAGTTTCTCCAGTGCATTCGCCAAACTTTTAAAATGCAACAGTTCTCTTTAATTGAGATCAAATGGTAATTCCGCCGGCTTTTAAATGAAACCGCCATGCGCCACCCCTAGATCTCGCTGTGGTAAACAAGCACAGCACCAGCCGCCACCCCTAGATGTCGTGGTGAACAGGAAGTCAAGTTTCTCCAGTGCATTCGCCAAACTTTTAAAATGCAACAGTTCTCTTTAATTGAGATCAAATGGTAATTCCGCCGCCTTTTAAATGAAACCGCCATGCGCCACCCCTAGATCTCGCTGTGGTAAACAAGCACAGCACCAGCCGCCACCCCTAGATGTCGTGGTGAACAGGAAGTCAAGTTTCTCCAGTGCATTCGCCAAACTTTTAAAATGCGACAGTTCTCTTTAATTGAGATCAAATGGTAATTCCGCCGGCTTTTAAATGAAACCGCCATGCGCCACCCCTAGATCTCGCTGTGGTAAACAAGCACAGCACCAGCCGCCACCCCTAGATGTCGTGGTGGACAGGAAGCCAAGTTTCTCCAGTGCATTCGCCAAACTTTTAAAATGCAACAGTTCTCTTTAATTGAGATCAAATGGTAATTCCGCCGCCTTTTAAATGAAACCGCCATGCGCCACCCCTAGATCTCGCTGTGGTAAACAAGCACAGCACCAGCCGCCACCCCTAGATGTCGTGGTGAACAGGAAGCCAAGTTTCTCCAGTGCATTCGCCAAACTTTTAAAATGCAACAGTTCTCTTTAATTGAGATCAAATGGTTATTCCGCCGCATTTTAAATCGGGTCCATTTTGGCCTTGTTAAATTGCTAAAAATCACAGATTTCAATTTATACCTATTTTTTTTGTTCGAGCAAGTTTGATAGGTTCTATATCTTTGATCGGGATAGTTTCGAAGAATATTTCTCTTGGATTTTGTATTCAATCAATTTATAAAGCTGTTCTGAAATTATTAAAAAAAAAACTTTTTCCGGAAGTGCACATGTAAAAATGACATCCGAATCGACAAAACAGCTGATTTTTAGAAGATTGACGGCTCTTATTTATTAGCCTTGGTTAAGCTAATACTTGTTACACCATCTATGACAAATGCCTTGAACTATGCAGTGATCTGCTATTGTTTTCTTTATTAATAACCCTTCTATAGCTTTACGAATTTCCATAAAATTTGAATGAAATATACCACCAAACTTTAATGAAAAAAAATTAGTAAGATGAGCTAACGCGACCCGTGACTGCTCCACCCTCTCCCTGATATGTCTCCACCCCCTACTCTCTCCCTGATATGTCTCCACCCCCTACTCTCTCCCTGATATGGCTCCACCCCTTTGTAACGTTGCATAAGGCGATGAAAAAAATTCCTTAAAAATATATGTATTTTTAAATAATGTCAAAAACAAAATAAATAAAGTATCTACGTCGTGGCTAGGGTGTTGCAAAGTGAAGGATCTCTTAGATTCGATAGCCCTGACTAAACCATACCAGTTATGTTTACTATGGCCAATAAGTATATAACCAGTATAGATGTGGCAACCGGCGAGCGTTGCAACATTGATGGGGCAGATGGCGCTGAAATAAATTCGTCTGGTACGCAACATTCATTCTAGTACGATTTAGTTCCATGTGCGAGTTTCGAGGTTTATGCCTATCATACAAATGCCATTAGATGATAGTAGTTGTCTCTGAATATTGCGTACTAGACGAATTTATTTCAGCGCCATCTACCCCTCAATGTTGCAAGGCTCGCCGGTTGCCACTCTACATAGGTAATATACTCATTGCTGATTGTAAATGATGCATCATGAAATGTGCTTTAGGTTCGCCACCATCACTAGCAGATGGCTACATAGTTTAAGGTATTGGTAATAGATGGGGTATTTCAGTTTTTATGATTTTCCAGGTGGTTATCAACTGTGCTATCCTCAAAGGGCTGAAATACAACCAGGCGACGGCAACGTTTCATCAGTGGCGGGACAACAAGCAAGTCTACGGACTTAACTTCAGTTCCAAAGAGGATGCCGAGGCCTTTGCTCGGGCTATGTTTCATTCTTTAGAGGTAAGTTACTTGTTTAGTACCCAATAGTTAAATTCTAAAATTATAATATACCATTAGAGTAAAAGCTATACTGACCACGAAGATTCTGCTTACAAAAAGACAAAACTAATTTAGCAGGTTTTTAGATAAAAATAGAAACAACTTCTCTTCATCCCTCTCGAGTCATGCGCCGCCTTCCATGGCCGCGTCGAATGAATTTTATTGCATTGTTTTCGGTAGGTATAAAGATATTTAATTGCCTAGTTTGAGTGTGGTCTGATTCAGTTCCTCGGAGATTTTCGAAGAGGAATGTACCCGTTTTTCGTTTATTGTTGTTTCTAAACATCGCGTTAAATTGGGCTACCATATCCTACGAATAAAATTGTTTTTTAAACTGCTGTTATCACGGAGTAGCCGATTCCACAGGTGACAAATTTTTTATCCTGATTTGCGCGATCTATTATTTTTTCACAAAATTCAACAGTTCCTGAGATTTTTTAACTTTGGGCTTTGTATTCATGTTTTTAAATTGTTTCGAATGGTTCTGGGAGGAATATTATCAGGTATATCTCTAGCAACGGCTGAACTTGAACAAGGTGGGAGTACCTCAACCGCAGCACAAACGGTAGTTTCTCGTTGTTGCCTTTGTTCCGACATGGGTCTTGGACCCTCATTTACCTCTTCACTGTTGCCACATTTTCTGCAGAGCTTAACGCACACCAAATTTATCAAAATGGTAGTTTTGCAAGGAACATCATAGTCCTTACTTAGCAATAAACAAATTTATTACATCCCGAGCGTAGTTTCATGCAAAATACCATTTGAACATTTTCTTCGATAGTAAATTTTAACGCTGGCATAATGCCCAAGAAAGAAATTAGCAAGGTTTATAAAAACGTAATTCTTACCTCCGTGCGTAACGCGACCTCGATATCCCCTGATATCCCTAGTCAGCTCTTGTCTACCTGCCTATAATTTCTCCTCTGGTGTACCTCCTCTTCTTTAACTTTTAGTTGACGGACCGTCGCGTGTCAACACCTGCTAAATTAATTTTTCTCTTTCCAAGCAAAATCTTCATGATCACTATAGCTATTACCTTAATGATATAATAGCTTAACACCGTCCAGCTCGAAGGACCAAAAAACTAGTTTAAAGGAATCACCATATTTCGTTCGTTCTGTTACGTTATTACTTAATGGTTCTGTTAGCTTATTGCAGAGAATTTGCCAGCTCAAATCGGTGGACACCAAGATGGTCTGACTTGAAGTCAGTCGGTGGCCAGGAACAATCACAACTTATTTAGTAAAAGTGAATTTCACTCTCACATTCATACTACATGCAGACCCAGAGGGCCGGTCCGCTAAGCACCTCCACGGTAGGCCATTTTGTTTTCTTAATGGAGGATTTAATTTTGCCTGAAGTTCTTTGTCAAGCCCAGAGTTCTTTATCGTGCTAGCGCCATCTATACTTTTAACACGGCATCATCCTTTTATCGTCATTTGCGAATGACCATTGACCGCTCTTCGCCCCTCTGATCGAAAAGCAGTCACACATCCAAAAGGATTTTTCACGTTTTAAAGGACTTCTATTTACCATGGAGTATTTTGTAAAAACATTGTTTGATTTGTTTTGTTATGTTATGAGATAATTAATGTCAAATCTACTATAGGCTGCTTAAATGCGAAATGATTTTCTTAATTTAACTTATAGCTGCAGTTTGCGATACTCTAATGTTATTTGTTATATTACTGCAGGTAAAAATCCCAAAATGACTAATGTAATACTAAAAAATATAAATAAAACCGTACAAAAGGTCGCATTGCTGGTCAAGATATGGTTTTAGTCATTCAATAATAGTTAACATTAAAAGAATCAGTTAAAGTAATTTGTGATTTAAAAAAATATTTTCAGTTTTTTGGCTTGAAATCATAATTTATTCCAAAAATTTAGCCAAAATCAATTTAACATTTTATATAAAGCTTTTTATAGGTGTGACGAAATGTGCTTTATCGGCGATAATGTTTTTTATTAATTTTCAAGATTTTAATGAAAAAAAAACTATGCGTTGATAAAAAACATTTTATAATTATCAGTGATATTCGGTAGACCAAATATTTAGTTTTTAGTTACTCCACGTTTTTGTTTATCCGCGTACCCAAGGGGTTTATTTAAGTAAATATGTGTCTAAACTCCAAGAATTGCTTCTTTGAGTAATTTTAAGTAGAAAAGTTCATGTAAACATGGGTCCGGAAATGTATTAGTGTGTATCGATTGTCAAATTTAAACGACTTAATTCTTCAGCATAACCGTCTTTAAAAAGTAACTTTAAAAGTCAATTTTCGTATAGTTTGTTGTAGTTATCTTTGTGGTTAACTTTTTTGCGCGTTTAACTTTGCCTCCTTGCAAATGTCAATGGCTGAACTAGAACAAAGAGGGAGTACTTCAGCCGCAGCACAAATGGCAGTTTCTCGTTGTTGCCTTTGTTCCGTCATGGGTGTTGGACCCTCATCCACCTCTTTATTGTCGCTACATTTTCTGCAGAGCTTAACACACCCAAATTTATCAAAATGGTTCATTATATTCAAAATAGTAGTTTTGCAACGAATATCACGGTCCTCATACTTAGTAATAAACAAATTAATTACATCCCCAGCGGAGGTTCCTGCAAAATACCATTTTAACATTTGAACCTTTTCTCCGATAGTAAATTTCAATGCCACCGCCGGCATAAAAATTAGCCAAGTTTATAAAAACGCAATTCTTACCTCCTTCTAGCTTCGCAGATTTAAAAAACAATCTTGATCCCGTAACGCGACCTCATTGGATCTCCCTTGATATCCCTAGTCAGCTCTTGTCTACCTGCCTATAATTTCTCGTCTGGTGTTCCCCCTCGCCCTAGAAAACCATATCCGTTATGGTTATTAAACGGAACGGCGTGAAAGGTCGCCACTGCGTCGACTCAGAATAACGATAAGCACGATCGAAGTGAGAAATGTACTGACCAAAAACACTCTAATAGTTTATATTATCTTTTTTCAGTCACTTATAGTCACGGATTATTCAATATTAATTGATTGGATTTGACCAATCCAAAATGGCCGCTGGCCCGTCCTTTTTGACCATTGGCATTTTGTTCTCTGGTTTAAAAATGTCAAGTTCTTGTCAACCGGTGTTTTTTTTTTATTTCTGTTTTTGCCAGTTTTTTAAATTAAATTTCGCGAAAAAACTGTTCAGGGTCTTAAAACGTTACTCTTTTTATTAGAGTAGAGAAAGTCCAAGATTTGCTTTCTTTTCCACAAAAAAAATAACAACAACTGACCGCCATTTTGACAATGCGGCGATAAAATCAAAGTATAGCGAGTTTGGTTAGGATTTCTGAACCAATTTTCCGCTTTTTTAATGATAGTGGTACGCATGGTTTACCCACTCGTTTTATTTTGGTTGGTTGTGAAATCCGATTTCTATATATATATATATATATATATATATATATATATATATATATATATTTATCGGTTTCACAACGTTCTACGTCTTCCGATACCCAATCTCCACTCGTTTCTGTTTTGCCCATAATTCATCATCTAGGCCTCTTATTCTTATTTCACTGTCTATTCCTTCTCTCCAGCTTCTCCTTGGCCGTCCTCGTTTTCTTCGGCCAGTTGGTTTCCATTGTAGTATTTGTTTAGGTAGTCTTTCATCATTCATTCTTTGTACATGTCCGTACCACACCAGTTGTTTTGTTCTTATATCATCCACTAAAGTACACACTGTCATAATTTCTCTTATTCTTTGATTTATAACTCTTTCTCTTTTTGATTTCCCTGCTGCTCTTCTCCAATAGTCCATCTCCGTAGCGGAAAGCATTTTTTCTGTTCTATCCTTGATTGGCCATACTTCTGAGCCGTATGTAATAATACTTTTTACAATGGTGTTATATATAAGCTTTTTGTTATGTTTTGATATACTTTGGTCCCAAATTATTCCATTTAATAAAGTTATTGCTTTTCTTCCTTGTACGTTTCGATCTTTTATAGCTTTGTCTAGTGTTCCGTCAGCTGTAATTTTTAGACCTAAATATTTATACTCATCACAGGACTGAATTCGCTGCCCAGTATTTAAGATTAGATCCTGTTTCATTTCACCGATACACATATACTCTGTCTTATTGAGATTAACCTCTAGTGCCCACTTATTGTACTCTTCTATTAGTTTTCGTGTCATATATTCGAGGTCGTCATAATCCTGAGCCACTACTATCTGATCAAGGGCGAAACATAAAGTATACAAGGTGGTTTCGTCCAACGGAATTCCCATGTTTTGGCATTTTCTCTTCCATACTTTAAGGACTTGTTCCAAGTATATCTTGAAGAGCGTAGGCCGACTTCTAGTTCTTCTATATATCTGCTTAAAGCTTCCTTAACAGGTTGAGTGCCCACGTCCAGTATACCAGACGCAGCGGTCTTTAACCAGGGACTGCGTCCAGTTAACTGGACGTTAATTCAATGGGTCGTTTGTGACATCGGTTGCTTTCGTAAGTCAGAAATCAGAGACCACAGTACTTATTTAATTCTCTCAAAATAGCCCAGGTATTTTTAAGGCATATAAACGACCCATTGAATTAACGTCCAGTTAACTGGACGCGGTCCATGGTTAGAGACCGCTGCGTCCAGTATACTGGACATGGGCACTCAAGACTGTTCCACTATCGGTATAAAAAGGGGGGATTCCGTTTTGAGTTTGATTGACGGACATCTCTTGGTAGTTTGACTTCGTCTAATACCTGTTCTTCAATTTTTGTTTTTGCTTGACTTGACTCATTTATATCAACAATAATACATATACAATAACCTATGTTTGCAACAGATGACACATTGTAAATAACTGGTAATTAAATCTTTTTTGACCTTTGCTATTATTCCCCACAACAATAATAAGAGTAATCAAGTTTGGTTGCAGTGTGTTTAGTTGGCCGTAACGTCAGATTTGTTAACGTTGGAAAATTATGAGTGCCGACCGAGGTGCCGACAATTTGGAAAATTCAGTGGTAAGAAAATCTTTAATGCCAAGTTTAAGAGGATTGAAATAAAATAAAATTTAAAAAAAATCAATATCAGCAATCAGCAATAATTACGAGTAGAGCATCGAACAAAATAAAATTTAATTTGGGAAATAACAGAAATAGTAGAAATTAAATAACAACAGGCATTTTAAACTATAAAAAGAGCATTGTGAAGCGCCCTCTAACAGCCACAGTGAAAAGGTATCCATATTTAGGTTTCGCATCCCAAAAAACCCCCGAGTACCAATTTTTTAAGTAATGCGTTGAGAAATAACAGAACTAGTAGAAATTAAATAACAATAGTATATACAGGGTGTCTCTAAAAGGTCTGTACAAAATCTAAGCACATATTCCTGAGGTTAAAATAAGTCGATTTAATGCAAATTACCTTAGTCCAAAATTGCTCCGTTTCAGAGATACAGGGTGAAGAATTTAAAAATTAAATTTTTAAATTAAAAAATTTCATGAGCGAAATTTCCGAAAAGCAACAAACTTGAATAAAGCTTTGACAACAATAGTCAGTAGAAAACTGGCCGTTGCTATGACATTTTGCCAGTGTAAAACACTCTAGTGAAATAATCATTCAAAATAATTTCAGTATTCCGTTGCGGCATCGAACACTAAAAACGGAAGTATCTCGAAAACGACTTACTTTACCGCATGTTAACAAGAATACCTTTTTGGCTTAAAAAGATTCAGGAAAATATTTTCTTAACAAAAAAGTTAAAAGTTACACTGAGAAAAAAGTTATAGGCATTTTAAACTATAAAAAGAGCATTGTGAAGTGCCCTCTAACAGCCACAGTGAAAAGGTATCCATATTTAGGTTTCGCATCCCAAAAAACCCCCGAGTACCAATTTTTTAAGTAATGCGTTGAGAAATAACAGAACTAGTAGAAATTAAATAACAATAGTATATACAGGGTGTCTCTAAAAGGTCTGTACAAAATCTAAGCACATATTCCTGAGGTTAAAATAAGTCGATTTAATGCAAATTACCTTAGTCCAAAATTGCTCCGTTTCAGAGATACAGGGTGAAGAATTTAAAAATTAAATTTTTAAATTAAAAAATTTCATGAGCGAAATTTCCGAAAAGCAACAAACTTGAATAAAGCTTTGACAACAATAGTCAGTAGAAAACTGGCCGTTGCTATGACATTTTGCCAGTGTAAAACACTCTAGTAAAATAATCATTCAAAATAATTTCAGTATTCCGTTGCGGCATCGAACACTAAAAACGGAAGTATCTCGAAAACGACTTACTTTAGCGCATGTTAACAAGAATACCTTTTTGATTTAAAAAGATTCAGGAAAATATTTTCTTAACAAAAAAAGTTAAAAATTACACTGAGAAAAAAGTTATAGGCATTTTAAACTATAAAAAGAGCATTGTGAAGCGCCCTCTAACGGCCACAGTGAAAAGGTGTCCATATTTAGGTTTCGCATCCCAAAAAACCCCCGAGTACCAATTTTTAAAGTAATGCGTTGAGAAATAACAGAACTAGTAGAAATGAAATAACAATAGTATATACTCTAAAAGGTCTGTACAAAATCTTAGCACATATTCCTGAGGTCAAAATAAGTCGATTTAATGCAAATAACCTTAGTCCAAAATTGCTCCGTTTCAGAAATACAGAGTGGTGAATTTAAAAATTAAATTTTTAAATTAAAAAATTTCATGAGCGAAATTTCCGAAAAGCAACAAACTTGAATAAAGCTTTGACAACAATAGTCAGTAGAAAACTGGCCGTTGCTATGACATTTTGCCAGTGTAAAACACTCTAGTGAAATATTCATTCAAAATAATTTCAGTATTCCGTTGCGGCATCGAACACTAAAAACGGAAGTATCTCGAAAACGACTTACTTTAGCGCATGTTAACAAGAATACCATTTTGATTTAAAAAGATTCAGGAAAATATTTTCTTAACAAAAAAAGTTAAAAGTTACACTGAGAAAAAAGTTATAGGCATTTTAAACTATAAAAAGAGCATTGTGAAGCGCCCTCTAACGGCCACAGTGAAAAGGTGTCCATATTTAGGTTTCGCATCCCAAAAAACCCCCGAGTACCAATTTTTAAAGTAATGCGTTGAGAAATAACAGAACTAGTAGATATTAAATAACAATAGTATATACAGGGTGTCTCTAAAAGGTCTGTACAAAATCTTAGCATATATTCCTGAGGTCAAAATAAGTCGATTTAATGCAAATTACCTTAGTCCAAAATTGCTCCGGTTCAGAAATACAAAAATTAAATTTTTAAATTAAAAAATTTCATGAGCGAAATTTCCGAAAAGCAACAAACTTGAATAAAGCTTTGACAACAATAGTCAGTACAAAACTGGCTGTTGCTATGACATTTTGTCAGTGTAAAACATTCTAGTAAAATAATCATTCAAAATAATTTCAGTATTCCGTTGCGGCATCGAACACTAAAAACGGAATTATCTCGAAAACGACTTACTTTAGCGCATGTTAACAAGAATACCTTTTTGATTTAAAAAGATTCAGGAAAATATTTTCTTAACAAAAAAAGTTAAAAATTACACTGAGAAAAAAGTTATAGGCATTTTAAACTATAAAAAGAGCACTGTGAAGCGCCCTCTAACGGCCACAGTGAAAAGGTGTCCATATTTAGGTTTCGCATCCCAAAAAACCCCCGAGTACCAATTTTTAAAGTAATGCGTTGAGAAATTTTCATAAATTTTAAGACAATCGATTTTTAATTTTTAAATTTACCACCCTGTATCTCTGAAACAGAGCAATTTCGGACTAAGGTAAGTTGCTTTAAATCGACTTATTTTGACCTCAGGAATATCTGCTAAGATTTTGTACAGACCTTTTAGAGACACCCTGTATATAACAAGAGAAGGAAGTGACGAATTTCACACGAGCGTGAATGTTGTGAACGAGTCTAGCCGAGTGAAACAACACGCGAGTGTAAGAAAATTACTTTCTATCGAGTTGTGTAATTTTTTCTACGACCACTGTTGAACTATACTAATTTTTGTAAAAATTGGTTTTTAATGGTGCACAAATCAAATGAGACTGCTTTTCGGCACATGTGTGGAAAAGTACTTTGCAACACGTGTTCGAAAAAGTATGGTGACAGTTAACGTCATCGTAGACTCTTTCCTACATGTGTGGAAAAATTTCTGCACACGGGTGAAATCTAACGTTTTCTGAGGATGCAAATCGTGTGAAATCCATCATTTTCATACTATGTGGTCATAGAAAAAGGTAAATTGTTATTTGCCTTAGAATTTCTCAATTTTTTTTGGATTTGTTGTCAAGTTTATTATTGTTCCTAATTGAACTTTGCTATTTGTGCTTTTTGTTATTGGAGTTTAAATTTTTTTTTCGGTATTGTAGTGTATTTTTCTTGTCTTTTTGGTGAAAAACGTTCAATTTTATTTAGTTAATTTATACCATGTGGACAGCAGTCGCAGTCCTGTAAGTATCTTGGAGAAACGAATAGCAGACTTGGGCCTGCGAACTTTTTTATTTAATTTTGTTTTATGTGACCTCCTAATTTGTTTTTTGAAAATTTTTTCGGCATTTCCTTGGATTATATTCCTTTTTGCGTTAACAAGAATTTAAAATTTTGAAAAAGTGATGCTAGGTCATATCAGTAATAGCTGCATACCTGTATTACTGAGGTCACGAATGACAGACCTGTTCAGGCGCACTTTTTATATAGCTTTTCTTGTCTTTCGCAAATAGAAACTTGCGATATCTTAGTCAGAACATTGTCACTGAGCAACATTTGCCGATGATACTTCAGGATGCAATCACCGAATTTTACAGTTGGACCACAACATTGCGAATAAAACTAAATGAAACCAAATCAATTCATGTTGATTTTACAAACAATAATGTAAATCACATACAAATAACTATTAACCACATTCCCGTACCATATTCAAATCAGGCAAAATACCTCGGTATGACACTTAATGCGCTGGAAGCACATGTTAAGAAAAAAATAGAAAAACTTGAGATAGGGTATTGAAAAATGAACTGACTAAATCTACTTTATAGACAAATACAAATATGGGGTTGTACTAAAGAGAGTAACATTCAAGTTTGACAGAAATTTCAAAGAAAAATAAACATCATGGTACGTTCTAAATAGTGACCTTTATCGGGACCTAAAAATCGAAACTGTAGCAGAGACTATAAAACAGTACGCAAAAAGGCATGAAGATAGACTCCATCGACATGTGAATGTAAAAACAATTCAGCTTCTAGACAATACTATGTTAGTTCGAAGACTAAAAAGAGTGAAGCCGTTTGAGCTAGTGAACTTAATGAATTATATAAAACAACATAATGCTATAAACACAACACAATTGTGAGTTACAGACGAAGCAAAGCGGGGAGAACTGTTGAGTGAACCCTAAGTTTAAATCTAACTCTTCTAGTAAATTAAATTAAAACAAAATTGCTAATTAGTCTTATTGACCAGATTGCAATACAATAAACACAGTGTGTTTAACAAATTTTAAAAAAAAATGGAGTTTTACGTAAAAAAAAACTTTTTTATTTGGTTTTATTTATTTTTTATTATTCTTCTTTTATTTCTATTCAGCTACTTTTGGAATATTTCATGTTGTTAATACCTAGTAAGAAATGTTTTCTTGACAAAAATTCGAATCAGATTCCAACAACTTTCTCGTCTTGACCATTACAAAACCCCTTGAGAAAAAAATTAATTCATGATTTTTCATTATATTTTGCGATGCTAAATATTAATCTAGGGTCAAAAAAGTTCCCAGATGTCCTTAATTTTCCCAAGTGAGTCAATCTGCAACATCCGCCCAAGCAGCATTTAGACGTCATATTACGTTACGCATACGTTGCTTGCGATAAACGCGACGTCGGGTGCCGACGTCGTTTCGACCGCCTGACGACCCTCGTTTGCACCTAAATGGGGAATACAAATTCGGGTCGCTACGACGTCAGCATCTGACCTTATAGGTAATAGAGTTTACCAATTAACAACGTAATTGTACGTTGGATTTCCGTCACTTAAATTTAGTCGCAAACATGTAAGTTGCGTTTGGTTTCGTTTCCATTGCCTAGAATATATATAGTTTTTGCTAAAAAGAATTCCTGTCAAGTAAATTATACCTGATAAGTAAATATTTTAAACTTATTAAACAAGTCTCATTTTACAAATGACAATTATAGTCATGCATAAAAGGCGGTATTCGAATATTAATAATTTATATTTTAAAGCAGGAATCCAACTAAAATTTTACAACGAAGGCGTGTTTATTGATAAATGTGATTAAAATACTTTCAAAAAAAGCAAGCGCTCCTGAAATATGCAAGATTTACAAAAAAATATATATTTTTTAAATAGATCTAATTTTTATTATTATTTTATTTTTGTAAAAAAAATGTTTTGCTGCTTCACTAAACTCAAATTTGTTACTAATTTTGCAATCATTCCTTCATTTCTACTTAAAATTAGAAAAAGAAAAAATATTTTATAATGGCCGACAGACGCTAACCTTTTCAGAATGGCGGATTTCGGTGTCTGACTTAATGTGAACTAATAATATACCAATTCGGAGCGGGACTCCACTTTTGGTTGTGAAAGATAACCAAAGAGTGGAAGTCCGACATCTGGCAAACGTATTTCGTCCCATTAAATTCGGACGTTCGCGCCGCATGATTTTGCGTCGGCCTACCAACGGATTGGAACTCTAGGTTCGCAACTATATCTATCATATTAACCAAAATCTTGTTATAGAATTCAACGTCCGCTCTTTTTTGCCTACAATAGGTAAAGCCCACGGTCCCAAAGCTAACTACCGCGCTGTTAACTGTCAGGCAGTGACGAAATCATTGTTTTTTTTATATTTTTTTGTTTTTAGAAATGTTTGTTTTAATACCAAAAATCTAAGGGAAATAAAACCGATACCCCACCTGTGGGAAGAGGATAGGCTATTATGGTTTCCAAAATCCAAAAAAGATATAAAACTGCGTCATGTCCTGACATGTAGCCGTCCTGACCAAACAAATGCACTTTTTGTTAGGTTATGGGCGTCTATAAATGACAGTAGGCTGTACATGTGACGCGTAGGCCATATGAACGGACGTCGAATAGGTCAAGTAAAAGTTACGGAAAATACACCAACCAAACTAAACGCTAGTTTAGGCCTGAGGTTAGGGTCTTCACCGGAGGTACCCGACGTCGACGTCTCCCCAATGACCGGGCTGGTTAGAGTTTTTGTACGTCGAACAAACGAACGTAAGACCGACGTTGGGAAATCAATGGGATATTGCGTTGCAATATTTGACGTCGCGAGATCGTTAAAAAAACGGACGTATATTTAATAACGTCGGTTTTGATATAAATGTGACGTCGCTCAACGCATAATCAATCTTGCAACTTAATATTCCACTAAATCCGACGCCGGTGCAGGTCTGATTAGGTTGTAAGTCATATAAATGTTTCTTGGGCGGACGGACATACAGAGCGATGGAAAATAGAAATAAGATTGGATACCATCTGTCACATTGCAGAGCCAGTTGAACATCTTAGGAGTCACTGCAGAGACCAACATGTCTTGGCACAGTCACGTGGCCGATATAGCTAAAAGGGCGTCCCAAAAGCTTGGGGTGCTATTTCGTACAAGACATCTGTATACACCAAGCCAACTGCTGACACTCTACAAAGCCCAGATTCGACCAACCATGGAGTACTGCTCACATATATGGAGTGCGGCACCCAAACATACCTTAATGCTTTTGAACACCGTGCAAAAACGAGCTATCCAGCTGATCAATGACCCCGCACTTACCCGTAGCTTGGATAGTCTCGAACATCGAAGAACTGTGGGAGGAGAATCTCTCTTCTACAGGTATTATCACGGAAAATGCTCTGAAGATTTGGCACGTATGATCCCCCCGGGAGTAGCACCTACTAGGCGAACACGTCAAACAGACGGTAACCATCAATTTACTGTCAAAATAGAGGCACCAAGAACCTCATTATATCAGAATTCATATCTCTGGAGAACAGCATCGCTGTGGAATAAACTCCCTGCGACAGTTTTTCCTGCAAGTTACAACCTGAACCGTTTCAAAACCAACACACACCAACATTTCCGCGCACTGGCCGCTTCTCGAGAACCATCGAAACGCCCAGATCCGAAAGAATTTTGAAAAATTCGAACATGTCACTGTTACACGATATAACAAATAATAAATACATAAATCATTATTTTCCTTCGACAATACATTCATCCCTTGACGAACAAAGTAAAATTACAAATATTCAATTCTTGTTCCAAAACTAACGTTAAAAATAACTAAACTTATGACACTGTTGAAGGAGGGGGGGTTGGAGAAAGGTATACCAAGAAATAGTGAATCTAAGCAACAATCTAGTCGGCATTAAACACGTGTAAATGTGATGTTTCACGCAATCTGCTTGTTTTGTTACAGGTGCTTAGCAATGCGGTTAGGCAACCACCACTTACTTCCAATCATGTGCAATACGTTTCGCAGCCCCAAAATTCCCAGCAACCCCCTCCAGTCCCCGCCCATCAGAGCTTGCAGGCTCCACAACCATCAATGCTTCAAGTAAGTAATTTCATAAAGCATCACTGTTTATTTCATTTTCTAAAACTATTTAATGTTAATACAAGATGATTCAACGAAGTTGACGTGTTTTCGTCTAACTTGTATATTTTAAGAATTTTTATTCATTTAAACTGATGTTTCTCTAGTTAAAAGATTGTTTTGTATATTTTAAGAATTGTTATTCATTTAGACTGATGTTTTTCTATTTGAAAGATTGTTTCGCCATAAGTTTTAAAAATTTACCAGTCTGGGTAGTTTTATGTAGACATCGACGTGTAGATCCGTAAGTTCCGGGTTCAAATCCCCACTGAACCTAACTTCTTTTCAAATTTTTCGATGTTTAATTCCACCCCTGTTTCTTTAGCATAAATCACTCTGTTTCCAAATTCGATGTTTTTGGAGGATTTCAGGTGTTTCAGGGGATAGAAAAACTAACCTCAGGGTTCTCAACACCTTCATATTTTATGAAAATATTCATATTTTTTTTCAGGCTTCATAAAACGTTCATATTTTTAAAAAAACGTTCATATATTTCATATTTTCTGCAATGAAGAACAATTGAGGGAGCTAATGTTGGCTACAGTAGTGACTACTGTTGAAGCACACATAAATTAAAAATTATCTTTTTCATTTAAAGTATACTTAAGCCTGTTTCCTTCCTCAATGTACAACATGTCCTATTTTTATACTCGCTTATTAATAAAAATGGCGATCTGCTGATTTTACCTTACAGTGTTCTTTTTTTGAGCTCTTAAAAATGGTTCGGTTCGGTTATTAAATTTTTTCGTACCTTATAGTTTTTATTATACGGAAGATTTTTTAAATTTCCATAATTTTGTAAATTTTTATAGCAAATTTTTTTGTGGAAAGAAATGCTATCAAAAAAATTTGGTTTTTGGCATCCTTTATTTAAAAACAAAAAAATACTTTTTAAAATGTCAAAAAGAACTAAATGTTAAAGATTTTATTGTTCTTGCATAATCCCAAATTTATAACAATTACTTATTTTAAAAAATATACCTGTCAAAAATTTGCCAGCATCATTTTTTTCTCAGAATAAGTTTGGATGAAAAAAGAGGTAAGGTAAAATCCACAGAAAATGTACTTTTAAAATATGTGCCTTATTTTTGTTTGACGATACCCCATTCAGGCACAATTCAACTTTTTCAAACTGTTAATACATTTCTTTATAAATAAAAAAAAACATTTCTGGTTAGTAAATATATTTTAAAAAAATAATAAAAATTACCGGCCATATGGAAAGGGACAAAAAAAATTTTTTATTCAAATTTCCTTCATAATTTCCACTTTTTTTCTATCTTGAAATTTTTGTAGCACGAATCCCCTTCGAGGGGTATACTTTACCCCTATATTTTGAATAGGGAAAGTGGGTCTAGTGATACCTTGTTTTGAAGGCCTTTTGAATATCCTTACAACCGTGTACCGTGATGTTTCTCCAGTTGAAAGATTGTTTTGTATATTTTAAGAATTGTTATTCATTTAGACTGATGTTTTTCTATTTGAAAGATTGTTTTGCCATAAGTTTTAAAAATTTACCAGTCTGGGTAGTTTTATGTTGACATCGATGCGTAGATCCGTAAGTTCTGGGTTCAAATCCCCGCTGAACCTAACTTCTTTTCAAATTTTTCGATGTTTAATTTCACCCCTGTTTCTTTAGCATAAATCACTCTGTTCCCAAATTCGATGTTTTTGGAGGATTTCAGGTGTTTCAAGGGATAGAAAAACTAACCTCAGGGCTCTCAACACCTTCATATTTTATGAAAATATTCATTTTTTTTTCAGGCTTCATAAAACTTCATATTTTTAAAAAAACGTTCATATTTTTCATATTTTCTGCAATGAAGAACAACTGAGGGGGCTAATGTTGACTACAGTAATGACTACTGTTGAAGCACACATAAATTCAAAATTATCTTTTTCATTTAAAGTATACTTGAGCCTGTTTCCTTCCTCAATGTACAACATGTCCTATTTTTATACTCGCTTATTAATAAAAATGGCGATCTGCTGATTTTACCTTACAGTGTTCTTTTTTTGAGCTCTTAAAAATGGTTCGGTTCGGTTGTTAGATTTTTTCGTACCTTATAGTTTTTATTATACGGAAGATTTTTTAAATATCCATAATTTTGTAAATTTTTATAGCAACTTTTTTTGTGGAAAGAAATGCTATCAAAAAAATTTGGTTTTTGGCATCCTTTATTTAAAAACAAAAAATACTTTTTAAAATCTCAAAAAGAACTAAATGTTAAAGATTTTATTGTTCTTGCATAATCCCAAATTTATAAAAATTAATTATTTTAAAAAATATACCTGTCAAAAATTTGGCAGCATCATTTTTTTCTCAGAATAATTTGGATGAAAAAAGAGGTAAGGTAAAATCCACAGAAAATGTACTTTTAAAATATGTGCCTTATTTTTGTTTGGCGATACCCCATTCAGGCCTAATTCAACTTTTTAAATCTGTTAATACATTTCTTTATAAATAAAAAAAAAAACATTTTTGGTTAGTAAATATATTTTAAAAAAATAATAAAACTACCGGCCATATTGAAAGGGACAAAAAAAAATTTATTCAAATTTCCTTCATAATTTCCACTTTTTTTCTATCTTGAAATTTTTGTAGTACGAATCCCCTTCGAGGGGTATACTTTACCCCTATATTTTGAATAGGGAAAGTGGGTCTAGTGATACCTTGTTTTGAAGGCCTTTTGAATGTCCTTACAACCGTGTACCGTGATGTTTCTCCTGTTGAAAGATTGTTTTGTATATTTTAAGAATTGTTATTCATTTAGACTGATGTTTCTCTATTTGAAAGATTGTTTGGCCATATGTTTTAAAAATTTACCAGTCTGGGTAGTCTTATGTAGACATCGACGTGTAGATCCGTAAGTTCCGGGTTCAAATCCCCACTGATCCTAACTTCTTTTCAAATGTTTTGATGTTTAATTCCACCCCTGTTTCTTTAGCATAAATCACTCTATTCCCGAATTCGATGTTTTTAGGGGACTTCCGGTATTTCAGGGGATAGAAAAACTAACCTCAGGGCTCTCAACACCTTCATATTTTATGAAAATATTCATATTTTTTTTCAGGCTTCATAAAACGTTCATATGTTTAAAAAAACGTTCATATTTTTCATATTTTCTGCAATGAAGAACAACTGAGGGGGCTAATGTTGGCTACAGTAGTGACTACTGTTGAAGCACACATAAATTAAAAATTATCTTTTTCATTTAAAGTATACTTGAGCCTGTTTCCTTCCTCAATGTACAACATGTCCTATTTTTATACTCGCTTATTAATAAAAATGGCGATCTGCTGATTTTACCTTACAGTGTTCTTTTTGTTGAGCTCTTAAAAATGGTTCGGTTCGGTTATTAGATTTTTTCGTACCTTATAGTTTTTATTATACGGAAGATTTTTTAAATTACCATAATTTTGTAAATTTTCGTAGCAACTTTTTTTGTGGAAAAAAATGCTATTATCAAAATTTTGACAAAAAATTTGGTTTTTGGCATCCTTTATTTAAAAACAAAAAATATTTTTTAAAATCTCAAAAAGAACTAAATGTTAAAGATTTTATTGTTCTTGCATAATCCCAAATTTATAACAATTACTTATTTTAAAAAATATACCTGTCAAAAATTTGGCAGCATCATTTTTTTCTCAGGATAATTTGGATGAAAAAAGAGGTAAGGTAAAATCCACAGAAAATGTACTTTTAAAATATGTGCCTTATTCATTCATCATTCAGGCCTAATTCAACTTTTTCAAACTGTTAATACATTTCTGTATAAATAAAAAAAAAAACATTTTTGATTAGTAAATATATTTAAAAAAAAAAAAAAAATTACCGGCCATATGGAAAGGGACAATATTTTATTTTTTTTCATATTTCTTTCATAATTGTTTTTTGTAATTTCATATTTTTCATATTTTTATTAAAATATTTCATCTTTTTCATATTATTTTGCTGGTTATCTGTTGAGAGCCCTGTAACCTACACTCGCGAGTCTCGATTCTCCAAAGCTTAAAGGTAAAAACAGCATTTTAATGTTGCAAGTCGTTTTGAAGCTATCGGGAGATTTTGTTTTGGTTTTTATTCATTTTCGTGTACACTGAATTTTATTATAACAGAGGCCTTTTTGGGTATTTACAGTGCGAATTTGGAGGAACGCTCGGACACGTCGATTTTGTTTGCGAGGGGAGCTTTTTTTTTCTTGAAATTTTTGTAGCACGAATCCCCTTTGAGGGGTATTCTTTACCCCTATATTTTGAATAGGGAAAGTGGGTCTAGTGATTGACCTTGTTTTGAAGGCCTTTTAAATGTCCTTACAGCCGTGTAAAAATGTCAAAAATCTATTCACTAGTTTTTTTCAAACTTTCAAATTTAACATGGACTGATAAAATAAAAATTTAATAAGAATTTTATATTTTTCGGATTTGATTTTTATTTTATCATTCCATGTTAAATTTGAAAATTTGAAAGCAAATATCTCAAAAACTAATCGATGGATTTTCGAAATTTTTACACGCTTGTAAAGATATTTAAGAGAGCTTCAAGACAAGGTATTACTAGGCCCACTTTTTCTATTTAAAATATAGGGATAAAGTATAACCCTCGAAGGGGGTTCGTGCTACAAACAAACAAATCGACGTGTCCGAGCGTTTCTCCAAATACCCAAAAAGTCCTCTGTTTCAATGTTCGTGAAACACCATGCTTTTTTTTCAAAAATAATTACTTTAGTCAGTAATAAAGCTCTTATAAGACTTATACTTTCTTAAATATTACTACGTACTTTTTTGCTTAATAACATTTTTTTGCATTTGTTCTTGTATATAAGGCTGGAACTGAGGGACCAAAATTTTAAAAATTTCCTGGGTCTTAAAGGGTAAACTGAGATCCGTGATTTTAAAGGAAATTTTACACTGATTTCAAAAATCGAATTAAAAGAGGGTAATTCCACAAGACAAATCCCAACTTTATATCGCAAACACTAAAAGTGACAGGTAAATTTAAATTTGCCAGTTGGATTATTTATATAAAAACTATAAAAAACTAATTCACAAGAAAATAAAATTAAAAAAGAATTCTAGGTCCTCTCTCAAAATGCACACTACCTTAAGAACGACTTGTTATATCAAGATGCGGTTTTAACCTATAATAGAAGACCTCCCAAAAACATCGAATTTGGGACACCCTGTACCGTGGTGGGTAAAAATAAATACTCTAAAAATCCTAGCAACATCAACACCCGCAACACCACCACCCTTCACAACAGCAACTCTACAACGCTCACGCGTCTCTGCCACAACATTCCCAACACGTCCAGCAACATCAGGCGCCCCTGCCTCCACAGATGCCCCCTCAGCCCCCACCGCACGGAACCCATTTCGATGAAGACATGGGCTACCGCTCGATGACCAGGGAAGATGCTGCCATGATTCAAGTAAGAATCTTCTATTTGTAAGCAACTTTATCACAAGCCAACAAGAATGTAGAACAGCTAGCGATTGCATTTCACAATCAACCAAAATAAAAAGAGTGGTAGATATGGATAAGAATAGTTGGGCACTTGTAGGCAACCAGTTAAGCAGCCCAACCACACTTGGTATACTTTGATTTTATCGCGGCGTTGTCAAAATGGCTGTGAGACTGTCAGTTGTTGTTATTTTTGTTGGAAAAGAAAGAAAATCTCAGAAGTTCCCCAGTCAAATGGAAAAGTAATATTTTTAGACCCTGAACAGTTTTTGACAGTTAGATTTTATCAAATTAAATAAAAAAAATTCTAAACCAGGGAATGAAATTGTCAAACTGAAATACTAGCAGGACGGCGGCCATTTTGGATTTGTTACTAACTACCCCAAACGTATACGAGGTATGACAATAAAATTATAAGACTGTTGTAAAAAATCTACTTTATTTAAATACTAATAAAACTTAATGATGTTCCCCATCAATTTAGTCCCCTTCTCCGCAGCCAACGATAAAGACCGGCCATGGCGCGTTATAAGCAAGTCGGCGGTCACGTGATCTTAGGAGTCCAGGATTCTTATTGTATTGCTTAATATATTATATGTTTTTACACAATTTAAATAAATTAACAAAAAATTTTTGTTCTTTTATAGGCAAAAATTGAAAAAAATATTTTGCTGATATATGTGTTTATTATGGATAAAAGAACTGAATCTATAAAATAAAAAATTATACAAAATTTGCACTCTAATGTCTTCAGGTACATATATTAGGTACATAATATCGTTAGTAACTTCAAATCTATACAAGTCTTTCAAAATTGGACATATCAAACCTAAGCTTTTAGTTTTTTAATTTTTCTTTGAGTGTCATCATCTTTGTCTGAGTTCTTATTCAAAGATTTATTAACAGACACTAAATCATTGTGCTTTTTAATAAAATTATTTAAAAATCTTTTCATGCCCTTAAACTAATTTTTTCAAGCTTTGACAATAGTTTTTCTCCACAAAAACACTCGCTAGAGTTATCTGAAGAAAAATTTTCAATATAAAACATTTTACAATAATTTATTAAAAAGAAACAAGTGATTTTGTAAATAAGTGAGATGGTTTTCACATTCAATGAACTGAATGTAGTGGTCGTCAATAATTTTTTGAAAAATTACCCAGCACAAAGTTTAATATATATTTCATCAATGTGTAAGTTTAAAAGCTGTATCTTACTTTTTAAATATTTCACACTACCAGAGAGATTACTCTGTTAACAATATTTTACAAATCAGTATTTTAATATTGCCAGGGTGTGGAAGACATATTACCTTAGAATTGTAAATTGACGTGTATGCACTGGATTACTGGATAAACAAAGATGAAGCCAACATTAAAGTGTATCCACAATATCTTCGATTCTCAGGTTACCTTTTCAAGAGACCTAATTGTTCAATAAGAAATGACAACTGAACACATTTTTCACTCTCACCATCGAAAATGTCACCAAGGCTGTCTATTACTTAATCAATCTTATCTGTTACCACTTCTTTCCCGTTTGCAACATATTAGGTTTCAGTTTTATAGTTGGACCGACAAGGAACAACATTAATTACACGTTCAGGGCATTGTTTATCTTATAGGTATTTTCTTTATAATTTACTCATTAGCCATTAATTATTTTAACACAGCCCACTACAGTCTTTTTCGTGGGCTGCGTTATTTTAATAACTTTGCTAAAATTCACATAAAATTCGTGCCCGAATTAAAAAAATCGACTTAAACAAACATACCAAATCTGAAAACGCACATGTTTTATAATGACAGCGGGCCATGAGGCGCTTTTTTGTGAGCCTCCTACGGTCACGTGATATTTCTGCGCCCGGGCCGGTCTTTCTCGTGGGCTGCGCCCTTTCTCTATCGACGCAGCGTTGCATGCGTTTTATTTCCAGTGTTGAAAGCCATTTTGGAAATCATCTGAAGAGAGGCTGTTAAGTCTTACCGTTTTTTCTTGACGTGTTCTAATATTTCAAAACGGGTTCTTTTTAACGATTTCTTCACTTTCGAAAAAAGGTAGAAGTCGCAAGGGACCAAGTCTGGTGAATATGGTGGGTGGTTAACGACGGCGATCTTCTTTTTAGCTAAAAACTGCTTAATGGATACGGCATTGTGGGCCGGTGCATTCAATTATAAATGTTGGTTCACTGTTTGACCCTCACGTTCCAATTTAATAAGAATCCTCTAATATCGAAAAAAAAACAATAAGCATCGTTGTTTTGGATGTGCTGGAGCGCCCTTCTCGTTCATCATCTTTAACTTAATCACCACTCACGAAAAAGCTTTTATGCCACATAAAAGTCATTGAACGAGACATTAAGTTAATACGTTGCTCAATTTTTTCGTTTGTCATAATTCCGGCAAATGAGCTATGCACAATCCGCTTCAAATCACTGCGTAATAACTAGTAGAGGAAAGGCGACAAGATTGCGCGCGGTAGTAGAACGTACATCAAGGTGTTAGTATTCCTACAGGGGCAGTCTTAAAATTTAATTGTCATACCTCGTAGCTTGGATAAATCCACGGTACTGATGCTGGGTGCCGCGCTCGTAGCGCTATGTCTTTTCTAAGCTTAAAAACACCCATTATCAGTTACCTTAGGATAAATACCTTTTAAATTGTTTAAAAACAAGCCAAGTAAGTAGCTTCATTAACTGAAGACAATATCTTTGTCTTCCGTTCAAAAATTCAAAAACCTTTCTTCAATTTAAATTAAAAATTAACCTCAATTGTGGACGTCCTTAAAACACTGCGTTCGGAAACGACGATAAGAGGAAGGTCCAGTTTTAATAGTTTAGATGGCGCTAGTACGATAAAGAATCCTGTTCAGGCAAACCTAAATTCTTTATTGGGAAAAAAATCTGCGGTAGAGGTGCTTAGTGGGCCGGTAATTTTAGGCAAAAATGGCAAGTACCATTCAAGAGAGACGTAAATATTGTGTCGTGAAAATTTCACAACAAATGGACAAAGGCTATTCCTTATATACATTTTTAAGATAAGCGAAACTCAGAAGTATTTGCAAAAATCTTGAATTATTGTTTGTTTTTAGCAATTAGATTTTTTTTAGAGTGTGTTTATTGGTTGTGAAATTTTCAGGATAGAATATAACTACATTTCTTTCGAATGCTACTTGCTATTTTTGTCTAAAATGACACAAAACAAACATGATTTTTTGGAGGAAATCACGGAAACACGTGAGCTAAAAACTGGATTGAAGTTTTTAAATACATTACTTGTTTTTTGATAGTTGGTGCAGCATCAGATTTATATATAATTTTTTGGCCAATAGTCTATATATTGGGCACCAAGTGACTTTGAGTTAGACTATATTATAGGGATGGCACTCCGAAGCAGTACCTGTTCTTTTCGGAACAGGTCTGTGCCCGGAGCAAGTCAGAACAGGTATGAATGTGCGGAACAAGTTGTTTCGCCGGAGCAGAAGTGATAAGGAAACTTCGAGAGAGCCAGAACATAACAGAAACAACTTGCTCCCTGCTTTTACGCCTGTTCCGAGTCTTCACTTCAGCTAGCTGCATCTTTCTCAGGCTCGCTACGTAACCTTTATGAGACACACACTGGGTGTATCTTTTCTTTCCTTTTCTAAATTATTGTTTTGAAAAACGACAGAGATACACTTAGTGCGCACTGGGGCAACTCGTAGAAATTGCTGATAGATAGACAACACGCATGGTGCTAGGGTTGGCGGGGTGCGGTGTGACGTACGGCAGATTATCTTTAACAGTGGCGTTTCTTGCCGGGTTTTCTTTCGTTCAAAGCAAGGAAGTAGGAAACAATAAAAATATTTGAAATTGAATATAAAAAACCTTTAATCCAATAAAATTTACGTGAAATAAGGAAAACAGCAAAAAGTGAAGCGTTCTGTAAAAATTGCATTTCTTTTTCTATTTAAAAAAATAAAATTGTTATAAGCGACAACCAGATATAACGGTTAACACCCTGTACCTCATTTATATACCTTGTAACACCAATAACAGAGCACACGCATAGTTAGATTTCATGCAGCACATCTGTTCCTGCAGTGCAGGAACAAATTGTTCCTTTCATAAAATGCGGAACAGTTGCAATTTATTTCCCTTGAAAAGTCCGGAACAGGTCTGACCTGTTCCGGCAAATTTACTGCTCCGGCCATCCCTACTATATTAGTGTCCACCGATTTGAGCTGGCAAAATTCTCTGGAATAAACGGACAGAGCCAATAAAGTGAAAACGAAACGAACATAAATGTAACCAGTGAGTATATGACCCATATAGAGTAGCAACCGGCGCGCGGCGAGCCTTGCAACATTGAGGGGCAGATGGCGCTGAATTAAATTCGTCTAGTACGCAATATTCAGAGACAACTAGAACGATTTAGTTACATGTGCGAGTTCCGAGGTTCATTAGAGATAGATAGTAGTGACGAATTTATTTCAGCGCCATCTGCCTTTTAATGTTGCAAGGCTCGCCGGTTGCCACTCTATATGGGTCATATAGTCACTGATGTAACCTATAAACGGCGTGAAATTCTAGATGGCACTACGCGCTCTACAACTGGCTTGTGTAAAACCTTTTTCAATTGTTATTTCATTTATATAGTTCTATTTAGTTTTTTGGCATCTGTAAAATTATACTTTTATTAAATGTCATGGTTGGTTCAAACTACCGTTAAAGGTAGCCTTTTTCAGGTTTATAAAGTATATCTTGCATTATAGGAACGACGAATATCAGCCGCCTTGATGTCCCCTCAACCCACCTCGCCAATGACCCCTCAAAACAACGTGCCTACCCCTCCAGCCATGCCCATGGGAGTACCTAGTCCGATTTCTCCTCCCCAGGCTGGACCTGGAGGACACACCAGAAACGTAAGTGATTCTCCCTCTTCTTGCCGTGTCGCACATATCAAGTAATATCTTAAAAAATTTGGGTAAATTACAATCAACAACACACTTTCATTAGAAACTTTGTCAAAAGCCGACTAATATAAAGTCACACGCAACATCTTTAGTATGAGTGGCGTTTATGTTCCTGTTTTGCTTATCACAGTACATTAAACAATCGTTTCTTAATATTTTACTTTTATTTATCATTTATTTTTTAAAGTATTAAGTAAGTAGTTCACATGTAGCCTTAAATAAGGTCACCAATTGTCAAGTTTGATATGAATGTGTCAAATTTTTTTTTTAATGTATATTGTATTTTATCTAGGACTTTAAAACAAGCTACAAGCTAAGTTTATAAATAAGTGGTTTTCACGATATTAGTAAATTCACCAATTTTCAAGTATAACTCAAAAACTACTAATCCAAAAAAAATTAAAATTTTATTTAGTCCAATAATTAAACCAGACTACATGGTCAAACTGAAAATTTAATCATTGTTTTCGTACAGGCCAGCGCAGGTCCGCCCGCTCCCCCACCCCCACCAATGGGCGGTCCTCCTCCGCCGATCATGCAGCAAGGTGGTCCGCCCGCCCCTCCAGGTGGCGGGGGAGGAGCCGCTCCACCTCCGCCACCGCCCCCTCCCGCAAACTTGTCACGAAGCCAAAGCAGTGACGGCGGCGAAGTGAATTCTTTGGCGGCTCAACTGCAAAACGCCAGGCTCAAAAGGAACAATAAAGTGGTAAGTACTAATCCAGATCTTCTTTGCTTGCACAGAAAATAGTTCAATAGTTTTTAGGTAAACAAATTCTGAGACTTCTAGGCTAGTAAACCCTAACCCTAAAGAAAACATTATCCCAAACAATAGGCAAGAATCCATAACCATTATTCTACACAAGAAACGCGATAGAGCAGACTCAAAGAACTATCGACCTATAACACTTCTCAATATAGTTTATAAACTTTTCACGAAAATATTAACAAAGAGACTAACAACAAAATTTGACAGATATCAATCAAAAGAACAAGCAGGCTTTAAAACAGGTTTTAGTACAGTTGACCACCTAGTAACTATGAAAATCCTAATAGAACGAGACAACGAATACAACATTCCACAATATATTGCGTTTACCCAAGCAGCATTTGGACGTCATATTACGTTACCCATACGTTGCTTGCGATAAACGCGACGTCGGGTGCCGACGTCGTTTCGACCGCCTGACGACCCTCGTTTGCACCTAAACGGGGAATACAAATTCGGGTCGCTACGACGTCAGCATCTGACCTTATAGGTAATAGAGTTTACCAATTAACAACGTAATTGTACGTTGGATTTCCGTCACTTAAATTTAGTCGCAAACAGGTAAGTTGCGTTTGGTTTCGTTCCCATTGCCTAGAATACATATAGTTTTTGCTAAAAATAATTCCTGTTGAGTAACTAAAATTATACCTGATAAGTAAATATTTTACACTTATTATAACAAGTCTCATAAAAATGGGTGCATTTTACAAATGACAATTATAGTCATGCATGAAAGGGGGTATTACAATATTAATAATTTATATTTTAAAGCAGGAATCCAACAAAAATTTTACAACGAAGGCATGTTTATTGATAAATGTGATTAAAATACTTTCAAAAAAAGCAAGCGCTCCTGAAATATGCAAGATTTACTAAAATATATATTTGTTAAATAGATCTAATTTTTATTATTTTTTTTTATTTTTGTAAAAAAAATATTTTGCTGCCTCACTAAACTCAAATTTGTTAATAATTTTACAATTATTCTTTCATTTCTACTTAAAATTAGAAAAAGAGAAAATGTTTTATAATGGCCGACAGACGCTAACCTTTTCAGAATGGCGGATTACTGTGTCTGACTTAATGTGAACTAATAATATACCAATCCGGACCGGGTCTTCACTTTTGGTTGTGAAAGATAACCAAAGAGTCGAAGTCCGACGTCCGGCAAACATATTTCGTCCCATTAAATTCGGACGTTCGCCCCGCATGATTTTGCGTCGGCCTACCAACGGATTGGAACTCAACGTCCGCTCTTTTTCTACTACAATAGGTAAAGCCCACGGTCCCAAAGCTAACAACCCACCGAAATCATTGTTTTACTTTTTATTTTGAGAAATGTTTGTTTTAATATCAAAAATCTAAGGGAAATAAAACCCATACCCCACCTGTGGGAAGAGGATGGGGTATTATGGTTTCCAAAATCCAAAAAAGATATAAAACTGCGTCATGTCCTGAAACGTAGACGTCCTGACCAAAATATCTCTCGACCAAACAAATGCACTTGTTGTTAGGTTATGGGCGTCTATAAATGACAGTAGGCTGTACATGTGACGCGTAGGCCATATGAACGGACGTGGAATAGGTCAAGTAAAAGTTACTGAGTATGAACTACACTAAAACTCAAATCATAAACACAGACGAAGACATCACGGTCAGAACAAACCAAGAAAAAATAGAACAAGTAGAGGAATATACATACATACCTGGGACAAATTATTAAACTAAATAAAAACGTTTTTTTTTTTAGTTTTTTTAAACGTGCTAAAAACGCACCACTTGTTCTTTGGTAATTGGTATATACATGACCAGATTTATATACAATATAGGGATTTCTGAATGAATCTACTTTTTGACCGATACTGTATGAGTAGGAATTTGAAGATGATAAAAACCAGTTTTACGTTTGTCAAAACATATTTTTTTATTTGATATAGAGTGTTACAATGCTAGTATTTTATGAGGTGAATCTGTACAGGATTTTAAGACAAAAAATTTCTGTTTGTTAGACATTTACAGAGCAAAAATATCTTCATAGCTTTTTCTTTATACCCCTTTTAGTTTTTGAGACATTTAGCTTAGATTTGATCATTACCCTATTCTTCCCATAAACTCCACTTTGTAGAAACTTTTAATATCTTGTAGTTTTTTCATATCTGCAATCGTTATCAAAATTACTTTTCATTTGCTAGATACGCCAAAGCGAATAGAATATCCAATTTTGTAACACCCTGTATTTAAAATAAATTTTTTCCCTCCCGGTTTTTCATGTCATTAAAAATCTATTAGTAGATATGCGTAAAAATGTTTAAAAACTTAACTTACATTAAAATTAGTTTGTTAACTGTTCGACAATTTTAATAAAGTAGGTAAAAAAAGGTAGACTTTATAAAATAACAAACTTGCTACAGTATTTACTAACTGCTTGTCAATATAACTTTTTTAAATGTCATATTTGTCAAACTCTTAGTAAAAGTTTATTTAATTTTAGTCTTCAAGTTATAGTTTGATGTTTTTTTTAAATTACCTTTTTTATTGTGTAGAACGGTATCCAACCCACAGAAAACAGCGGTTCCTCGACGAGTAGTGGTGGTAGTAATTACGGCACTCTTGGTCGTGGTGGGGGTAACAGTATGGCGTCCATGATGGACGAAATGGCCAGGACGCTACAGCGACGGAGGGAAAGGGTAAGTAATTTTTGATTTGGTCGGGTTTTCTTTAAATGATTTTTGACGAAAGTCGACGTCCGAAAATTTAAAAATCGTTTGTTTTGGGTAAGTTAAGTCATTTTACAATGTTAATTGTAATCCTCAAAATTACGTTTTTTTGTGCACTTTAAACATAATTTTTTTTTATCTTGTCAATCAAAATACTCTGCCAATATATGGGCCCCTAAGCTCACACTAGGTACTATAGTTATAGTGTACTTGCGAGCTAATAAAACTAAAAACTAAAATATAACTTATTCAACTCCAGACTAAATTACCTTTTGTTTGATACCACACAAGCCATGTTTTGACTTAAACTCAAATTTTTGAAATCTACCCCCGCCTTTGAAAAAACAAAAACTAAAATGTATTTTGTTTAACTCTGGACTCAATTACCTTTCGTTTGATATCACACACGCCATATTTTCACGTAAACTCTAATTTTTGAGATCTACCCCCACTCTTTTTGAAGAAAAAAAAACTAAAATGTATTTTGTTTAACTCCATACTTAATTACCTTTCGTTTGATATCACACACGCCATATTTTCACATAAACTCTAATTTTTAAATCTTCCCCCACCCTTTTATTTGGCTTGTGTTTGGTGGATTTTATTCATTTTTAAATGGAACCATCTCGACCCAAGACCCAACCTCGGTACCAAATTTCATTAAAATCGGCCAAGCGGTTTTTGAGTTATGCGCGTTGGTCGTTACAGACAGACATACAGACAGACAGACGGCACGTCAAAAAAGTTTCAAAATCATCTAAAACGCAAAGATATATAAAAATTTTTGAAATCGGAGCAACTTTTTTTTTCTCGAAAAAATTAGGATCACCATAGCTCACACTACTATAGTATAGTATATGTGTGAGCTAAAAACTTTTTATTGAATTATAAAAAGGAACTTTTATATACTAATTTCAACTAAAAAAAATCACAATTTCTTTGTAAATTAGTTTGCACACTAAATTTAAATCAATAAGAATTCTGTATGGAAACTCCAAACATGTCCCTAATATTTCCTGCAGTTTCCCTAGATCCCTCAAGCTGCAAAAAAAAATAGGGAAATTTCCCTAAAGTTGGCAACCCTGATAATCCGTCTATCTGTCTTTAAACTATAACCGGAAAAATAAAACTATTTACGAAAATTTAGCCTGTTACACATCACTTAAAAACTAGACCGGTCTGCTGTGGACTATTAAATTTTCATTGCATATTTCAAAGAATATTTTACAAGACGCTAGCGCTACCAAGTCCACTTTCAATCCCTGGCTTCGCAAGCGCAGATCTACCAATATTATTTACCTCATGTCTTAGAATAGATGCATACAGGGTGATTTTCATTTGAATGATTCTAACCACATGAAAATAGAAAGTTTCAAAAACCTAACCTAACAAAACCTAATCAAATCTAACCGAACCGAAGGAAACTGAACCAATAATTTTTTTCAAAAAAAAAACTTTCCTGACTTCCTGCCCAGGATCCTAGAGGATGTGAATCCGAACCGAACCAAACCGAACCTAACTAAACTGAACCAAACCTAACCTAACCAAACTAAACTACAACACGTACTTCTAATTAGGTTTAGTTGGGTAGGGTTAGGTTTGGATAGGTTCGGTTCGGTACGGTCCGGTTCGGATTCACATCCTCTAGCATCCCAGGTAGGAAGTCAGGAAAGTTTTTTTTTTGAAAAAAAATATTGGTTTAGTTTGCTTTGGTTCGGTTCGGTTAGATCTGATTAGGTTTCGTTAGGTTAGGTTTTTGAAACTTTCTATTTTCATGTGGTTAGAATCATTCAAGTGAAAATCACCCTGTACATCGATTCTAATACATGAGGTAAATAATATTGGTAGATCTACGCATGCGATGCCAGGGATTGGAAGTGGACTTGGTAGCGCTAGCGTCTTGTGAATATTTTATCTAGTCATATAAAAAACAAAACAAACCTCCTTTTTTGTAGAGTATAATTGTAACGATGACATTTTTGTGGTTACAGGCCGAAGGAAAGACCCCTGACAAGTCAGAAGACATGAAAGAAAAGTGTAATACTTTACCGGGCAACACATCAAAATTCAACAATACAGAATCTCCAAAAAGCGTTCGAAAAAGGTAAGAAAACATTCTCAGGGGTTTCGTTTTTTTAAATCTTGGAGCTGCTGAAGAATTATTGGTTCTTTTTCTTTCTGTGTCTCTTTAGTTCACGATGGCTGATGATGATGACTTTATAGACAGTAATTCCCCACCTTTTTCTATCTATCACTCTTCTCTGTCTGTTACTCTTCTCTGTCTGTCGCCATGTTCATTCATCTAGTTCTTGCATGTGTCTTTAAGTCGTTCGCCCATCTCGTTTGGGGTCCCATACTTCTTTTATTTTCCCAAGGTCTCCAGTTTACAATATATTTGTTCCATCGATCGTCTTTTTGTATAATGTTATGTCCGGCAAATTTAGTAGTTCAATGTTTAGAATGTTTGCGTACAGAGCAAGAGATCCCGGGTTCGAGTCCCGGCCGAAGCAAAAACTTTTTTCTTATTTTTCTTTCTTTAATTTCACTTGTTGTATATAGTGACATGTTGAATTCGTTGGTTCCGTCTATTAGGATTTTCATAGTTAATAGGTGGTCAACTGTACTGACACCTTTTTTGAAGCCTGCTTGTTCTTTGGACCAATATCCGTCAAATTTTGTTGTCATTCTATCTATTAATATTTTTGTGAAAAGATTATAAATACCTTTTTCATGTTATAAAAATAAATTTATTATTTTCAATAGGTTTGGATCAGCATCAGAAGAAACGATACTGAAAAATGGTCTATCGGAAGTCGGACTTAGTATCGGTCCTAGCGAAATGGATAGTTTAAAGAACGAAATTATCAAGGAAGTCAAAAAAGAGATTAATAAAATGAAGTTGGATATTATAGATGGTAAGTTTCATTCTTTTCTTTCCAAGAATTTGATATAATTTGTCGTAAATTTAAGTACTTGTAAAATAAAAATTAAAAAGTTTTCATAGATGATTTTTAATTCAAGACTACTAAAAATTTAAGTAAGTTAGTATTTGGCTCAAAATTCCACTGAATAACGCCGACGTCTTGAAGGCGGAAAAAATGCAACAGCGTTAATAGGAACAAACGTGGAATTTCGTACCCGTGAATTTAAAATTCAAACAAGTTTCGTGGCTAATCGGGCAAAAAAGGAGATTTTTTGTTTCCCTTATATTTTTCCACCTAATAAGTGTTGACAGTTAACCGTTTCGTCCTTATGGGACTCCTCAGAACACTGCTGGTCAATGTGACAAATCTTGCGAAGTTAATCAGACGGTTTTGTCTCTAATTAAATGTAATTAGTGAGCGAACTATAGCAAGAGGCGCCATCTACCGAGATACGAGAGAAACAAAAAACCGAAAGCAGCGAAACACTGCTATACAATGTCGATCAATGAAAAGATCGAATGCAAATAAAAGAAAACAACTATAGTCCGTGACCTACGACAGCTCTTTGTCTTTCAGGCCGGATCAACACAGATTGCATTTTTACCCGTCTTCAAGACAGTGAGCGTCAATCAACGGAATTTTTAAGCCAAATAATACTAACAAACGTGGAATTTCGTACCCGTGAATTTAAAATTCAAACAAGTTTCGTGGCTAATCGGGCAAAAAAGGAGATTTTTTGTTTCCCTTATATTTTTCCGTGGGTAGCTTGAAAGCTTAACCTCACGGGGGGGTAGGTACGATAGGTTTCTATCGTATTTTGGTAAATGGCGCTACTTGGGAGAATATATGACTTTGTTGTCTCATTAAAAACGTAATATGAGAGACAAAACCGTTTACTTAGCAAGGGTCTCACATCGACCAAGCAGTGTTCTGAGGAGTCTCATAAGGACCAAACAGTTAACTAGAGTCCTTGCCATATGCAGTTACACTTTTGTGACTTTGACATGAAATAAACATATTTCCCAACCAGAAATATATTTAAAAGTAAATATGTCATGTTGGTATAAAATTAAAGGTAAAAAACTGTCATTGTCTCTGGATAAAACAATGCTAACTGTAGGTTGTCAAAAAAAACAAATAAAAACAACTTCCCAAGCAGCATTTGGACGTCATATTACGTTACCCATACGTTGCTTGCGATAAACGCGACGTCGGGTGCCGACGTCGTTTCGACCGCCTGACGACCCTCGTTTGCACCTAAATGGGGAATACAAATTCGGGTCGCTACGACGTCAGCATCGGACCTTATAGGTAATAGAGTTTACCAATTAACAACGTAATTGTACGTTAGATTTCCGTCACTTAAATTTAGTCGCAAACAGGTAAGTTGCGTTTGGTTTCGTTTCCATTACCTAGAATACATATAGTTTTTGCTAAAAAGAATTCCTGTTGAAAATTATACCTGATAAGTAAATATTTTACACTTATTATAACAAGTCTCATAAAAATGGGTGCATTTTTCAAATGACAATTATAGTCATGCATGAAAGGGAGTATTACAATATTAATAATTTATATTTTAAAGCGAATCCAACAAAAATTTTACAACGAAGGCATGTTTATTGATAAATGTGATTAAAATACTTTCAAAAAAAGCAAGCGCTCCTGAAATATGCAAGATTTACTAAAATATATATTTGTTAAATAGATCTAATTTTTTTTTTTTTTTTTGTAAAAAAATATTTTGCTGCCTCACTAAACTCAAATTTGTTAATAATTTTACAATTATTCTTTCATTTCTATTTAAAATTAGAAAAAGAAAAAATATTTTATAATGGCCGACAGACGCTAACCTTTTTAGAATGGCGGATTACTGTGTCTGACTTAATGTGAACTAATAATATACCAATTCGGACCGGGTCTCCACTTTTGGTTGTGAAAGATAACCAAAGAGTCGAAGTCCGACGTCCGGCAAACGTATTTCGTCCCATTAAATTCGGACGTTCGCCCCGCATGATTTTGCGTCGGCCTACCAAGGGATTGGAACTCAACGTCCGCTCTTTTTGTACTACAATAGGTAAAGCCCACGGTCCTAAAGCTAACTACCCACCGAAATCATTGTTTTTTTTATTTTTTAGAAATGTTTGTTTTAATATCAAAAATCTAAGGGAAATAAAACCCATACCCCGTGTGGGAAGAGGATGGGGTATTATGGTTTCCAAAATCCAAAAAAGATATAAAACTGCGTCATGTCCTGAAACGTAGCCGTCCTGACCAAAATATCTCTTGACCAAACAAATGCAGTTGTTGTTAGGTTATGGGCGTCTATAAATGACAGTAGGCTGTACATGTGACGCGTAGGCCATATGAACGGACGTGGAATAGGTCAAGTAAAAGTTACGGAAACTACACCAACCAAACTAAACGCTAGTTTAGGTCTGAGGTTAGGGTCTTCACCGGACGTACCCGACGCCGACGTCTGTTGGTCGTTGGGCTGGTCAGAGTTTTTGTACGTCGAACAAACGAACGTAAGACCGACGTTGGGAAATTAATGGTATATTGCGTTGCATTATTTGACGTCGCGAGATCGTTAAAAAAACGGACGTATATTTGATAACGTCGGTTTTGATATGAATGCGACGTCGCTTAACGCATAATCAATCTTGCAACTTAAAATTCCACTAAATCCGACGTCGGTTCAGGTCACATTAGGTTGTAAGTCATATAAATGTTTCTTGGGTTAAAGACAAAGACATGCCATTTTTCAGATTTTTTTTGTTGCTGTTAGTATGCAGAAGATAATAAAGAGGTTGGAAATGTCACAAAAATGTAACTGCCTATGTCAAGGGCTTAATCAGCACTTATTAGGTGTCCATTAGATCTTGGACTACCGTGAGGTTAAGCTTTCGAGCTACCCACAGAAAAATACGAGCTGAAAAACCCTTATTTACCCGGTTAGCCATGAAAACTTGTTTGATTACACCACTCTACAAAATAAGAAAAAGTTCTTGTTGCAAAAAAAAAAGAATTTGAATTTTTATTCAGTGCTATCTACTGATTCCGTAACTACTATTGGTTTGTTCAAGTTGGCTCACTTTTGTGTAAAAAATAAACGATTTTTCTTTTTCACCGTTTTTCTCGTTAAAAAATGTCCCATAACTTTAAAACTATAGGCAGCAAATTATCAAAATGTGGCAAAATAATAAAGTATTACCTGGAGAATTTTTGTGCAAAAAAATGGTATATTTACATAAGCGCGCTTGATTAGAATACGTTTCAAAACCGAAAAAAGCGATTTTTCAGAAAAAAATTAATTTAATAAAAACCACTTGGTAACGTGGCTTGTCAGTCATAGCATTACATTCCCTGGAGAAGTAGCCCAAAAATATGTCAAATACATTTGATCGTAAAATCATCAGGTTGAAAGATATCTAGGTTTGAAGTAGAATGTTGCCAAAAAAAACAGAGAAAACAATTGTTTCTTATTGTCATAAAAAAAATAAGATAAGCTATGGTTTTTGCTCGTTTTTTTTATCATTTTGCAATTACAGGACGCAATATTTTCGTTTGAATGTGTAGTTTTCAATCGTACCTACAGTTAACGTGTCATTGAGTCTTGACTTTTCTGTTGAATATAAAGGTGATTTTCAATTTTTTTGGACTCGTGGAGGTTTTGAATTTTTATTTTTTAAATGGTGTTCTTTGGGTTCTCATTTTTTAAGATGGTGTGGTGTGTGTGTGCAACGGGACTGTCCTGATCAACAACACCAAAGACAGTCTTCAAAGAAATGTTTTCTGTTTTAAATTAACAAAAACCATAATTGTGAACGTCTGAAAAAAGTGTATAGGACATTTTTTGTAGTAAATTTGTTACTTAATACAACTCTCAACCCAAATTTTCTTCTAGCTATGCCTTTTGTTGTATTGGCTTGTTTTCAAATTTATCAATTTTTAGCATTTTTTTGCCCATATATTCGTAACACGGCTACGGATGGTTTTTATATTCCGCTGTAAGATACAGCTAAAGATCCCAAAATTTTATCCCAATTTTGAGTTATAACCGAACCGAACCGAACATTTAGATGCTTTCAAGATATAATTTTAGCTCACACTACTACTATAAGTAGTGTGAGCTATGGTGATCCTAATTTTTTCGAGAAAAAAAAAGTTGCTCCGATTTCAAAAATTTTTATATATCTTTGCGTTTCAGATGATTTTGAAACTTTTTTGTTTTGCTGTCTGTCTGTCTGTCTGTATGTATGTATGTATGTCTGTCTGTCTGTATGTCTGTCTGTAACGACCAACCCGCATAACTCAAAAACCGCTTGTCCGATTTTAATGAAATTTGGTACCTAAGTTGGGTTTTGGGCCGTGATTGTCCCATTTAAAAATGAACAAAATCCACCGAACGCAAGCCAAATAAAAGGGTGGGGGTAGATTCCAAAAATTAGAGTTTATGTGAATATATGGCGTGTGTGATATCAAACGAAAGGTAATTAAGTCTGGAGTTAAAAAAAATTAATGTTAGTTTATTTTTAAAAAAAGGGTGGGGGTAGATGTCAAAAATTAGAGTTTAAGTGAAAAGATGGCGTGTGTGATATCAAACGAAAGGTAATTGAATCTGGAGTTAAACAAAATACATTTTAGTTTTTTCAAAAGGGGGGTAGATTAAAAAAATTTGAGTTTAAGTCAAAACATGGCTTGTGTGGTATCAAACGAAAGGTAATTGAGTCTGGAGTTGAATAAAATATATTTCAGTTTTTGATTTTATTAGCTCACACTATAACTATAGTACCTAGTGTGAGCTTAGGTGCCCATAGATTGGCAGAGTATTTTTTATATGAATTTGACGAAAAATTGTTTTTATTTTTTTCTCCTACAGAAATGAGCCAACTTAGATAAATCAAAGGTGGTTATGGAATCACGGTATATTGGAGAATAATAATTCACAAAAAATATTCTTTTAACATTTTACCTGTTGAGCGGTGGTATTAATTTTAAGTGATATTCTTTCAGTTTAAATATTTGTTATATCTGTACATTGTCTGTAAACTGAGGGTTGACATAAAACATTTTATTGTAACTCATCTTAAAAAAACAAAAAAGTAAATAGGATATAGATACAAATTTCTATTATCAACTACTACTAAAGTATAAACTTTATTTACTAATTAATAATTTATTTTTATTTTCAGCAATCAAATCAGAACTGAATAGGAGGTAATTTATCAATAGATATTGATAGGACTTTTTGTAAAGATTTTACACTTTGTAACTTATATTACTATAAGGTAAAAGTAACCAGTATTTAGACGTGTCAGTCGAAAACTACACTAAAATCCGCGTGGCGCGAAAGCGAATTTCCTAAAAGCAAATACCAAAAAATATACAGGTTGTCTCTAAATACCATGTCCAGACAGAAAGAAGGCAATGCTTCGACTTATTTCATTTAAAAAAAAAATCATATAAACATGGGTCCGCAAACTTCAGCGTTTGCGAACAATGTTTATATGAACCTTTAGTGATGAAACAAGCCAAAGAATTATCCTACGCCGAAGAAAATAGAAACACTCTGTATACCCTAGTAAAAATATTACTAGCCAGATCGCGAATTGGAGTTGGACTGTTTTGATTGCTTTTGATCCCCTACTGTCATTCCTTTACTACTATGGGAAACATAAAAAAAACTGCTTGTCATATTTTGATAATAACTGACTGAAAAATAGTTTTTTTGAACCATTATTTTGTTTTTCAAAAATAATTCCATGTTATTTTTTGTACTAAATCTTTTTGTAAGCTAAGTGATTAATGGCGTAGTTTAAATTGGCTTAATTTTGTCTACAATTTTAAAGGTTTCATTAGGTAGTTCAGGGATGACAGTAGATAACTTCGCGTCGTTGTGTAATAAACGCGTTTTGTATGACTATGATAAGATTTAAAAGAAATTGACGAAATAATAATATTCGCTTGAATTTTGGTTTGCTTCGAGATTTTTAGTTATTTGCATAATCTTGCTAGAGCCAAAGAAAATATTAACATATTCCGCTTAAAAAAAGTTTTTACTATTGGTTCTAAACTTCCAGACCTTAAAAAATCAATAACTTCGGTTTTTTTTACGTTGTAAGTACGTACTATTGATTGTGGCCCACAGTAAAATTTAAACAAATTGCGATTTTTTCAGAGATACGGTGCTTTTTTTGTTTTCACTATATTTAGGGTAATAAATTATCAAAATTTCATGAGGTAGTGAATACTTCCTATTTAAAGTTTTTAGAACCAAAAGTAAAAACATTTTTTCGGAAAGAAGAAACATTTACAACAAAAGCAGACTTTTTTGCAATATCGTTGATTTTATATCGAATTCCTGTATTTAGATCAAAAATTTGACTTAGATTCGTGTAAAAAGAGTTAAGTATTGTTCATACTCGTCTTAGTCTTTTGTTTTTGATTAGTCTTTGTCCTTTGATTAGTCTTAGCTGTCTTAAACAAAATCGGCTGTTCATACTCGTCTTTTGTTTTTGATTAGTCTTAGTCATAACCCACTGAAAAAAAAATTCAATTTCAATAAAAAGGCCCCTTTTCAAAAGTCATTTTCTACACAAAACAATTTTATTTAACCTAATTTGTGCACGAAACACAGACACGAAAGAACAAAAGCGAAAAAGAAAATAAAAACAAATAAAATTTTGAGGTTATGTTGAGATTTTCTGTTAAAAACATGATTAATGGCGGTAAATTCAAAATTTCGGCCGCGCGCTTGCGCTCTTCGGACGCCCTGTAAAAAAAACAACAAATATCAGCTGATGTCTGTCACTCGTCTTAGTCGTTGTCCTAAGGATTGAAAGTTGGCAACTCTTAAGACAAAGACTAATCAAAAACAAAAGCAAAAGCATTGTATGAACACTCCCATAGATAGGCCCGACAGTTTTAAGCATTTAGTCCACTTTAAGCCCCTTAAAAATTCCCTACCGTATCTTATGAACATTTTTATTGTCGATTATTCGACGCAGATATTTTATATAAGGTAGGCAAAGTGTAGAGAATAAAATTTTAAATATTGTTTGAAAAGGCGCAGTATATAAAAAACATGACAATTTTTTTTATCTAGTGTTAAAAAAAATTATTGGATATGGAAAAGTAGAGAATTTTTAACTGCCTTATTGGACCACAAAAGTTAAAAGCATTTTTAACCTAGAATTATGAACATATTTTAAGTAATTAAGACTGAAACATAGTTGGTGCACTAACAGTATTTTTTTTAACAATTTCTTTCCATTTTTTTGTGTTACTAAATCTTTAAATTGGCAGGGATAAATCAACTCGAGTTTTATTCAATTTTCAAATTAAAAAATACCCGCATTAAAAAAAAAACAAGTGATCGCTTTTTGTTAAATACTAGGCCATATTTATACAGGGTGAGGAAATTTAATTATATGACTATGTTTTTTTTTACTACCATTAAATAGTCGTATTTATCAAAGTTTTCTCATAATACCTATTTAGGAATCTTCAATGTACTGCCTTTTTATGCTGAGATGTATGTATGTATGTGTTTAAACTTGTAAATAATTTTTAAGCAACACTACCCATTTTAAATGATTGTATAAGTCTATACTTCCAAGTGCTTGTTATACACCTAATTTATGTTTTCTTCATTTTATTATTGCATGTACATAAATAATTTTTATACGGAACTTCTCAAAACTTATGGCAAGAAAACAATAATACAATTACATGCTTTTTTTTAGACACTATTACACTATTCCTTGACAAAGAAGTTTTTTAAAAGATCTTCCATAAAATGTTTAATACTGTAATATCCCATTTTTTAATAAGGATTTTTTTTTATAAAAGATGGGCTATTACACTCTCAAATATTTTATAAAACTTTCTTGTCAAAGACGTTTGATAGTTTAATACCAGCCTAACAGCTAGAATTATGAGATAGCGTTAAATAGTGAGTTTTTCTGGTTGTAAATTTTGAGATTTTTCGGGTGTTTTTATTAACACTTAGTGCCAATTAACCCCTTCCTTAGATTGAGTTAAGTTTCAACTTAAGTTAAGGATTTACACACTTAAATGGTTAATTTCTGGATCTAAAAAAGTTTTAAAATAAATATAAAATTTTTAAGCATTTAAGAAGTGTGAATTTTTGACAGACCGTGAATCCCTACTTAAGTTAAAACTTAACTCAGAGTAGCCCATAGCCCATACAAAAGCATTTTATGAAAAATTAAAAAAATATTAGGGCCTACTTTCCAATGTTTTTGTTTTTTAAAAACACATACTCTCTCATATGGGTTTTAAATAGTTAATTAATTATGATGTATTCCATGACAATATGTGAAATTACCAGTTTTTTTAGTACGCATGACATTTTTTGTTAAATAATACTGATAAAAACTGTATGTTAGAATGTATGATTCAAAACCGTGCTTTCGCGAAATTTTTATTGAACCTAGTTAGTCCAAAAATATCGATACATCGAAATTTGTTTGGTTTTATAAAAAAAAGTCATTTTGGGTTAGATAAATAAATCTATTTGTATTTTTGCTTATCAAAATACAGCCTATCAAATTCTATACCTACTTAACTTCGCCAAGTTTTGATTTTTGTTACATCATAGAGAGCTTCAAAACTGCTAATTTCCTACTTAACTCCACTTACAACAAAGTTTAAATTATTCCTTAATACTTTTTTTTACAGTGGAAAAGCCATACTTAAGAGGCTAAGGAATGCTTAAAACGTTGGTGCAAGTGGCGGTCGAACCTTTATTAACGTTGATTGAAAAGTGTCAAGCGCCATCTCGCGCGGACTGATTTAATTATAAACGCAAGACTCGCAATGTGCACAATAAGTTGCATATCTTAAGGAATTATTCAATCAACGATAATAATAGTATTATTAGCTAGCTAACAAATTACATGTTCGCGAATTGAAAATTTAAACACTGAAAAAATCACGTAACAACCAAGTACATTTAACTAAACTCATTCATAAAAGTAGTCCTACTTTTATAGAATATACCATATACCGAATAATCCAGGAAGGACATCAACCAAATCGAACCTCACCTTTTTTCTGCATTTTCCAAGATAGAGCTGTATATTTTACAATTGTTGGATTCCTGGAAACATTCTGCGGGTACCGCTGTCAAATTTTGACAGCTTAAAAAACTCTTTTTTTTAGGTGGCCAAAAATTTATAATTTTCAAGTTTAAGCAGGGCTATCAAAACGGACGGGCCACGATCCTCCACTTTCTTGACGTCACATCCGGGGCTGATTTTTTTTTTGATGGTCACGTTACGACACAGCTGATTGTCTTTAAAAAATTGAAGTTGGAATGACGGTTTATGAATATTTGATATTTTTTTAAATAAAGTTATTTTTGATATTGTTTTTACTTTATTCTGGCAGAACAATTTTTTTTAAATGTATAGTAATCCTTAATTTTTCATAGCCGCTTCATTAGCTCACACAAAAATTAAATTTAAAGCAGAAGCAAATGTGACAATCACAGATGACAAAGTCAAATACATGTCAAATCTAACAGTTGGCATGTGGTACATGGCGGGTAATTTGAATTCAAAATAAGGAATGCTAAATCTTGAAGATTTTAACGTTTTAATCATGTTGCTTCCTTACAAACCTTTGGTGGAATATCGGGATGGTGTCTGAGAATATTTCACTGAAATTTTGCAGAAATCTGTAGTGCCATTTTGAAAATACCATAAAAAAACCTCTTACCTCCCATAAGACCCAATGTAAAATTCAGCCCCGGGAGAACAGCTGATTTTTTCAGGGTCGTGGCCTCTATTTTTATGTTGGCCTTGGTTTAAGATAACCTTCGATCGATTGGTGATGAATCACTTAATGTTAACCGGTCGTTTGCTCAAATTTGAGTAGAAGGACCTTTATGAAGTCATAAATCCAAAATGGCGGCAATTTTATTTTTTTCACAAACTTTGGGTTATAACTTTCGTTAAATTAGTTAAAAGAAAAACTGTAAATAAGCTTTGTTTGCAAGAGAACATCAATTTATATAGTAAAGAAACTAGCTTTATATTTTAAAATCTAACAAAGATATTATTTTTTTAGGTAAAAAAAGTTACTATTTTTCAGTGTTTAAAAAAAAATATTTTGTTTAGTTTTTAAGATATTAAGCTAATTTATTTACTATATTAATAGGTGTTCCTTGCAAACAAAAACCTTTTACAGTTTTTCTGTAAAGCTAATTTGGCAAAAGTATAAGCCAAAGTTTATAAAAAAATGGAAAATACCGCCATTTTGGATTTATGACGTCATATAGACCCTTCTACTCAAATTTGAGGTAAACAACAGGTGACTTAACATTGCTCAATCTTGGGATTTTATGTTTTTTTTAATATTTAAAAATCTTTTTTAGTTCTTGAGATATAACGCTCATTAAAACGGCTATTTAATTACAAATTGTGAAAGGCTTTCGCGGCCATCGTCCAATGGTGGGTGTGCTTTCGGGCTGTTCGGCCGTCGTCGTTGGAAATTCGTTCTCGACGTTTCGGCATCTCGAGTGGATGGCATCTTCAGGAGATGTTGACTGTTTGTCGGCTTCTCGAAGACTGGTGGTTAGTCTGTCGCGGGCGTAGGTTATATACGCTATGGTGGGCGGGGCGTATATCAGAGCTGGTCGGTGATTGGTCACTTTCGAAGACATAAGTTCTCTGCGCCTCCTCTTCATACTATCCAAGACTATAGAGAAGCAATCGAAATTCATAAACACCAGCAGAACTTCAACAGATGAAGAAACTCTTAAAATTAACAGAACATGGGTACCGGTTCTTAAAAACACTAAACGGCTCGCTTACAACAACAAAACTGAATCTCGGGAAAGTGACCAATCACCGACCAGCTCTGATATACGCCCCGCCCACCATAGCGTATATAACCTGCGCCCGCGACAGACTAACCACCAGTCTTCGAGAAGCCGACAAACAGTCAACATCTCCTGAAGATGCCATCCACTCGAGATGGCGAAACGTCGAGAACGAATTTCCAACGACGACGGCCGAACAGCCCGAAAGCACACCCACCATTGGCTATTTAATTGTTGTTCTATTGTAAACAAATAATAACCCATACAATTTTTCTGTAAAGTTAATGTGGCAAAAGTTAAAAGCAAAAGCTTGAGAAAATACATTGAAAAAAATCGCAATCTTGGATTTATGACGTCACACAGGCGCTCTTACTTGATGAGCTTAAATTAAGTTTTGGTTTTTATGTCTATGATTACAACGTGATCTTTTCAGTGATATACATAAGTACGTTTTAGTATATTATCATGTTACAATTTTTTTTGTACACGAGGTGATTTTACTATGTCATTTAAGTCATATATATTACCGGCCAAAAGTAGAGAAACCATATAAAATTGTACAGGGTGTCCCAAAAGTCCGAGTCTACCCAAATATCTTCTGAACTATTGAAGATAACTGAACCATGTTTGGCAGTGATCGATAACATCAAGAGATCTACTTTATGGCGGATATGCCGGCCCTGCTTTAGGGAGGGGGCAGAGGGCGACCAACTTCACTTTTTTAAAACCTCTATCGAGTGATACTTCGTTTCAAAGGTCTTTGAAAAAATTAGATTTGACAGTCTACAGCTTTTGACGTAGACAATTGAACGTTATGTCAAAATGTTAGTTTTTTTAAAGGCCTTTAAAACAAGGTATCACTCAATAGGGGTTCCATTTTAAAAAAATTAAGTTGGCCGCTCCTATGCCGCCTTTTACAAAATTCAGTAATCTTCTAATAAAGATTATTTGGTTGGACTCGGACTTTTGGAACACCCTATGTATAAATCGGATCGTTTACCAACTATCAATGAATAAGTGACGCATTCATTTGAAAACGTCAATCCGTTCTCAGTTAACGTGTTTTAAAAAAGTTTTTTTTTGTGTAATTTTAGGAAAAAATGGTAAATTTCAAAGAGACATAAAACTTATATTAGTCTAAAAATTTCACAATTGAAGAAAATATAGTCTAGATATGAAATTCTAAAATTGCTAAAAATAGCCAATTATTCAAAATTTTCCCCAATAATGTTTGCTAATTTTAAAAACATATGTAGAAGACTATCCTTTGTGCAATTTTCAGGACATATATAATTCTTACATCTCTTTCGAAGGGTTCTTGCCATTGTTACCTAAAATTAGACAAAAAAACCTTATTTTAGCTTTTTTTTTAACGTGACAAAAAGGCACTAAATAATTTTATATCGAAAATCGGCGAAACACGTGAACTCAGAACTGGATTAAAGTTTTCAAATCCAGCAGTTGTTCTTTGATAGTTCGTAGAGGAGCAGATTTATATACAATTTTAGATGGTTTCTCTACTTTTGGCCGATATTGTGGTTGATGTAAAAAAACCACCTTGTAAATGCGCTAAACCCTCATTACATTTAAATATTTTAAAAATAAAATTTGTATAAATGTTCTAACGAGTGATTTTTACAGTTTAATATATTTAACAATAATATATTGTAATAATAATAATTTTTATTGTATAACTTTGTGATATATGCATTTTTTTTAGTAATGCACGGATCTTTTTGTTCCAATATCTACAGGATGTTTAAAATTGGACATTTCCGAGTTTTTTTGCAATGTAGCTGTTAACTTTTTATATTACAGAACCACATAAGACTTCAGACAGACCGTAATTTTCTTTGTAGTTTTGAACGGTGAATTTGGGGTAAAAAAAGTCCGTAAATATCTGGAATTTTTTCCCAGTCGGTCAATTCATATGAAATCAACAAAAAAAGGATCAGTAGTTTTTGTAAAATTCATAAATCTAGATATCTCTAGAACTACTTTCGAAAATTAACGTAACGAAAATTTTGAAATTTGGGATTCTTAATCTTATTGACCGGTAGAATGAATGTACAGCGTGTCCCATTTTCGATGGGATTAAATGGGAAACTCGGTTATTATTAAAAATATTGATTTTCTGATTGCACCTTACCGTGCTCTTTTTTTGAGCCCTTCAAAATGGGGTAATCAGATTTTTGCTATACCCCGTAGTTTCGCTAATACAGGGAGTTTTTGAAAAAATTGTATTTTTAATAATCCCTTGTATCTCGCTGATTTTGCGAGATACTTTTATTCTGTAAAAACATTTTTATGGCAACTTTTTTAGAAGAAAATAATGACGTCAATTTTTTTAAATATTGTTTAGTTTTTGAGATATGGTATTTATCATAAAAAAATTAAATACGGACCTGGATTTTTTTATTACTATTTTAATTGGTTTCATGCTAGTATTATCATAAAATAATAAAAATTTAAAAATTTTTTGTTTTAAGGTAAAAAAAAAATATTTAATATTTAAAAAAAATTAGATGAACCTGGATATTTCCTACATAAATATAAACTAAAAATTGCTAGTTAAACAATTTTTAGTTTAACTGTTTTGATACTTAGCATATTAAAATGGTTTTACGTTAATTTACAGATTTATTTGAAACAAAGTCTACGAAAAATACAAAAAAAAACAAATTATAAAAAATAACTAATTTTTCTGATTATCATTATGTGTAAAACATTGTTGACATTTTTGAGTAATTTTTCTTTCGCATTTTGTATAAAAATATTTCTGCCATTTAAATATTGGGATTTTGTTGCTTGAATGAAGCAGTCAAACATCACATTTTTCAAAATCTTGATATGGTCGATTTCTAGCCAGTTTAAAATAATTGTAAGCCATTCACAAAAATGACAATTACAATGTCAATTCCACGCTTTTGTTTTGTAAATTTCACGACCTGCTGTTCGGTTATCAAATAATTAGTATGATATTATTTTTGTAACTTTTTAACGTTTTTTACTTTATTTATAAATCTTTTAATTATCATTTCAAAACAGATAAACTAAAAATCGTTCAACTAGTGTGTCTTGCAATTTTTAATTTATAATTACGTTGGAAATTTCCAGGTTCGGACTATAATTTTTTTTTCAAATATTAAATAGTTTGTTTAACCTTAAATCAAAAAAATATTAAAGTTTTATCATTTTAAGGTAATAATAGCATGGAACTAATCAAAGTAGTAGTAAAAAAAATCCAGGTCCGTATTTAATTTTTTTATGATAAATACCATATCTCAAAAACCAAACAATATTTTAAAAAATTGACGTCATTATTTTGCTCTAAAAAAGTTGCCACAGAAAGGTTTTTACAGAATAAAAATATTTTGCAAAATATGCGAGATACAAGGAATTAATTAAAATGCAATTTTTTCAAAAACTCCCTGTATTAGCGAAACCACGGGGTATAGCAAAAATCTGATTACACCATTTTTAAGGGCTCCAAAAAAGAGCACGGTAAGGTGCAATCAGAAAATCGATATCTTTAATAATAACCGAGTTTCCCATTTAATCCCATCGAAAATGGGACACGCTGTACTAAAAATCATTAAAATAGTAAATATTCTGCCTACTCTGTTTTTGTCGATTTTATATGAATAAAACTGGGAAAAATTCTAGACGTCTAGCCCCCGGATTCGGATTCAGCGTCGAAATACATAGGAATATCATGGGCCTGTCTTACGGACCTCCATTTTTTTTTCTTAACAAAATTAAATAAAAAACATTTTACAAAATTATTTGTGTGTGACACATATTATCGTTTATTATTTTGTTTGTAAAGTCACCTTGTAAAATGAAGTCTGCAAATCTCCAATTTTAAACATCCTGTAACACTAATAAGTAACAATTTTATAAATAATTAATTTAATAATTTTAATTATATATAAAAAATAATCTCCATCTTGTTTGGGTTGACCTTCTTTTTAATATGTGATCTCAAAGTCAAAATTAGCACAATATGGTTTCGCCCTCCCCATAAATATTTATAATAAAAAAACTGTATTGTAATTTTAACTTTATGTTGTAAATTTAAAATTTTACAGTGTACTTGAATAAAAAAATATTTAAACCGATTCACGATTTTTTGTGACAATAATCATCAAACGTTAAAAAATAAACTAAAAAGGGTTGGGTCGTATTTTGGTGATGTGATTTTTTTTTCTGAATTCACCAATATCACACATATAGTCCTTGCAATACCCCAAGTCCCTTTGCTACCCTTTTTTATTTTTCTGCTATAAAGAAGACAGAAAATAGCTTCGAAAATCATTGTTGGCCCCAGATTGCAGTTGGCAGTTGCAAGCCTGTCTGTCTATCAAAGCTTAAATTGACAATAAAAGTAAACTTTCAAAACAAAAATTTGTTGTCAAGTAGTCAAAATATTTTGTAAAGTAGATATTTAGAAGTATTCAGATATTCTCAGAAAAATAGTCAAGAAAATTGGCGACAAAGATAAACTGTTCATTCGAAAATTCCACGTTTTTTTCGATCTTCAGTCCCATCCGTGATAACTATAGAGCAGAATTTAAAAAAACACAGTAATGACAAAAAGTATGAAGACTCTTTGATGCCCTTCAAAACAATGCATTTAAAAAACTAATTCAAAAAGTTTGTACAACTACTGTTAAAAAAGATTTATAAAACAAGAAAAGACTGAGAAAATGAGCTAAATTGGTGTCGTTCCTCTCGTCATAACTGAAGATATGGCAGTTCACAGGATGGAGTTTTTTGGACGATGAGAATAAACTATTTTTGCGTAGTTAGATTTTAGATTTTTAGTTTTTCGATTGGTTTTATCTTATTTTAAGAAAATAAGTTTACAAAACCATACAAATAAAGCTTAGTATAATAATTTTCATCTTTTGATTTGAACTTAATCCTATGAGCAGTTCTACTGCAACATTTTAAACTTAGTAATTAGTAATACCCTCAATATAGCTATTTCTAGTTTAAATATTGTGTCTAAAATATATTTTTTAATTCACTCACAAAGAGTCTGTCTTAATACTGTTTTTGTTGAAATTCCCAAAGCCTCTGCGGTTAAATCAGTTAGGAACTTCTTTATATTTTTTAAAAGATCTATGTGTCCACCATAAAAAATGTGAGATTTTCATATGAACAACTTTTTTATTAAAAAGTGTAATATAATACTGTTTGAATTTCAAAAAATATTAATGCTTATATATTGTAGCAAAGAAATGAGTATGTACTACATTAATATGAGTCGAGCTAAAGTTCATTTGTGGAAACTACAAATAATATTAATTTAACTTTTATTAAGTCATTTTGCTTAGGTAATTTAAAAACTTCAATTTACAAAAATATAATATAAACAGGGCCTAATCCTATTTTTAAATAATAATTTTTACCAAAACAAATTGCAAACTTAGCTCAAATCCAACTCAAAATACATTGTAGAAAATAACATTTTTGAAAAAATTAAATAATCAGTAATTTATCGTTTGTTCATGGTTTGTAGTTCTATGGTCAGTCGCACTGAAAATCTTCCAATGTAGAAACTTTGGCGGCAGGGCACCCCAATTGTTCATAAATTTTTCACTACATAAAATCATTTTGGGACAGAAACTTTTCTCAAAAAACTATTCCAAATCAGAATCAGAATTTAAATATAAAATAAGCGATAATGTTTCAAAGTCAGAAATTTCAAAACAATTGACAGTTTAAACACCGATCCATCACCCTTATTATAAAGGGTGGTGACCGATTATGTTAACCTTAAGGTAACTGATAATTAATTTTGCAGCGTCCATTATCAGTTACCTTAGGAACCTATGGTTTAAAACTGAATTAAGAATACACGTGCGTTTTGTTACCAGAATTACGGGGTGATTAAACAAAAGGACTAGCCTTATTGCAAAGAGTATACTTTTATATCTATGTAGCTTTTAGTTTAAAAGCTATTAGTGACAAAGTACTTTGTGGTAATACGTAGCTAGATAATGCGTGTGTCGTATATTTGGATTCAGAAAACAAATGTCTATTATTATGATACAAAGTCAGTAAAAAAATAAACAAATTTAGGTACATTTTCGACATAATTTATATTGAAATATAAAAAAAATAAAAATATTAAAATCGCCAAAATATGTCCTAATTTTTTCCTGCAAATGATAATAAAGTAATACTTTTTATCACGAATAACAAATTCATAAAAATCGAAAGGCTGGAACAACCTACACAGGGGTCCCAAATTCAATGTAAAAACAGCATTTTATAGGGTAGCTATAACTTTTTTAGTTATAAAAATCTCATTTTGGTGTAAATTGCTTATAGTATTTTAATTAAGAATCCAACTGTCACTTTTTACTTTTGAGCTTCTCTTGAAATTCGTGCCTTGCAAGTGGTGGTCAGCTTTTTTATATTTTCCCTAGAAGTAGTAGACATTTCTCGTCGTACAATATGTTAAATCCACAACGCGCAAAAGAAAATCCTCAACAAGGAAGCCAAAGCCGTGGAAAGGAAAATTGCTACAGGGAATTAACGAACGATCATTTGTGCGCGGCCCCCAGGAGTTTCGAAAAACATAACAGAATATTTTCCAGGGCTCCCCTGGGGAGCATTCAAAATCAGCCAGGTTTAAGTAAATCCAGTCAACACGCTTTGCAACGGACATCAGAATCTGAACGAACTAAAAACAACACTCCAGCATGCAGACGAAAACTATTTTGTGCAGCATTATTAGCCAGTGGGCCTCAGCCATCACCAAGACAACCTCTCAGGGCTGCACCACCTCAAGGATTACAGGCACGACCACAAACCGCCTCGACATTCTCAGATCAACAACAACCAAGTCGTTCTGGTCAACACGTATTACCTCACATAAAAGCACCACCTAGAGAAGATGGCAGATCAAAAGTTCCTAAATGTGTAGCGTCAAATCCAATTCGTGCCGTACATTCAGGTTCAAATCTTGTCACAAACGCTTATCAGCATGTGGAAAAGAAAAGTCATCACGAAGAACAATCGAAAAATCTACCAGTTATTCAAAAAAGACACTCAGCACTTCTGCAACCAGAAAAACATGTTGAAAGAAAAAACTCAACATCATCGGTTGCTAAAACGCAACCCGGACATGCCAAAATTTTATCTAGAAATAAAGCCTCTATACCTTCACCAACAATAACAAGCACTCAGATTCCTGGATCTAACGCTACTCGAATCCTTAGTGGTCGTAGCTCATATAATGGGACTATATGTGAAGCTTACAGGCAAAATTCGTTAACTGAAGATCCCGCCATCCTTTTAGAGAGTACCACTAGATTCGAATGCGTCCAATCGCAAACCAGAGTCTTGCACAGCACCACCAATGCCACAAGGGATTTTACTGGCATACAAAAACCTGAAGATAGCACAATATCAACCACGTTAGCATACAATTTAGATGATACTAGAAATGTAACATTGCAAATAGTGATGGGTCGTTCGCGATTGAACCGGTTCAAAGATCCGGATCTTTATACTGAGCCGTGAGAACCGACTCCCGGATTTTCAAAGAGCCGGTTCGCGGATCCGCGATCTGTGAGGATCTGTCGATTGAGAAAGCGTCCGAATATTTACGAACTCTTCCGACCACGAAACTCCCGACTGAACCGCAGTTGAAACCGCTCGAAAAGATCAAGCGACCGAAGAGATCCGAGATCCGTTGAATCGCAAAGACACAGAACACTGAAGGGAGGCTGCGTAAAGAGCACGTTGACAACTTTTATTTAAAAACTTTATTTTTTACGGCACAATTTTATGATAATTTATTTACTTAATTACTTGAAAACAAAAGGACGTGTTTCTTAATATTTTGTTTATGGTCCAACTACAATGACTTTGTTATAGTTTTCTTATGTCCCGTCAAGGATTTGGTGGCGCCACCTCTCAACCCCGTGTACTCTAGAGGTCTATTCTCAAGGTTAATTAGGGAGTCTATTCTTTGAGTTTAGTTAGAAAATAGATTTAAAAAATAAAGAGATCCGGATACGCGAGCCGGTTCAGTGAGTCGGCTCTTTGTACTGACCCGGATCCGTTGAGCCGGATCTCAAAAAAGACCCGGATTGCCCATCACTAATTGCAAAGAACCAAACAAGTTTCATGGCTAATCGGGCAAAAAGGAGTTTTTTGTTTCCCTTATATTTTTCCGTGGGTAGCTTGAAAGCTTAACCTCACGGGGGTCCAAGATCTAATGGACACCTAATAAGTGGTGACAGTTAACCGTTTCGTCCTTATGGGACTCCTCAGAACACTGCTGGTCGAGTGACAAATCTTGCGAAGTTAATCAGACGGTTTTGTCTCTAATTAAATGTAATTAGTGAGCGAACTATAGCAAGAGGCGCCATCTACCGAGATACGAGAGAAACAAAAAACCAAAAGCAGGGAACACTGCTATACAATATCGATCAATGAAAAGATCGAATGCAAATAAAAGAAAACAACTATAGTCCGTGACCTACGACAGCTCTTTGTCTTTTCACTGCAACTAATCTCTTTCCAAAATACATTTAGTACAAACAAATATCACAGATGTAGCAGGTTGAACATGAATGGCTTAAGATCTTGGTTGATGTTTGGTCTCTTCGTATTTGTGACACAATTTGATAAATTCACTAAAAATAAAATGAAACACGTTTATTATACGCAAATTTGCAGCGTTATAAATTATTTTTTAAAAGTAAGGAAGGACATAAAAACTTTAAAATAGAAGGCTTCTAGGGTTTTTTCTTAGAAATTTGTATTTTGGTTACACTCGTGGCTGACACAGATGCCGTATTCCATTGGGGAAATGAGTGCAGCACTAGTGCACAACTGGCTCAGTGTTTGCATTCCATTGACATGCATTTTTTCAGTTTTCGTATTCCATTGAGGAACTTATGAATTCAGTTTTGCACTGAGTGCGGCTTTTTTTACACCGGCTCTGAGGGCTCGTACGCTTATTATTGTCGTGGGACGTAAAAATGAAAATAAAGTTGTTAGCGATTTTTTATTATTTTCTTCGCTGCTAAGTAGTAGCAGCGATGAAGATGAAGAAGAACAGTTCTGTGCAATAAAAACAATGAGAACGGAAACCCCATAAATAAAAAACTTTATTGAATATGTGGTTTACCGATTTAACAACAAACAGGTAAGTAGATTTGTATGGATTTGGTTGACTGGGGCCCTGGGGCTAATTTTCCGACAGTTGGGGTTTTCTGGCAGCTATGATTATAAGTAAAAATAAATGTATTTTTTAGTTCAAGAAACACTTTCGGCTCGAGATGAGCACTGCAGAATTCCTCATAAATAAATTCAAGTAGCCTCAATTTTGTCCAAAAAAAGAACAAGGGGGACGAAACCCCATTAGCGCTGAGGCACATGTCTTGCCATTTTTATGGTATGTTAAAACACCCTTACGCTTAGCTGTTAGGTTAGGTTATGTTCTTGTTGAATGGAAATTTGTTCAAAAATATTTTCTTCAAAAACTTTTTTGAACAATTTTCCTTATAAAAAAAATTACTTTCAAAGAAAATGTTTTTGAACAAAAAAAATTTAATAAAATGTTTTCAAACAATTTTTTGTTTGAAGGAAATGTTTCAAATAATTTTCCTTTTCAAGAAAATGTTATTGAAGTATTAATATTACTTTCGAACAAATGGATTTTGAACAACATGTTTTTGACAAAATTCTGCAAGGCAGGAAAGTTAGGTTTAGCAGAAAGAAACTTGTGAAATATTATATATGTATACAAGGTGTTTCGAATACTTATGTTCAAATTTTGGGAGCATAAAGTACACTTCTGGTTAGGGTTTTTTGAAAAACAAGCGCGAAATATAGATAACTACTCTATCTATTGGTATACGAGCACAAGCCTGCATTCTTATTAACTTTTTTTAAATAAAATCATTATTTATTTATTTGGCGAATTTTATTTATCTTAGGATAATATTTATCGGCGTGTAACTTTGAAACAAATAAAAATGGATATCGTCGTTGGCCTGATAAAACTACAGGTTATGTGACATTTTTTTCAAAAATGAGATTTTTGCATAATCAATTTGCCCTATTCATAATGGATATACTATAAAAAATGATTTGCAAGAAAATGTTATATTAACGTTGCTTAAAGCAAGAATAAAAAAGAAGCTCTGCAGCTCATAATGGCATACCACACTAAGGTCACTATATCACGATGTTAGGAACTTCGTGATATGACGTGAGTGACCTTATACCACACGAGTGCAATTTTTCATTTTCCGCGTGTTCCATTGAAACTGCACTCGGTGCAAATTTTTGACAGCACCGTTTCAGTGTCAGTGCACCACCAGTGCTGCACTCATTTTCCCAATGGAATACGGCAAGAGATTCTAAACACCTACACCAGTATTTACTAAAGGGTCTACAGTGCTAAGTGCTACAATCCTAGGTTTAAAAGTCTACATTTTGGTTAAAGGTTTAACTTATTTTTCTCGTGAACGCAATAGTTTTTAATATTTATATAAATTGTTCCTAAACACCTTGCGATATGGGTCATCTTTTGCCGTTGTAACAAAGACATTATTTCCACACAAAGGTTATAAATAAATAAAAATACTAAAATAATTTGGTTTAAAAATGGTAGCCATATTTAAACCTCCAAACGTCACTAGGAAATGTCAAATAAAAACGGTGTAAGTCAGTTTCAGCTGTCTTCTATATTTTACATGTTAATTTTTTAGACAAGTTAGCGACGATTAAACCGATGGTCGATTGTTTTGGTGAATGTGTCATTGAAAAGGGATTCTAATATATCTTGTGCTTTTTACAGTATTTAAATATTGATACGTATTTAATACGGTAATGCATCTACAGATATAGTTTTTATGTATTATTTAGCTTTGAATATTTTTGTATATAAGTTTTTTTGTCAATCATGAATTATTTCTATTGTTTTTCTAACTTTAAACCACCCCTCAAGGGTGGTACTACAATTTGAGACTATTTTTAACGGGAATCCTACGACTACACGGACTAAATTTCCAAAAAATTACATTTCGTGACAAAATTTTTATGTGATTTTTCTTTATTTCAAAAGTTAATTTAAATCTATATGAGATGAAACTCACTGACAAATGCCTACTATCATATTGCACATTAGGGTGAACCAAATCTTTGCAGTTATTTAACCTGTGAATATTAAAAAAATACACTTAAACCGGTCGGTATCAAGTCTATAGACTTGATACTTAAACCCGGTCTACAATGCTAAGTCTTAAGGTCTTAGGTGCTAGAGATTGGAGTTTACAACCATACCAAAATAAAAAGAATGGGTATACCATGCGCTTCGCATTACCATTAAAAAAACTGAAATACCGACAAGAATAGATGGGCACTCGTAGGCAGCCTAACGAAAACTAAACATCTAGGCACGTTCTTTGAGGGTTGAGGTTTATTTTTTTTTATTGAGGATTTAAATGCAATGTCAAAAGTTTTATCAAAAAATATTAAACACTTTTCCCACAAAACTGTTATTTCCTTACCCTTACACGGTCATTATATGCCATACGTAGATCTCCCTCTTAAGGACTAGGCATTACAAATTAAATACTCTGCCAATATATGGGCCCCTAAGCTCACACTAGGTACTATAGTTATAGTGTACGTGTGAGCTAATATTACCAAAAACTGAAATATATTTTATTCAACTCCAGACTAAATTACCTTTTGTTTGATACCACACAAGCCATGTTTTGACTTAAACTCAAATTTTTGAAATCTACCCCCACCCTTAAAAAAAAAACAAAAACTGAAATGTATTTTGTTAAACTCTGGACACAATTAGCTGTCGTTTGATATCACACACGCCATATTTTCACTTAAACTCTAATTTTTGAAATATACCCCCACCCTTTTTTTTAAATAAATTAAAATGTATTTTGTTTAACTCCAGACTCAATTACCTTTCGTTTGATATCACACACGCCATATTTTCACATAAACTCCAATTTTTGAAATCTACCCCCACCCTTTTATTTGGTTTGTGTTTGGTGGATTTTGTTCATTTTTAAATGGGACCATCTCGGCCCAAAACGCAGCCCAGGTACCAAATTTCATTAAAATCGGCCAAGCGGTTTTTGAGTTATGCGCGTTGGTCGTTACAGACAGACGGCGCAACATTCAGTTTCAAAATTATCTCAAACGCAAAGATATATAAAAAATTTTTAATTCGGAGCAACTTTTTTTTTCTCGAAAAAATTAGGATCACCATAGCTCACACTACTATAGTATAGTATATGTGTGAGCTAAAACTTTATGGTAAACGGAGATTTTCACATAAACACGGGGGTGTATTTATCCAACCTATAATTTTTTTAAAGTCTCTACTTACTTAACATGTTTTGCCAATTCCGGCGCCTCTGGAATGTTCATGTGACCATAACCCTCGGTTTCATCATACAAATGCAGTGTAACGTTACTTCCACGCGTGAGTGTTCTGTGCTGGATGGCAATGTCGTATAGCTAAAGTTTAAATACAAATACTTTTTAAATAACTTAAAAACCGTTGCTTACTAGAAAAGAAGATTATACAGTGTGTCCCAACGAAAACGAAACAGAGGCGTTTTTGGGTATTTAGAATATTTTTTCGAAAAATTCCTCGGCACGTCGATTTAGTTTTGAGGGGGACACTTTTTGGCTATCTTGAAATTTTTGTAGCACGAACCCCCTTCGAGGGGTATACTTTACCCCTATATTTTAAATAGGAAAAGTGGGTCTAGTGATACCTTATTTTGAAGCTCTCTTGATATATTTACAACCGTGTAAAAATTTCGAAAATCCATCGATTAATTTTTGAGATATTTGCCTTCAAACTTTCAAATTTAACATGGACTGATAAAATAAAAATTTAATTAGAAATTTATTATTTTTCGGATGTAATTTTTATTTTATCATTCCATGTTAAATTTGAAAATTTGAGGGCAAATATCTCAAAAACTAATCGATGGATTTTCGAAATTTTTACACGGTTGTAAAGATATTCAAGAGAGCTTCAAAATAAGGTATCACTAGACCCACTTTCCCTATTCAAAATATAGGGGTAAAGTATACCCCTCGAAGGGAGTTCGTGCTACAAAAATTTCATGATAGCCAAAAAGTGTCCCCCTCAAAAACTAAATCGATGTGTCCGAGGAATTTTTCGAAAAAAATATTTTAAATACCCAAAAACGCCTCTGTTTCGTTTTCGTTCGGACACACTGTATAAAAATATCACAAGAATTAAAATCAACGTATATAATATCTTCACTCCTAGAATTTTAAACCAACTTAAAAAAATTTAACGGCTTTGTATAGAAAATCAAAATTGCCCTTCTCGTTTAAAATTAATTTTTGACTTTGAGTAAATGTAATAAATTTGACAAAAACAGCCTTAAAAATCATTATAATATTAAAGAACGAACACATAAAAATTTAATTTTGGTGTAAAGTGCTTTGTTATAGTTTTTGATATATTACATAAAGTTGATGTTTTTCTTATGGAATGGAATGGAATTTTAAGGTCATCACTCAATATTTTATATTTTTTTGTTTTTTATATTTTTATTTTTTAACTACTTTCTTTATTTTTGATTAATTTATTAATCTGATCATTTTAAAATATTTTAAATCCAGTAAACAAATTAAAATAAAAACAAACAATATAAAAATACTCTGCCAATTTATGGGCACTTAAGCTCACACTAGGTACTATAGTTATAGTGTACGTGTGAGTTAATATTTCTAAAAACTGAAATATATTTTATTCAATTCCAGACTCCATTACCTCTCATTTGATACCACACAAGTCATGTTTTGACTTAAACCTTAATTTTTGAAATCTACCCCTACCCTTTTTTTTAAAACTAAAATGTATTTTGTTTAACTCCAGGCTCAATTACCTTTCGTTTGATATCACACATGCCATATTTCCACTTAAACTCTAATTTTTTATATTTACCCCCACCCTTTTTATTAAATAAACTAAAATGTATTTTCTTTAACTCCAGACTCAATTACCTTTCGTTTGATATCACACACGCCATATTTTTACATAAACTCTAATTTTTGAAATCAACCCCCACCCTTTTATTTGGCTTGTGTTTGGTGGATTTTGTTAATTTTTAAATGAGACCATCTCAACCCAAAACCCAGCCTAGGTACCAAATTTCATTAAAATCGGGCAAGCGGTTTTTGAGTTATGCGCGTTGGTCGTTACAGACAGACAGACAGACGGCGCAACAAAATAGTTTCAAAATCATCTGAAACGCAAAGATATCTACAAAATTCTGAAATCGGAGCAACTTTTTTTTTCTTGAAAAAATTAGGATCACCATAGCTCACACTACTATAGTATAGTAGTAGTTGTGAGCTAAGACAAAAAATATAGGGGTCATTTCTAAAAGAACTACCAATTTTATGCCATATCTCAAAAACTAAAAGAGAGAAATTAAATTAAATTTGACAGATCTTCAAGTTCTAAATCTATAGAAAAGTAATTTATACCAAAATTTTCAAAAACGTAGCTTAAAAGCGGCTTGCTACCTTTATCAAGGTCCAGCTTTCACGTTTAAAAATCTTTTCAAAATTGAGGCCCACAAGTGGGGGTCAGTTCTTTTCTATCTTCCGCAGAAACACCTAAACCACCCAAACACATTTAATTTGGGACATCCTGTATATTTTACCTGTACGGCCATCTGAAAAGGAATGATTCCATCATCTTTCGCATGCAGGATCATAACTGGACAATCCACGTTTTTTATATACACTTTGCTGTTAAAATCGAGACCATTTTCTACTATTGGGTCCAGCATGGTTGCCTTGCACCAAGGCATGTAAGAGTAAAACTAAAAAGAAATCTAACGTCATTTTAAAGAAGTCAATGTTCTATGGCTCTGGCTTAAATTTAAGAACGGCCACTTTGGTATAATTTATACGCTTGTTTTCTTGTATAGTCTTTGCAATAAGGCAGTCCTTTTGTTTAATCACCCCGTAATTCTGGTAACAAAACGCACGTGTATTCTTTATTCAGTTTTAAACCACAGGTTGCTAAGGTAACTGATAATGAATGCTGCGAAACTAATTATCAGTTACCTTAAGGTTAATATAATCGGTCACCATCGGTTTTTTAAGAAAAGTTTTTGTTCCAAAATGATGTTAAAGTGAAAAATGTATGTACAATTAGGGTGCCCTGCCGACAAAGTTTCTATATTAGAAGATTTACAGTGCGACTGACCGTAGTGCTACAAACCATAAACAAACGATAAATTAATGATTATTAAAAATTTTTTTTAATGTTATTTTCTACAATGTATTTCGAGTTGCTAAGCTTTGCAATTTGTTTTGGTAAAAATTATGATTCAAATATTATTAGGCCCTATTAATATTATTTGTAGTTTTTAATATTAATAGCCAAGCATAAAGACTTAATAAAAGTTAAACTAATATTATTTGTCGTTTCCACAAATGAACTTTAGTTCCACTCATACTAATGTAGGTACATAATAAAACAGTATTTTATTATATTTTTTAATAAAAAAGATGTGTTAGCTCCCGCTAAAATTTCGTGGTTGTTTGTAAATTTTTAAAACCACACAATTGGATGAAGGACAGAGTGCATTCGCGCATTTTGGACATGCGCACCAAGAATCAGTGAGATCCTTTGTCAACCGCCTCGAGAAATGGCGTGTTAATTTCGTTCTCCAACTATTTCAAATTTCTACACTTAAAAGTGCTCGATTTTGGTGTACTGAAGCATAGAACTAGAAACTTCAGCCCTTCCGCTACGTGGTGACATCATTAGATCTAACAGGGGCCCCTTGGAAGTGGAGAAATTGGCTGCAAACTGGTGAGTGCTTTGTTTCTGATTCCCATTGTGTGGCGCCCACAATTGACCTATGGACCTTATTAATTATTTCGTAATTTCATATCATTATATTTATGTTTGTTCGCGCTTTCATTAATTAAAATATTTACAGTCCATTGCAGTTATCGTTTTTCTAACCGCGGGCTAACAAGATGTTCATACGAAAATCTCACACTTTTTATGGTCCACACATAGATCTTTTAAAAAGTTTCCAACGGAATTAAACTGCAAAGGCTTTGGGAATTTCAACAAAAACAGTATTGAGTACAAAAGACATACAGACTCTTTCTGAGAGAATAAAAAAAATATTTCAGACACAATAATATTAACTGAAAATATCTAAACTGAGGCTATTACTAATTACTAAGTTTAAAATGTTGCAGTAGAACTTGAACAGCTCATAGGATTAAGTTCAAATCAAAACATTTAAATTATTATATTAAGCTTTATTTGTATGGTTTTGTAAACCTATTTTCATAAAATAAAATAAATTGAACCAACCAAAAAACTGAAAATCTAACTAAAAAAAAGAAGTTACGCAAAAGTAATTTATTCTCATCGTCCAAAAAACTTCATCTCATCAACTGCCATCGTCAGTTATGACGAGAGCAACGACTTCCAAAATTAGTTTGTCGCAATGCATCATGTAATTTTGGCAATGTGTAATAACTTCTGACTGAAATGAGCAAATATATGATCGGTCAAGTTACGCAATACAATTGTAAAACACAAGCAGAAAGAGAGAGAAAGAGAAATTAAAAATGGTTAATTAACATATATACATACTTGAATAATAGGATGCAGTTTCATGGTGTCAGTAACAGAAGTAAATGGTGCTTCCAATATTAATCCGCTCGGTAGGGACGTTACATTTTCGCTTTTTAAATCAGAGATTAGGCGAGTTCCAACCCCAGTTCCTATAATTTTAATTAGTTATAAAAATATACAGTGTTTTAAAATTTAGTTAATATCAAAATTTTAATGTCAAAATATGACCAATTATTTATCATACCAAAGTTTTGTAATGCTTACCCAGAGAATGACCCCAAATAAACACCTTCGATTTACTTTTAGATTTTATCCATTTATAAACTTGTAGTAAATCTTTTACTATCAGACTTTCATTACTTTCTGCCTTTGTGGAATCAGCATAACCTAAAAAATTAAATTAGTTACTAGAAAGACGCATCCTTTGTAGACCCTGGTTACAACAAACTAACCAGATATCAGTAAATACCTTCATTTTGTTGACTCCTTTTTCATCTGCGAAAATTCTTGAAAGTGATTACTAACAGAGTGCGCAAGCGCAGACATCTTTCAAGCATCGGACTGACTAAACCAAGCATACGATTTGTGGGACGATTTAATTTCAAACACATTTTTTACACAAAAAAAAGTTAGCCTGTTACTAATTTTTTACTGTAACGTTTTTCAACTTGTTGTCTCACGTAAATTGGAAGACAAACAAATGTATTTCATCATAAAATCTTTAAATTTAAGCAAAAAATTTATTAAAATTGAACAATCATCCATTTCTAACAGTGGAGCTTTGTAAAATTACAAAAAAGTAAACTTTCGGTTCGGTTTTTTACTAATTTACAGGTTCCATGCATGAAGAGAGGGTGAAGCACTAGTGGACGTGGAGAAGATTATGACACCAAAGTTAACAACTGAAATATTATTTATGATTAACCTTAAGACAAGACCAAAAACCGATAGCAATAAGTTTAAATAAATTAAAGTAAATCTTTTGATTAAATTTATAATATTAACCACCTTATAAACCCCTGTAGATAGTTTTAATTTCGATATAGCATCTGATTCGGCTTGGAATAGCGCAACAATTTTCTCATTTAACCAAAATCGTATCTCTTACCGTTTCCGAAACCCACATGTAGTTACTGTTATCTGGGACACCCTGTATCAAAAAAGACATAATAAGTAGTTACCTCTATAATCAACAGCAAAAATATGAAAGAACTGTCGCATAAGCTCATAAAACTTTATCCTCATGCTTCTATCAGATCCATTTCCGTGGAGGAAAAGTAAAATATCATACTTTGCATTTGATAATGCTCCTTCGAAGTTATATTCGTCGTTACTGATTAGTTCACTGAGCATTTCTTCCGGAAGGATTTGCCAAACACCTGAAAAATAACGAAATGAGGTTAGAACCCGTTCCTGAAAGAAATCATCGGTTTTCTCGGTTGTCATTTTTACATGAGTGGAAAGTTTTTCCGCGATAATTTTAAAACGACATTAATTTTCATATGAAATGTCCCGAGTGCAAATTATCATAGTTTGTTATGTACGAGGGATATTCTGCGGACTATTTCCTAAAGAAAATATTGTATGATTTCTTTTTATATTCCTAAAAATCTCTACAATTTGCGTTTCACTGAGATATTTTGTTCAGTCACCTTAAACAATACTCTATCTGACAGTAATAAACATAATGGGATTTCGACAAAAATACTCTGCCAATCTATGGGCACCTAAGCTCACACTGGGTACTGTAGTTATAGTGTACGTGTGAGCTAATATAACTAAAAACTGAAATATATTTTATTGAACTCCAGACTTAATTACCTTTCGTTTGATACCACACAAGCCATGTTTTGACTTAAACTTTAATTTTTCAAATCTACCCCCACCTTTTTTTTTAAACTAAAATGTATTTTGATTAACTCCAGACTCAATTATCTTTCGTTTGATATCACACACGCCATACTTCCACATAAACACTAATTTTTTTCATTTACCCCCACCCTTTTTTTAAAAATAAAATGTATTTTATTTAACTCCAGATGCAATTACCTTTCGTTTGATATCACACAAGCCATATTTTTACCTAAACTTAATTTTTGAAATCTACCCCCACCCTTTTATTTGGCTTGTGTTTGGTGGATTTTGTTCATTTTTAAATGGGACCATCTCGAGCCAAAAACCCAGCTTAGGTACCAAATTTCATTAGAATCGGGCTAGCGGTTTTTGAGTTATGCGCGTTGGTCGTTACAGACACACATACAGACAGACAGACAGACAGACAGACAGACAGACAGACAGACAGACAACATAACAAAAAAGTTTCAAAATCATCTGAAACGCAAAGATATATAAAAATTTTTGAAATCGGAGCAACTTTTTTTTTCTCGAAAAAATTAGGATCACTATAGCTCACACTACTATAGTATAGTATATGTGTGAGCTAAAATTACGAAAAAAAAATGTCTTAAATGGGCTTTTTATGGAAGAGTATAGCGATAATTTGTACTAGTGCAAATTACTGAAAATTTGCACTAGTGAAAATTATCGCAGTAATTCGTTTTCTATTGATTCAAGTCTGCAAGCCGCATGAATCGATTTTATATGTCAACTGATATTCCAACCAATTTTTAAGAATAAATATTAATAAGTTAAAAAAAAGTTCAAATGTTAAAACCTTTATAGAGGGGGCCAAACAATTTATCTCTTTTTGAACAAGCTATAGCTTTTTTATCTTCTGAATAATTTGTGTGCAACCGTCGCCTACGGAGGTATCACTTATCTAAATTGGTTATGAGATAGAAAAGCTATAAAAAGGTTAAATCAGGAGTATTTAGACTAAAAATTGTATTGTTTTATCAACCCAATCACCTAATTTTCAAAATTTTAGGTTTTTTCAAGAGACAATACTTTTTCGATACGCCTTGAAATGTGACATATCACATATCCGGACATGAGTATTTTTCCCTGTAGTATACGATACTGAATAAAATCTGTGTGTGTAGTATAAAAATTAATCTTTTAACAAAAAAAATCAAAAATCTAGATTTTTTTTTGTTACATTGTATTTACATTGTGTTTAAGCATTTACAATTAATGAAAACTTATATTCTGCCGATTCTGGTTATGATTTCCAAACTTGAGAACGTTTTCTAGCTTTTAGTTTTTTCTCTTTTCAAACACAGGGTAAATCCGATGGTATGAATATATAAATTATTTTTAAAATTTTACTAGTTTTGTCAATTGTTATTGTAATTTCAAACAATAAAGTTTGTTTATCAGCACTACTCTAGTGACACAGGAAATTTTATAAGGCTTCTCCTGTCGTTATGACGTCTTATCTTATAGTATAGTTTCTAAAAAGCTAACATACCTAAAGTTATATTTTCAGGATCTTTATCATCTCCATCCACATTGATATAAAAATTCCGAACTCCTGTGATTCTGTAGCTTTGGATATCTGAGTAGTTCTTATGAGGTTCTATCAAATCTGAAAAAAAAAACAATAAAACAGCAAAAGCAAATTTAAAAAAAAAGAAACATGAAGAAAACATTTGATTTATTTATCAACATTAGCCATGGCCGAGGCCATGACTTACTGCTACTTACAAATATGGATTTTAGCAACAGTATACACAAAACTGTACTGCAGTGGTGGCCAAAATAATTAGGGTGCCTTAAAATTGTATGAATATTTGGTCCTGCTCCAAGTTTGAAAAAACTAGTGATACATTTAAAAACTTCAATCTATTTTTCAACTCACGAACCATGACGGTACAATTTCTTGGGCCTTTTTCGCAGGCTTAAAAATACTCTGCCAATCTATGGGCACCTAAGCTCACACTAGGTACTATAGTTATAGTGTACATGTGAGCTAATATAACTAAAAACTGAAATATATTTTATTCAACTCCAGACTCAATTACCTTTCGTTTGATACCACACAAGCCATGTTTTGACTTAAACTCTAACTTTTAAAATCTACCCGCACCCTTTTTTTTAAAAACTAAAATGTATTTTGTTTAACTTCAGACTCATTTACCTTTCGTTTGATATCACACATGCCATATTTTCACTTAAACTCTAATTTTTGATATCTACCACACATTTTTTTTAAATAACCTAAAATTCATTTTGTTTAACTCCAGACTTAATTACCTTTCGTTTGATATCACACACGCCATATTTTCACATAAACTCTCATTTTTGAAATCTACCCCCACCCTTTTATTTGGCTTGCGTTGAGTGGATTTCGTGCATTTTTAAATGGGACCACCACGGCCCAAGACCTAGCCTAGGTACCAAATTTCATTTAAATCGGACAAGCGGTTTTTGAGTTATGCGCGTTGGTCGTTACAGACAGACATACAGACACACAGACAGACATACAGACAGACAGACAGACAGACAGACGGCAAGACAAAAAAGTTTCAAAATCATCTGAAACGCAAAGATATATAAATTTTTTTTAAATCGGAGCAACTTTTTTTTTCCCGAAAAAATTAGGATCACCATAGCTCACACTACTATAGTATAGTAGTTTCTGTGTGTATTTAGGGAAAAGTGATCAGTACTGTTCCAAATATGAGTAAAAGTTATATAACTCCTGAAAATTTCATCACCATTGAACAAAAGACAGTCGAGATAAAAATAATTAATTTTTCACGATTTCAGCGAATTTTTGATCAATTTTACCAATTTAAAAAATTGATATCTCAACTATCATTCGTTAAATCGTTATGAAATTTTCAAGAGTGATATAACATTTACCGCTTTTTCGGATAGTACCAGTTGGTTTTGCCTAAAACTACAGAAAAAAATTTTTTTTAGATTTTTTTATTTAGGTTTTTTTTTAAACCTCCAGAAAAGGCATCGAATATTTTATGCGAAAAATCGCCATAACTCCTGAACTGAGATATAGATTGAAGTTCTTAAGTAAAGCATGAAAATACTAGATTTGGTGTATCATACCTGTTGGAAAAATTAAGCTCTTTTGTACCCCAACGCTATACTTAAACGCCATCGGAACTATAACGAACACTATGATGAACGCGAGTAGCAGGAGTACAAATCTGAAAATAATTTCGGATAATTATTATATTTTGCCGCAAAATAATTATTAACCATTTCTTAGAAGATAATAATAATATTATTAAACAAAAATTAACAGTTGAGTAAGGTGAAGGATACGTTGTTAGAATTTACACAGGCAGCGTGGGACAATAAAAATCTACAGAATATCTCAATATATAAATCACCGTCTTCCATTAAACGCATTTTACGAAAAACTTTTAAATATGAAAGGTGCAGATATTTTATGGATAGTTTTTAAAATTACACCTTTAAATATTACGTCCAAGATTTTTAAAATAGGTATTTTCTAACAAAGTGACGGAAAATTTAGAAACTACCTAAAAGGCTGTATCAAAATCTGATCCTACAATAACCAAAAAAAAAATTTTGTAGTGCCTTTTTGTCAAATTAAAACAGCTTTTTTTCTGTGTAGTTTAAGCAAAACTAGCTGACATCATTTAAAATACTCTGCCAATATATGGGCCCCTAAGCTCACACTAGGTACTATAGTTATTTTGTACGTGTGAGCTAATATAACTAAAAACTGAAATACATTTTATTCAACTCCAGACTAAATTACCTTTTGTTTGATACCACACAAGCCATGTTTTGACTTAAACTCAAATTTTTGAAATCTACCCCCACCCTTAAAGAAAACAAAAACTAAAATGTATTTTGTTAAACTCCGGACTCAATTACCTTTCGTTTGATATCACACACGCTATATTTTCACTTAAACTCTAATTTTTAAAATATACCCCCACCCTTTTTTTTAAATAAATTAAAATGTATTTTGTTTAACAGCAGACTCAATTACCTTTCGTTTGATATCACACACGCCATATTTTCACATAAACTCTAATTTTTTAAATCTACCCCCACCCTTTTATTTGGTTTGTGTTCGGTGGATTTTGTTCATTTTTAAATGGGACCATCTCGACCCAAGACACAGCCTAGGTACCAAATTTCATTAAAATCGGCCAAGCGGTTTTTGAGTTATGCGCGTTGGTCGTTACAGACAGACATACAGACAGACAGACAGACAGACAGACATACAGACAGACAGACAGACAGACGGCGCGACAAAAAAGTTTCAAAATCATCTGAAACGCAAATATATATAAAAAAATTTGAAATCGGAGCAACTTTTTTTTTCTCGAAAAAATTAGGATCACCAAAGCTCACACTGCTATAGTATAGTATATGTGTGAGCTAAAATGGGAAAAAAATTTTATGTCTCTATACCAATTGCACAAAGGATGATGATGATTCATATGTGAGTGGGCCTTGCAGCCCTTCCACTGCGACCACTCGTGGGTCTATTGTGGCTCACGTTTGAGTGGTCTCTCTCACCACTGTATGCCTAATCCTCCAAAAAAGTTAGTTATCAGTTTGGGTGAGACACTGTTGAGATCTTTTGAATCAGTCTGAGGTTTACCGAAAGTGTTTTGATGTAAACGTGCAATAGCCGGATATTCGCACAGTACATGTCTAACTGTTTCGTCATCCTCCATACAGAGTCTACATTCGGTCTGTTCTGTTATTCCCATTATGTGCATGGGTACTCTTAGTCGACAGTGGCCCGAACGATAGTCTAGATACATTTTTAATATTGGCAGACCTTGCCTAAAATACCTAGTTCTTCAGATATTTTGATAATTTTTGCCAAATTTTAAAAATACTATCCTTTATCCAATTGTTATGCAATTTTCAGGAGGCATAAAATTTTTACGCCTCTTTTAAATCAGTTTTTCCTAAAGCTACACAGAAAAAAGTTTTTTTCAAGCTTCAATCGTAACATAGGGCACTATAAAATTTTATACAAAAAAATTGAGTGTGAAATAAAAAAGCAATTTTTTTGCGTATTTGTATTTTTCTATCTTTTTTAGTTTTCGGTAAACTTTAATTCCTTTCTTTAGCCTACCGTTATTTATGATGAAAACTTTGGGAAGAAAACTTTTCGTTAATCAAAAAATATACTATATAATCATACAACTGTCTAGTTTTGTCGGCCTTTGCAATATTATTTATCGAAACCGAAGCCCCTTGCTGGCACGCCATTGAGAAACGCATAAATGTAGGTATTTGAAGAGATTGCTTATTTCAAGGTTAAAGGGTGCGAACTTAATTCTCGCATTGGATTTGCATGCTTTGACTTCCCCACTATGTTTTACATAACCAGAGAAGCAATTGTATCTCCCGCGTAGAGCGCAAGGAACCGACGTTTGTCGCGAAAGTGACGCTGCTCTCAGGTCAAATCAAGACTGATAGTCACTAAATTCTTATTCGTTTTCTACGCGTACGACAAAGACAACTGCTTACATGATTGTCTTTTCTTATACGACCTCCTATTATATGCAAATTAGTATATAAACTCCATATCATAATTTTTGAGACAACTTTTTGACAGTTATCAGCTGTTTACCATAACAAATAGCATAGACCAACGAAAAAAAGTTGTAAAAAGTTGTCTCAAAAATAATGATATAGGGTGTACGCGCAAAATATATTGCTTCTGATACAGTCTTACCACTTCTACATGACTGGAGCTAATTACGTCAAGTTTTGATAGTGAACTATTAATAATTTATTTTTATTATGTCTGATATCTTAAGGGAATCAATACTTCCCTTGCTTACATGGATTTTATACTAATAGTCCACAGCACAGCGGTCTATATCATACAAAATCATAGAACCGTGTACTGTGGACTACGAGTATAAGAAGCAATCATGAGATTCAATAATAAAACCGCAGCCAACGATAAAGACCGGCCATGGCGCGTTATAAGCAAGTCGGCGGACACGTGATCTTAGGAGTCCCAGGATTCTTATTGTATTGCTTAATATATTATATGTTTTTGCACAATTTAAAAAAATTTTGTTCTTTTATAGGCAAAAATTTAAAAAAATATTTTGCTGATATATGTGTTTATTATGGATAAAAGAACTGAATCTATAAAATAAAAAATTATACAAAATGTATGTACCTTACATATATTAGGTATATAATATCGTTAGTAACTTCAAATCTATAGAAGTCTTTCAAAATTGGACATATCAAACCTAAGCTTTTAGTTTTTTAATTTTTCTTTGAGTGCCATCATCTTTGTCTGAGTTCTTATTCAAAGATTTATTAGCAGACACTTAATCATTGCGCTTTTTAATAAAATTATTTTAAAAAACTTTACATGCCCTTAAACTAATTTTTTCAAGCTTTGACAATAGTTTTTCTCCACAAAAACCCTCGCTAGAGTTATCTGAAGAAAAATTTTCAATATAAAACATTTCACAATAATTTATTAAAAAGAAACAAGTAATTTTGTGAATAAGTGATATTGTTTTCACATTCAATGAACTGAATGTAGTGGTCGTCAATAATTTTTTGAAAAATTACCCAGCACAAAGTTTAATATATATTTCAAAGTGTAAGTTAACTACCAACTCATGTTCTTTTAAAAGCTGTATCTTACTTTTTAAATATTTTACACTACCAGAGAGATTACTATCTGTTAACAATATTTTACAAATCAGTTTTTTAATATTGCGAGGGTGCGGAAGACATATTACTTTAGAATTGTAAATTGACGTGTATGCACTGGATGACTGGATAAACAAAGATGAACATTAAAGTGTATCCACCATATCTTCGATTCTCAGGTTACCTTTTCAAGAGACCTAATTGTTCAATAAGAAATGACAACTGACAACTGAACACATTTTTCACTCTCACTATCGAAAATGTCACGAAGGATGTCTATTACTTGATCAATCTTCTCCAAGATTTTATCTTTTACCACTTCTTTCCCGTTTGCAACATATTAGGTTTCAGTTTTATAGTTGGACCGACAAGAAACAACACTAATTACACGTTCGCGGCATTGTTAATCTTATAGGTATTTTCTTCATAATTTACTCATTAGCCATTAAATATTTTAACGCAGCCCACTACAGTCTTTTCCGTGGGCTGCGTTATTTTAATAACTTTGATAAAATTCACATAAAATTTGTGCCCGAATTAAAAAAAAATCGACGTAAACAAACATTCCAAAACTGAAAACACATGTTTTATAATGACAGCGGGCCGTGAGGCGTTTTTTTGTGAGCCTCCTACGGTCATGTGATATTTCCGCGCCCGGGCCGGTCTTTCTCGTGAAGAAGTGTGAGCCAAAGTGTAGAATACGGCAAAAGGCGATTTTTTTTGAATACTTACATATAGATAGCAGTCCCTATAGCACATTTTCTGCACCGCATTTTGCCCAAGTTTATTTACACCTAAAAAAATAAAAACTTGTTTAAAACAAATTAAATACAAATAGTCCGAACCTGCTTTACAGTTATCCACGCGTGTTTTTATTGGAACGTTTACAAATTGCAAAAATGTAGCCAAAAATTCTTTTTCTAAAAACAGCATGTCATATATTAAAATACTCACAATTTTTTATAGCCACGCACTGTGTTTTTAAAAGCGATTAGGTTTCAAAAATGCAGTGAAAAAAGACACTGCAAAGAGAATTATCAAAACGCACATTTCAAGTGAAGCCATGATATATCAGACTTGAAAATAGTTTTTTGTAAATATCTCAGAAACTAAAACTCTTACGAAGTTTTTGGTTATAACACAAATTATTGACAAGATATAGTCTACTATATTCCGAAAACCGCATATTAATACGACACTCCATTAAAAAGTTAGCATTTTTTAAACTTTTTAATTGTCAAAATTAGCATTAATGGATTTTGACCAAAATCTAATCAGCTCGTTAGAGGGTCGAACACTATTTTACCTGAAAATTTTTATGAAAAACGGTTCAGCGGTTTAGGAGTTATCGCGTTACGGACAGACAAACATACACACGGACAGGCGTCACAACTATATTGCTAAGAAATTGACGTGGTAATTCTGGCGACAGTCGATTGTAAAGACTTTCAAGAAACCTTCAAAACAAGGTATCACTGGTATCACTATTTAAAATATAGAGGTAAAGTGGAGGATACAAAAATGTTACTACCAGAAAAGGCTTCGGTCAGCTTAAAAAAAAGAACACCCTGTATATCGCTTATAGTAAAAATTATAAAAAACACAAAGGATAAAACGTCCTGATAATTCTATAGGCAGTGAAAATGCAGCAAAAATTAAATTGACGTTAATATTAGATTACGGTTAATAAAAGTTATTAAGGATAAAATATTAAACTTCCTGATGTACTGTATATATTTATCTGAAATTATGTTTTGTTCAAACGAATCAAGGATTTTTAAACATAAAAAATATCATCCATATTCTAGACACGTTTTTAGGTCTTAATGTTTGATAAGAAATATTGTTTTTACTTTTTATCAATAAACAAAAAACCTTCACAATTTATTATTTTTTATTTATAAAAATTAAACAAAAATATTTGTGTGCAACTCACATTTAAATTTTCTTATACTGACTTACCTATTTATATGAAAAAAAAACAAACAAAAAAGGTTTTTAATTCTTTTAAAAAAAACTTTATAAAACACTCACTAAAACGGTATTTTTTAAACAATGCTAAAGAAAGTACTTTACTTCTTAAATTCGTACAAGCAGCGCTGTATGATCGTTAATAATTTTAAATTTACAAACAGGTTCACTATAGTCCTTACTATAAAACACCGTGCTTTTACGTTATGCAATGCGCGCTGGGTTGATTCCACGCTTTTCACCAAATTCCCTTGTTGGATTTAGTTTTTGTGCGTTTATTATTCCTAATGGAACAAAGTATTGAAATAACCTTTCAAGTGAGAAAAAAAATCTGCGGTTATTTTTGTATAAGGCAAAAAGTGTCCCGTTTTCGAAAACAATAGAATTTAAATCAAACATTTTTGTACTTGTCATGATGTTACTTTTCCAGTTTCTCGACAAAGTCTTTTGATATCAGATTCAGCACCAAAATGTTAGGTGAAGCAAGCGTCAGATTTGTTTATGCTCGAACGTCATGGTAACCAGATTTGTCAGGTATTCAAGTAAAATACTTTAAATTGTACCAAGGTCAACAAAAATATACAGGCCACGACCCTGAAAAAATCAGCTGTTCTCTGGGGGCTGACTTTTACATTGGGTCTTATGGAAGGTCAGACGTTTTTTTAGAATATTTTCAAAATGGCACTACAGATTTCCGCAAAATTTCAGTAAAATATTCTCAGACACCATCCCGATATTCTGCCAAACTTTTGTAAGGATGCAAGATGATTAAAAAGTTAAAATGTTCAAGATTTAGCATTTTTTATTTTGAATTCAAATTACCCGCCATATACCGCATGCCAACTGTTATATTTGACAGGTATTTGACTTTGTCATCTGTGTTTGTCACATTCGCTTCTGTTTTAAATTTAATTTTTGTGTGAGCTAATGAAGCGGCTCTGAAAAATTAAGGATTACTATACATTTAAAAAAAATTGTTCTGCAAGAATATAGTAAAAACAATCACAAAACCGGCTTTATATAACAAAAAAATAAATATTCATGAACCGTCATTCCAACTTCATAATTTTAAAGACAATCAGCTGTGTCATGATGTGATCATCAAAAAAAAATCAGCCCCGGATGTGACGTCAACAAAGTGAAGGATCGTGGCCCGTCCGTTTTGATAGCCCTGATTGTACTTCAAGTACTATAGTACAGTACACATCATTATTTTTGAGACAACTTTTGACAATTTTTTTCGTTGGCCTATGCTATTTGTTATGGTAAACAGCAGATAACTGTCAAAAAGTTCTCAAAAATTATGAAATGGAGTATATTTGTACCTGAATTATTTTTATAATACAGCTGATTTCGTCAAGTTAAGTATTTCAAGTACACCAAAATGTACTTTAAATACAAGACTAAGATCTTTTATATGTACTTGATAATGGAAGTACATTTGAAATGAAAATGTACTTAAAACTTCAAGTACTTTTACGAATCTTAATGTACTTTGTTCTTGTACTTCAAGTACTTTAACAATGTACTTGTGACAGCTCTCATGGTAACTATGACTTTCTGATATAATGTATAACCGATATATTTGTGACGAAAATTGGTGTCTCAGCGGACATATGATATTTGGATGGATTTCTTAAATCTTATTTACTTTTTATTTAAAATTCATATGATGTCATGCTAAAAATAACAAATTTTAACTTTTTCAAATATCAAAATATGCTAAACAGGATGCTTACAGTCAACGCCATCTATTTTTAGAAGTTTGTTAATTCAAAACTTAAAATTTTTCTCTTTTACCTCTAATATTTGATATATAAATGAATTTTAAAAAATTTTGTAATAAAATTTATTTATTTTGTTTAGGAAAATCTAAATTATAAATTATAATGGACAAAACAGACCTAAAAAACTATCGACCTATAACACTCCTCAATGTTATTTATAAGCTTTTCACGAAAATATTAACAGATAGACTAACAACAAAATTTGACGGATATCAATCAAAAGAACAAGCAGGCTTTAGAAAAGGTTTCAGTACAGTTGACCACTTACTAACCAAGAAAATCCTAATAGAACGAGCAAACGAATATAACATTCCACTATATATTGCGTTTATAGACTTCGAAAAAGCTTTCGATAGTATTGAGCACTGGGCAGTAAAAGCATCTGTAATTAATAGCCGAATAGATCACAGAAATACAGACTTATTAGCCAATATATATAGCGAAGTAACACCATTAATCAAAATCCACGAAGTAACCAAGCCAATCCTCATAAGAAGAGGTGTCACACAGGGTGACAAAATATCCCCTAAATTATTTAACCAGGCCCTAGAAGATGTTTTTAAAAGCTTAGATTGGGAAGAAATAGGAATCAAAGTAAACAGACAATTCTTGAACCACCTAAGATATGCTGATGATATCGCCTTAATAACAGACAAGAAGAACTGATAAAAATGCTGGAAGAACTGGATACAGCAGCTAAAAATATAGGCTTAATTATACTACTACTACACTAAAACTAAAATCATAACAAACACAGATGAAGATATTACGGTCAGAATAAATCAAAATAAAATAGAACAAGTAGAAGAATATATAAACTGAAAAAAGAAAGCCAAACAGCTGAAATCCAGAGACGAGTAAGATTGGCCTGGGCAGCATTCGGTAAATTAAGCTACATATTAAGAAATAAAAAATATTATCAGTACCTCAAAACGAAAGTGTATAACCAATGTATCCTTCCTTTAATTACCTATGAATCCCAGACCTGGACACCTACAAAAAGACAAATGTTACATGTAAAGCTGAAAGGAATGAATGGGGATGTCAGAGGAGAAGAGGCAAAATTAAAATGGAAATTTGCCGGTCATAATATCAGACAGAAAGACGCTCGATGGAACAAATGTATTGTAAACTGGAGACCTTGGGGAAAAGAAGTAGGGGAAGGCTCCAAATGAGATGGGCATGACGATTTGAAGAAACACGCGGGAACTAGATGGATTAACACGGCGACACAGAGAAAAGTGGAAGATGGATTGAAGAAGGCTACATAGAATGGACAAAACTGGTATTGTATGGCCTAGAGACCCTGTATGTATGACATATTCTTTAAAATATGTCATACATACAGGGTCTCTAGTATGGCCCAGGGACTACCAGATTCTAGATTAGTTTTCTGCACTGATGCTGAAGCAAGCGTGGAATGTCCACCCAATTTTAGGTCGTGACCACTTACTTCTCTTTTTTATTTTTAAGAGGTTTTGTACAGAACCGGATTTGTTTTCAGTGTTGAATAGCGAAATTACACACCTGCTCGTTTTATGAATGGGAAATAATAAACTTATTTGTTCACCCGTCAACTTCTCTTTATCAGAAGTGCTCTAGATTTTAAACTGGGGAAGCATATTGGCTTACAATACATACAATTTTTCTAAAAAAAGAATGTACAGTGTGTCTCAAATTCACTGTTTAATACTTTATATAATGAGTCCTTGATTTCTTTATATTGTTTGTATTTTTTATAGTTTCACTTTATAATTTAATTTCTGTACTGGGTTTAAATTATTTTAAAATAATCAAATGAAGAAATTAATCACAAATGAAGAGGTTATAAAACAATAAAAAAAATATATTATGCGTGATACATTTTATAGGAAATTTTACGCTGATTCCATATATCAAAAAAAGAGGGCCATTTCATAAGAAAAATAACAACTTTATGTAACTCCTCCAGGAACACCTGGACCCCTCAAAAACAACCAATTTGGGACACCCTGTAAATTATTTAAAAATAAAAGGTTCTTACTAGTTTGGAAATGTTTTACTAAACTTGGCTATCACTGCTGCAAATGACTCTTAGGCACAATGCTAAATTGAACAAAAAGAAATTTGACTGTAATAGCAAAGTTTTAAAAAACAGTTCCAAACTAGTAAGAACCTTTCATTTTGAAATTTGTATTGGAGAACTTGGCTTTACTTTTATCTCAAATCTTTTTACGAAATTACCATTTTTTGTGATGATATATACTATTTTAGAAAGTTAATTTAGTTTTGGCCATTACTGATTTAAAAATAGTTGTACATAAAAAAAAATTACCTACCAGAAAATTCGATAAACCAAAAGAAAAAAGATTTACAAAACCGAACATCAATAAGACAAAATATAATTAACGATTATATTACGATGGATATGGTATTTATACAAATTAAAAATGGATTAAAAGATTTGCAGAGGGATGTAAAATTGGAAGATACAAAAAAGCACCAAGTGCTGATGTTTAGGTACTTAAACGAGAATGATTGGAATAAAATCTTTTTTAAGGTATGTATGTTTTATTTTTTTCCAATATATTTAACTTAAACAGAAAAATATACCCAAAATAGGATATAAATCCACAACGCGACGGAGCCTCATAAATCGCAACTTTTACAAGGAAAAACACTAGGGCCTATACTCTGTTAGATTAAAAACACTGCACTTGCATCGAAAATATAAATTTTCTTCAACAAGCCACGAATCGTAAGATGTACAACGAATTAAAAACTGTAAATCAAAACTTAAACACTTACCACAACACCAACATGCACAACACATTAACGACTGCAAAGCAAAATAAACAAACCAACCTCACTTTTAAACAGCTGATCTCGTTAAAAGTGAGGTTGGTTTGTTTGTTTTGCTTTGCAGTCGTTAATGTGTTGTGCATGTTGGTGTTGTGGTAAGTGTTTAAGTTTTGATTTGCAGTTTTTAATTCGTTGTACATCTTACGATTCGCGGCATGTTGAAGAAAATTTATATTTTCGATGCAAGTGCGGTGTTTTTAATCTAACGGAGTATAGGCCCTAGTGTTTTTCCTTGTAAAAGTTGCGATATTTAACTTACTTTAATCAAGGTCTACTGCGCTTATTATAAAATATAGGAAAGAACTTTATGTGCAAATGTTATCTTACGAAACAAATAAATGTTACATAGTTACAAAAGAACACAAATGGTAAATATCTGACGGAACACCCTATATTAAATGAATAGATTTTTAATTTACAAAGCCTTTTTTAAATATTTACATTTAAAAAACCTGAATAAACAACAAGGGCTTTGACATTAGTTGTGTATTTATGACAAGTGCTGTTTTGCTAATCAATATATGTACTTAAATTTTTAAAATGCAAATTTATTAACTGGACCAAATGTAAACTTATATTTTTGAATTCAAAAAGAAAAGATTTATTTGAGGGAAGTTCACGAGGTAAAAAGTCTTAACAAAAAAGTTTCACGGGCAAGTCCTCAGAGGTAAAGGTAGCTCGGGGACGCGTTTCAGTTGGTCTCTCCTCAGTTAACACCATATTTCATATTTCTTTTTCAGATACCCACATCATCATTTCATCTCCTTCCATTTTATGGTTATGCTCGGGCTGAATGAGGCCTAATGAGGCCGAAACGCGTCCCCGAGCTACCTTTACCTCTGAGGACTTGCCCGTGAAACTATTTTGTTAAAAGATTTATTCATTTTATGTTTTAGCTCACACTACTATACTATAGTGTGAGCTAAGGTGATCCTAATTTTTTCGAGAAAAAAAAGTTGCTCCGATTTCAAAATTTTTTATATATCTTTGCGTTTCAGATGATTTTGAAACTTTTTTGTCGCGCTGTCTGTCTGTCTGTATGTCTGTCTGTAACGCGCATAACTCAAAAACCGCTTGCCCGATTTTAATGAAATTTGGTACCTAGGCTGGGCCTTGGACCGAGATGGTCCCATTTAAAAATGAACAAAATTCACCGAACACAAGCCAAATAAAAGGGTGGGGGTAGATTTCAAAAATTAGATTTTATGTGAAAATATGGCGTGTGCGATATCAAACGAAAGGTAATTAAGTCTGGAGTTAAACAAAATAAATTTTAGTTTTTGTTTTTCAAAAAGGGTGGGGGAAGATTTAAAAAATTAGAGTTTAAGTGAAAATATAGCGTGTGTGAGTAGATTTTTAAAAATTAGAGTTTAAGTCAAAACATGGCTTGTGTGGTATCAAACGAAAGGTAATTGAGTCTGGAGTTAAATAAAATATATTTGAGTTTTTAGTTATATTAAGTACCTCACATGTACACTATAACTATAGTCCCTAGTGTGAGCTTAGGTGCCCATATATTGGCAGAGTATTTTTATAACTTTTCTGCGACATTTATGTGTTTTGTAAATTATCATTTTATGGCGGTTTGGATAAACCCCACAACTTTTACATTTTCAGTTTCTTCGATCTCTTATAATAAGCACAGTAGATGTTGATTAAAATATACGGACACCCTGTACAGGGTGCCATATTGAACATTTCGATTGGATATACAGTTTGTTCGGTTCGGTTCGGTTCGGGAACCTTTTATTTTTAAATTTGTATTGGAGAACTTGGCTTTACTTTTATCTCAAATCTGTTTACGTAATTACCATTTTTGTGTACTTGGCTTTTTTTACATTTACATTTTTACATACATTTGCCAAAAATATTGATTCTTAGAGATTAGCCAAATTATTTTTTTAAGTTAAGCATACCCTTTAGTAGTACGATTAGTTTTATAACTAAGAAAATAAGTTCCTTGTATTCCTTCTTTTGCATTTTGCATCTAAACCCATCGAAAAATCCCCACCTATTCATATAACACTGAACAATTCTATCTAATAAAAATGTTTGATGAATACGAAAATAAGTTCCCAAAATCTTACTTGTCTTTCTAAGAACACTTGCTATTTTTGCCTAAAATTACATAAAAAACTTTTTCTTAAACGTCAAATGCATCTTGTTATTTGGTAATTTTTACACAATTTTAGGGAGTAAATCTACTTTTGGCCAATACTGTATCTACAATAGTGTTTATATTTGGTGGTTTGATTGGTTTTTTATAAAAAAGTTCTTATTCACTAAAAACTTTAATGTTTTTGTATGGTTTGAACACATCAATACTATTGCAAATGTTTGTTCGTGTTTGTCGAATTTATCTTAGTTTTTTTTTAAATAAAACAACTTCTAATACTAAAATCCTTAAGAGTTAAAATTAATATCACAGCCACAACTTAACTTTGATGTGAGCCAATTAAATTCACCGTCGTTTTCGCTTTATCACATAATTTAACGAATTCTCTAAAAAAAATAGAAAAAAAAATATATCAATAAAACAAAAAACACTTACAAGAGGATAACGACTGTTGGTAATCATGTCGCAAATCATTTGGAAATCTCAAGCAATAGCGCCCCATATACACACATCCATTCACGTGGTTTATCCTGGCAGATGATACGCGGCGGTTCGTAGCCGCGAAAGAAAAACATGACATGAAAAGCGATATGTACAGGGTGATTTTTTATAATTGCAAGATCGCTATAACTCGGTTATTATTGGGAGTAGAAAGTTCAAACAAAAACTGTTCGGTTTGGTAAATTATGGCCACTTTAGACCCACCATTAGTATTTTTTTTATAGGTTATAATATACAGGGGGCGACAATCAGATCAATTTTTTTAAAGGGAACACCCTATATATTTTTGTATTTTTAAGTTCCGCAAAAAATTAGCTTTACAGATATATGTAACACTATGGCTCTATCTTTGTTAGTTTTCGAGATATTGACGATTGAAATTCCGAAAATTAGCAAATTTTAAATAGGTATACGGTGCGGAGTATTTAACGTATAGACTGTAAATAACAAACTGAAACAATATTGACTGACAGTTTGATAAATATAAATAATCATCTTTGTCAATTTTTATAGAAATTTAAAATCAAGAGACGACAATTTTTTAAATGTTTTAATTGTTTTAAATCCATAAATAAATAAAAATTAACGTAACAAATGTTCAAACCTATCACCATTGACTTCAATACATTTTTGAAACCGGTCTCTTAAATTATTTATTGTTCTGGTTATTAAATTAGAAAAATGTTCATTAAGCTCATTGACAGACAGTGATATTAATTCTCTGAGCTCTCGAGTATTCCTCGCTTCTAATCTGTAAACTTTATCTTTAAGGTGACCCCATAAAAAAATGTCTAAAGGAGTTAAATCAAAACTGTTGGGTGGCCAGCGTATTGTGCCGTTTTTCCCAACCCATTCATTAAAATTATTATTTAAGAATTCTCGAACCTCATGAACATTATGAGGAGGAGCCCCATCCTGCTGAAAAATCAATCTTCTTCTTTGATTTAGTGGCAAGTCATCCAAAAAATTTTCTAAGTAATTTTGTAAAAAATTTAAATAAATTTGTCCCGTTAAAGAGTGCTCAAAAAAAAATGGCCCAACAACACGGTCGTTCAGTATGCCACACCAGACATTCACGGATTGTCTTCCCTGTCTTTTAATTTCCTTTACAAAATTAGGGTTAGTCGTGGACCATAGTCTGCTATTCTGTCTATTTGGTAGACCACAAGTTGTAAACGTCGACTCATCCGACCACAAAATGTGATTTAAAAAACGGGGTTCTGCGTTTAGTCTTTCATGCATAAAGTGACAAAACTCTACCCTTTTTCTTTTCTGATCGGGTATTAGGCCTTGAAGTTCTTGTTGTTTATATGCCCAATAAGAATTTGTTCTTAGGACACGTCTTACTTTGGAAAAAGACGTCAAGCGTTCCTGTCCTTGCACTAATGCGGACGATACTTTTCTTATAGAAATTTGTGGGCTTTCTTGAAAATCTAGTAAAATATTTAAATTAGCCTCTTCGTTTGGACGAACAACTCGTTTTTTTCGTTCCACAGACGATGTTTCACGAAATTTTCTATATATCCTAAGAATTGTGGATATATTAGGACATTGTCGGGCTGGATACAGTTCTCGATATTATCTCGCAGTAGCAGTGGCATTTTTATTATTTTTCGCATATAATAAAAGTATCTCTTGCTTTTCTGCATTGGAATAAAGCAACATTGTTGATAAATATTTAAAATTTGGCACTGACAATGTCAATAGGTATCCACACATCTTAATATTGTTTGTGACCTGTCATAGGAAATACTCCGTACCGTATTTAAAATTTGCTAATTTTCGGAATTTCAATCGTCAATATCTCGAAAACTAACAAAGATAGAGCCATAGTGTTACATATATCTGTAAAGCTAATTTTTTGCGGAACTTAAAAATACAAAAATATATAATATGTTCCCTTTAAAAAAATTGATCTGATTGTCACCCCCTGTATATTATAACCTATAAAAAAATACTAATGGTGGGCCTAAAGTGGCCATAATTTACCAAACCGAATAGTTTTTGCTTGAACTTTCTACTCCCAATAATAACCGAGTTATAGCGATCTTGCAATTATAAAAAATCACCCTGTACAGCTGGTTTCAATAAATTAGTTACGACTATTAAAACAATTTTTTCCGAAACTTGAGCAGTGTATTTATATTTTCATTTTTTTAAAATCAATCAAATTCAAAATGACACTGTCACTTTACTTCACAATAATTTTAAAACTAATTTCAATGGCTCCACATAAAACATTAGAAATGAAAGCTAGAATGGTTACCAAACTGGAAAATAGTTGGTCCATTACCGCTGTTACTAAAGAGTTTCATGTCTCACGAAATACGGTGTTCCTAATTTACAAAAGGTGGCGGGAAGAACAAGTTTTAGAGAGAAGAGAAGGTTCCGCAAGACCCACTGTGGTTCTCCTACGTTATACCTCGCTCGTCAAAACGCCCTATATAACGATTTTTTTGTATAAAAATGATTCTTTGGACTATTTTTAGTCGATTTGGATACGGGAAATTAAAAAAAAAGTATGGTTTTTTTTAAATAATTTTTTAAAAAACGTTGCATAGTGATTTTCTTTAACTTGTTTTGGATGAAAAAAATCAATTTCTATCACTGCATCGTCAAATTTTCGACATAAATATATAAATTAGGTTAGGATTAATAATTTAACAATTTTAAATTAATTACATACCTAGTTTTTCGTGTTTTTTTGCGGTTTTTTCACATAATTTTAAAAATTTGTACAGTTGACCTTCCCACAGATGTTTTGACACATTGATAGAAAGTTTTTGCTTGGCCGACACTTTCCAGGTCATTCGGCCATATCTTATTTCCCAATTGGATTTGCTTACGCTGACTTACCCTCAGATGCACCGTAAGCACTGAAGCGCGATCATGGATTTAATCGCGATTAAGTCCTTGTTGCTCACATACAAAACAACAAAGATGGAGAATGGATTAGCAAAGCCTTGTTACAGTGCATCTGAGGGTTAAAGGCCCAAATTATAGGAAATTATTTATTTAGAACTATTCACCAAGAATCGGCGCAGCCGATTCTTGCTGGTTGCTTGTGCGGTACGGTTCGGTTCCGTTCAGTCCGGTTCGGTTCGGTTTGGTTCGGTTCCGTTCGTTTTGGTTTAGTTCGGTTCGGTTTGGTTCAGTTTGATTCAGTTAAGTTCCGTTCGGTTTGGTTTTAGGTTAGGTTTGTTGGGTCTTAAGTAATTCAGCAGGAGTCGGCGAGCAGGAGTCGGCGCAGCCGACTCCTGCTGAATTACTTTAAGACACAACCAACCTAATCTAAGATCGACCCGAACCAAACCGAACTGCTGAATTTCTGTAAATCATCATTATCATAATTGTTTCTGCATCATTTTTTTCATTATAAATGCTCAATAGACGATTTTGGACGATTTTACGGAGTCAAAAATGCGCGACAAATTAAAATGTTGGAGCAAGATGTCAGGTCGAACGTTAGATTTCAAAAATATGGTGTAACCATTTTTCTATGCGCAAATACATTTCTAAAAAACTTTTTATCGCCTCTTGCCAGGCAGTTGGTCACCTTATTTTTAGCTAAATTACCATTTATTTAAAGCTCCGTCGATTGTGAGCCGTCCCTCTCTTTCTCGAAATAACAAACGTCAAATAAATTCTTTCTATAGCAATTTGTATGAGTTTTGACTAACTTTTTAATTTTAAAATTTCAAAAAAAAATGCGAAAAATCCGCATTTTTTTTTCTTGAAAACAGTATAAAACGACCTCAATTTATCACTAAAAAAAGAAACACCCATTTTCAAGCATCGAGGTAAAACGTAGCAGACCCAATTTTTTTGTAGGTTTGTCGGCCAGAATTATAGTAATATATTACAAAATGTTATGGCACCAAGCGTTACAGAATTTTTTCCAGAAAACGATTACATCTTCCAACATGATAATTGTCCGGTGCACACAGCAAATATTGTGACACGATGGATGCAGGACAGAAATATTGAGTCCCTTCCTTGGGCCAGTTACAGCCCAGACATGAACCCAATTAAAAATGTTTGGGGTCTCATAGTTAAACAATTATATCAGCGGAACTTTTTGCCACAAAATGCTGAGTATCTTTGGAAAGGTATTTTAAATATTTGGGAAAGTCTTGCTGAACGGGAAGATTTTACAATCCCCTTTTATGAATCTATGCCTCATAGACTCCAAAAGGTTATCGATGCAAATGGTGACATGACCAAATATTAGTTTTTAGTTGTGTTAATGGTGTAAATAGATAGGTATATTTTTAGCTCACACATATACTATACTATAGTAGTGTGAGCTATGGTGATCCTAATTTTCTCGAGAAAAAAAAAGTTGCTCCGATTTCAAAAAATTTTATATATCTTTGCGTTTCAGATGATTTTGAAACTTTTTTGTTGCGCCGTCTGTCTGTCTGTCTGTATGTCTGTAACGACCAACGCGCATAACTCAAAAAAACCGCTTGGCCGATTTTAATGAAATTTGGTACCTAGGCTGGGTCTTGGGTCGAGATGGTCCCGTTTAAAAATGAACAAAATCCACCGAACAGAAACCAAATAAAAGGGTGGGGGTAGATTTCAAAAATTAGAGTTTATGTGAAAATATGGCGTGTGTGATATCAAACGAAAGGTAATTGAGTCTGCAGTTAAACAAAATACATTTTAATTTATTTTAAAAAAAGGGTGGGGGTTTATTTTAAAAATTAGAGTTTAAATGAAAATACATTTTAGTTTTTTGTTTTTTTTAAGGGTGGGGGTAGATTTCAAAAATTTGAGTTTAAGTCAAAACATGGCTTGTGTGGTATCAAACAAAAGGTAATTTAGTTTGGAGTTAAATAAAATATATTTCAGTTTCTAGTTAAATTAGCTCACACGTACACTATAACTATAGTACCTAGTGTGAGCTTAGGGGCCCATATATTGGCAGAGTATTTTTTTACTTTTAATAACGTTCTCATATTAGTGTTGTTTAATATTTGTTATTAATAAAATATTTAATAATCCTATTCTTTTCTAACTTTTGACCATAAAAGTGGAAACATTAGTGTAAGACGGTGTAGTAAAATTAGTTACCTTAATCGTCCTGTCGTTAAAGAAAACCTATTTAAATTTTGCTGTCAAGTCAATAATATACACTGCTTAAAATAATTAAATACTTTTTGAAGTCGTAACTAAATTTATTGAAACCAGCTGTACCATAAACTTATAAAATATCCGAGTATCGAATGATTTAGCACGTCATTTATAGTGCCCTATAATTATGTTTGTTTTGATAGCTGTGATTTTGAAATTTTCAATATAGTTAATATTCAATAAAACAACTAGCGAACAAACAAAAATTGGTTTTAAAAAAATAGAATTTAAAACAATACAAAACGCTATTAAAGAAAGTACAGAAATTAGAGAATAAATATAGATTTATTTAATAACTGTGACATTTCTTTGTTTAAAACTCGTAGACAATGAGTAGAAATAAAATTTCGGATTTCCTGTCTTTATTTATTTTAAACACTACGTTTCGGTTAGCAAGTATCTCTAACCTTCTCTTTAAACGATTAGACAGAAACATTCAAACCACCGTATATAGGAAACCTACACACACGGGACAGTACCTAAATTTTAAGTCTAATTATTCTGTTGCTACAAAACAAGGAGTTATAAGAAGTTTGTATTTAAGAACCGTAAATATTTGTAGTAATAATGAAGAATTAACCACAGAATCGTTATTCCGAGATATGAATAAACTCAACGATCTCTGAAATTAAAAACAAACACAATGTAGCAAATTCTCAAAATAATAATTTTAGAAAACATAAGACTATAATATAAAAACAGTATTTTTATCGGAAAATACGATAAGGAGTTTTGTAAGTAAAACAAAACCAGAAAATCCCTCAAATAATAAGGAATGTATTTATCAAATCCCGTGTGAGTGTAGTAAATCATATGTAGGTGAAACGAAATGCCCTCTCCAGGTTAGAGAAAATGAACATCTAAAAAGTACCCAATTAGGGGATATTTAAGGGGATCACAGGATTCAGTGGTCAGAAGCTAAAGTTTTGCATAAGGAGTCGCATTGGCGAAAACGAAAATTTATTGAAGCTGCGTTTATAATGCAGAATAAAGAAGTTTTCAGTCAACCAAGCACGGCCATACCAAACATATGGAAACCACTCCTTAGGAAAAACAGGCGTCTTAGAATTAAACAAGGGGGCGGGCCGTCCGTCACACCTGACTGTACACCAAGTAGTATAAGTAGTCGCCTAGAGACTAGATTGTTTAGTTTACACTTGAAAACGGTTAGAGAATCTTACTAACCGAAAGGTCGTGTTTAAAATAAATAAAGACAATGGAAGTCCGAAATTTGGCTCATATGGTAAAATTTTAAGATTAATTCGCGTAAGTTGTATTGGGCACCGGTTTAAAAGAGCGATATTTAAAACGGCGACATTTAAAACAGCGACATTCAAAAAAGCGACATCTCAAAACGGCGACATTCAAAAGGGCGACATATCAAAACAGCGATATTCAAAAGAGCGACATCCAATAAAAACAGCGACATTCAAAACAGCGACATACAAAACAGCGACAATTCAAAATAGCGACATTTAAAAGAGCGCCATATCAAAACAGCGACATTTAAAAGAGCGACAATTTAAAAATCAAGATAAAGCAACATTTAAAAAAAACGTCTTATGACTTGTCACACCCGGCATTTCAGTAAACCTTATAGCACCTTATAGTAACCACGATACACCAAGACAACATCAAAAATCATCAAATTAAGTCACTGCCAGTCACTTTTATTCAACGTTAAAATGAAAAGTTCTTCTTTGGTGGTTCGGTTCGGTTTGGTTTGGTTCGGTTCAGACCTTCTAGGATCCCGGGAAAGAAGTAAGGAAAGTTTTTTTTTTGAAAAAATATGTTAGGAAAGAGATCCCTTGTTCGAACTGTTCCTATTATTCAAGACGATTTTTTAATGTCGCTGTTTTATTAGATGTCGCTCTTTTGAATGTCGCTGTTTTGATATGTCGCTGTTTTAAATGTCGCTATTTTAAATATCGCTGTTTTAACATGTCGCTCTTTTAAACTGTCGCCCTTCTGATATGTCGCTGTTTTAAATGTCGCTGTTATAATATGTCGCTGTTTTAAATGTCGCTCAAATGAGACCGCTGTTTTGAATGTCGCCGTTCTAAATATCGCTGTTTTGAACCGGAGCCGTATTGATGACGTAACAGCTTAACTAAAAAAAAAACAATTTATCTAATATTAATATACTTACATGATATAGAATATCATATAGGGGTCTCTGTACATAAAAATATGATCATAGCCCAGTTTTTTCTCGAAAACGTGCAATATAGTATCGTTTTCCAGATTGTTGTTTTTTCTTGATTTAGCAATTAGGTAGAGCTGAAAAAAAAAAAGATTATACATACTGTACCCAATAAATTATACAAGAAGTAAATGGGATACTGAGGAATCAATTTAAAGAGTTTTTATTTTACAAGCTTTTATTTAACTTCAGATGTTCTGTCTATCTAACTATCAAATCTTGTGAAGCGTTTTTGACACACTTCCCATTATCCGATTTGGATGAAATTTGGTACACACATAGTGGTCCCATGACAATACAACATTCAGAAAAAAATATCCTCCCACCCCTACCCCCACCCCTTCTATAGAAAAATATGTTTTTGACACACTTCCCGTTATCTGATTTGGATAAAATTTCGTATACACATAGTGGTCCGATGATAATACAACAATAAGAAAAAAATATCCTCCCAGCCATACCCCCACCCCCCTCCATAGAAAAATTTGTTTTTGACACACTTTGACACACATCCCGTTATCCGATTTGGATGAAATTTGGTATACATATAGTGATCCGATGACAACACAATATTAAGAAAAAATATTCTCCCACCCCTACCCCCACCCCCTTTCATAGAAAAATGAGTTTTTGACACACTTCCCATTATCTGATTTGGATGAAATTTGGTATTCACATAGTGGTCCGATGACAATACAACATTAAAAAAAATATCCACAAAAACAAGATAAATTAAATTACATTAGAACAATAAATGAAGTGCCAATAAAAAGTGTTTTTTAAAAATGTATGTTGCAGTCGAGAGCATGATCCATATTCTAGAATTTCTAGGAAGTGTTGGTCAAGGAACTAAAAGAACGTAGTCACATCAATGAAATCAACTTATTGTTACTTTTTTTATTTACACATTGCTCTCACAATTCGTATGTAGTATTTTTTATTGTTTTTAGATATTTTGGCATTGTCAATATTCAGTAATTCTTATTATTATAAGCCCTATAAGTAAAAAAACAATCTCTGAGACTTGTTAGATCGCTTAGAAATCCGCATGTAACCACGATATATCTAACTTGTTTTTTTATTAGCCGCAAACAGTGCAAAAGTTATATATCCCAGAGGTTATTTTAGGGGCCGTGCATAAATTAGATATTAGGGACCTATTGCAATAAAGCCTGGCACAAAACACAGCAAAAATTTAAGTTTTCACTTCAAACCAAGCTTTAACAACAGCACAAATTTGAAGAAAACCAAAAAGAATTATTGACCCAAGCTCAACTCATAAAATGAATCACAGTGAGACACGACACGTCAGCACAAGAGGCATAGATAAACGAATTCGGTTTAGTCCGCACAAGAGGGTTACGATGGCGATAGGGTGGTGCCACAGCACAAACCACGAACGACCGTAAAGACAGTACAAGAATAGAATAGCAACAAGTAGCGTAAAAGATTAAGGATGGAGATTAAGCATGGACCAGGGAATTCTTAAAATCCGTGTGCGGTACTCGATACTTTGGATCAATATTTTGCATTTTGATTGTTTTGCAAAATGGTCAAGCAATGAGCTCGAAAAAATGGACTGCTCAAGGTAGTTAAAAAAATATTTGCAAAACTATTCCTAATATTCCCATATTATAAAAGGAGCCACAAAAAGTAGGGTTAAGAATGTGTGCGACCAAGATGCGACTTCAAAAAGTCTACGATTCCAAAGTAGAAACAGGAAGGAGAGATTACTTTAAAAGATCGACATTAAAAAAAAATCAAAGTAGTTGCGGCTTTAAAGTTGATCCAAAGTTATTTTGTCTACATTGTTACATCAGATGTTACTATGATGACACAAACTTTTGTGGTAAAAATTAAAGTTATAATGTAGTTGTCGGATACACTTGTTTGGGACTCCAATGAAGCTTAACTTTCTAGTGGTAATTAAGTAGAATATAATAGTCAGGGCGACTACGAAATAACGACTAAAAAGAAAGTAAAACTTTAGCAACGTCCTATTGTGGTAGAGAAGACTATCAGAATCGACTATCAAGAAACAATCCTAAGAAGTAGTGTAGAGGGTCGTTTTTACGAAACATCAACTATTTCCTGATACTAAATAGTAGTTAGAACTAAAAAGTAACAAACTTTCGTTGGGATCACCACATTTCTACTATAAGAAAGTAGCAAAGCCTTTAGAACATGTAGCCGCTACTATAAATGTTAGTTGGGGATTTGGATGAAATTTGGTATTCACATAGTGGTCCGATGACAATACAACATTAAAAAAAATATCCTCCCACCCCTACCCCCACCCCCTTCCATAGAAAATGCGTTTTTGACACCCTTCCCATTATCCGATTTGGATGAAATTTGGTATACATATAGTGGTCCCATGACAATACAAGATTGAAAAAAAATCCTACCACTCCTACCCCCACCCCATCTATAGAAAAATGCGTTTTTGACACACTTCCCATTATCCGATTTGGATGAAATTTGGTATACATATAGTGGTCCGATGACAATACAACAATAATGAAAAAATGTCCTCCCACCCCTACCCCCTTCCATAAAAAATGCGTTATTGACACACTTCACTTCAAATGACTTTTATAAAATTTGGTATATGCATAAAGGTCCGGTGGCAATACAACCCAAACAAAAAATATATTTCTACCTCTACCCCCATATATTTGAACCTCCTTCCCCCAATAGAAAAATGAGTTTCCAAACAACTCACGATCAGCGATTTCATTATAATCTAGAATAAACTCTTCTGTTCTGTTATTGAACAAATATTTTCATTTAATAGAGTAGATAGCTGAGACTAAAAGGTAGAAAATAAATTGGTAAAAAAAATTTTTTCAGTCACAAGCTTTTATAAAATGCACTAAAAATTAAAAAATAATTTTCTAACATTCTAATATTATCATAATAATGAAAGCGATGGCCGCAAATCAAAGCATAAGTTAATCTAAATTTGTGATCAAAACACTTAAAGAATATTCAACATAGCAGGTCATCAAAGATATGTTTGATGTACCGCAATGTTATGCCATTGCCATACCTATGTCAGAGAAATGCTGGGATATCTTAGATCGGGTTGGGTGGGTTTGGTACCTCTACATTTTTCTGCTAGATTGATTCTTGCAAATAGTGATATTTAATTGATACGGATATCTTATCGTGCTAACATCATCAAAATTTCCATCAGTCGGCCATCGCTTTTATTATTATGATAATATTAGAATGTTAGAAAATTATTTTTTAATTTTAAGTGCATTTTATAGAAGCTTGTGACTTAACATTTTTTTTTACCAATTTATTTATAATGAGAATACGCAAGAATCGTAATAAATGCAGCCTTTCTCGTTCTAGTGCTATATCCATCAGGTATGTTCTGTTTAATGTATATTTTAACAGAGGCAAAAGTTACTACTTTTTTATGTGTACACAGGGATGGTGTCCAAATTTTGATTGGCAGTAAAGTGTTTATTGTCAGTGACGTCAGTGTTATGAGCACTTGAGGTGAGCCAGATTGCTTTTCTTATGTTCGTGATCACTTCTTCTTAGGGTAAAAATTTAGAACTAAGAAAATAAGTCGACCCTGATTATTATCATTAGCAAAACATAAACATCGACTAAGAAAATAAGCTCCAAAAAATATTTTCTGCCTCCTCTACTACTACATTTTATGACTTCCATCCTATCAATGCCCAGTATTCCTACATAAAGCGTTTTGTTAATTCCATTGGCAATGTTTTTTACCTCTTGACCCATGTGATAAGGAACAACTTCGTCGTCTTCGGCGTGAAAGATCATGATTGGACATTGGACGTCGAGAATGTGTGCGGCAGTGTTGAAAACGAATCCATTTTTAACCAACGGCCGCACCACTGTGGACTCGAACCAGGGTAACCAGGCAAAATACTGAAAAAAACGGTTGTAAATAACCTGGAAATTGCTTCAAACCACATGAGAAATTAATCGCAATCACATGAGAATCTGTCGGAATCCCTAGTATTCACTTAGCTATCCCTGGGAATCACTAACAATAATTACTTTAAAAATGACTGGACGTTTTTGGGATCGCAATTTCTGGCTTTTCACACTGAAAAAACTGGTTTTTTTTGTAGTTTTCCAATATTTTAATGGTCACAGAGTAGGCAAAATAACAAAAAAGTTTGTATAACATATGAATTAAAACACTTTTGTTGTCGAGATACAGAGCATCAAAGATGACGATTGTTTAAACCTTTTTTGGTTATAAATTCTTTAAAAAACAATAGCAATAATTAGAGACAAAAATAATTTTCTAGTGAGACATAATAATATCATACCATTGATATTTATTTAAAATTTTAAATAACCAAAAACCTGAGGGCACAGCAGTGCCTCGCCAAGTTCGCGCAGCTGCTGTACCATCTTATCTTGAAACATTTCAGCCCATATTTGACCTATCTAAAACTCTACTTTGGAATGAGCTACGAAACTTAAACTTTCCCTCCCCTATACTGGGTGGAGCAAAAATCAGTTAACACTATCAAAAAAAGATCACGCGCAACTTTGGCGCGTCTCCAAGGAAATATGACATGTTCAGTGAGGTGCGAATGATTAGTACATGCCTAGGAAACTCAATGCAATTTGACAGGTCGTTAGGTTAAAGTTCTCACTAAGCTCAAAAGAGGCGCTGCGGTCGCGCGTTTGTTTCTTATTCTATTTTTTTTGAGAATTATCTGTGGTTTGGATTTTCCGTCCCCCTTTTTTTCAAGTAGAAAAACCTCTTTCACCGCATTTTATTTCGGGTTCATTTTAAATTTAAATCTATGTTTTTGGCTTATGTAGGTAATCTTTGCTGCTGTGACAAATTTTCTTAAATTTGCAACTTTTGCAATTTTTAAATATAAAAGAATAAGAATTTCTAGTTGCTTTTCTGGGTGAAGTGTCTAAAGTTCAGACGAGTATAAAATGCATAGTTTGTATTGGTAGTGTCTTTTTACCTTGTTATGGCTTACTTTACGGAATTCTGAATACAGGTTTCCAATGCCTGGTAGGTGCCTTATTTGCCCATCAATTAAGCACAAATTTAGTGTTAATTTTATGTATATCCCTTTCTTTTGATATTAAGTAAAAGGGAGACACATACAAAATTAACACTAAATTTGTGCTTAATTGATGGGTAAACGAGGGATTACCCAGCAGCGTAATGTACTTTGAATAAATTTATTCCTTAATTTTAAATCTTTATCTTACCATAATCTAGTACCTATGATTAATGTGGATATAAGTTGATTTTTTTTTATTGTTTTCAGCTTTTGGATGATATGTGCGACCACTGATAAGCTATGTATATACTGCTTTGAAACATACCCTACACAACTTACAACCAAGGCGAGGAGGTGCTTTTAAATCATGTCAGATTTTCGTCAAGCTGTTAAAAAGTAGACATTTAAGAATGATTTTCTTCACGAACAACTGTTTCATTATTTATTCACTCATTGTTCGTGCAACTTTAATTTTAAATTCAAATTTTGCGCCAAATTCCCGTATTCGGAAAACCCACACAATTTCAATTTGATTGGCACAAGCAAAACGCCAGCGCCATCTACGAAAAATGAATCTGCGCAAAAAGGCGTAACCAAAAAAGGATTCGTCTGTCGTATTCTATCGTGATCACCACGCAGCAAGCAATTACCAGAAATGTTAAAAGCAAATTTAAATATACTAGATAGTGTTTGGTTTTTCATTATATTTTATTTTATCAATCAATTAGACTATGTATTATTTCATCAATAGTTAGTCGTTAATTTGTAGCTTTTTTTATAATAATTAAAACTCATTTAAAAATGTTTTATTTATTGCACTTTATATATCATTTTCAATCTGTTTATATCTTATAAAGACAGTGTATGTCTTTATAAAATATTGACTGATTAAAAACTTCAAAAAAAAACTTTAAAATTAAAGAAAATTTATTATAAAAGGCGATTCAAATTTCCCGCCTCAACTTTTAGTTCGTCACTAAGCTCAGTAGTGGGCGCCACAGAGTTAACGATCTGTCAAACAGAGTTGCCTATCTAATAAAAGCTGACTGAACCGCAGCAAAAATCCTTTATCTATGATTAGTATTCATTTGTTATTTGTACCAGACACATCGCGATGGCAGCGCAGTTCCGTTTAAAGCACACTACAGCCGAACGCGTGTGCCTTTTGTCAGGGTACCTATGGTACCTACCTTATAATGCCGACTACAACATTATTTTTGAAGAGTTTACGGCACAGCATCCTAACAGACCTGTTCCTACGAGACACATGGTACGGATCAACTAAGGTGATCCGTGCACATGGCACAGAACACCATGGTGTATAAACTTTATAAGAAATTCTCACAAACCGGATCAGTTTTAAATGCCACTAAAACCACCGTTACCACAGAAGAGAATATGCAGCTCGTCGCCCAAGCCTTCATCGAAGCACCTACCAAATCAGCACGTCGCCCATTTAGTGAATTAGAAATATCACGCCGCAGTTTTCATCGTATGTTAAAAAAAATGAACATTTTCTTTAATCCAGTTATTTTTGCTTTCATTAATATACAAAATGGTTAACTGACTTTTGCTCCACCCTGTATATGTAAAATTATGTAAATGTAACATTGTCCACTTCCAGAAACGCTAGAAAGCTGAGGTTTTGAAGGCTGATAGGAACTATGATAAAACCATGGGAAAAAACTAAAAAACCTTAAAATTTTAAATAAGGCATTGCAAAAGCATATTTTAGTACAGTAGAACCCCGATTATCCGTACGCGGATTATCCGGGCCGCGGATTATCCATATTATGATTTCCCATCATCGAAATTGTGTTTTTGAAGTTCTATCAAAATAGGGTTACCGGAAATCACTCGACCAAAACCTTATGTAGAATTATATTTTTTGTTCTGTTATCTTTTTATGCAATACATACATATAAACTAAGTTTGAACTTCTTTTTTCTGTCATATTTTGAGTATATATACATATGTATGTAATATGTAATAAATGAATGTTCGGATTATCCGTGCTTTTTACTTATCCGTGCATCGTCCGGTCCCGTGGAGCACGGATAATCGGGGTACTACTGTACTTTAAAAAATTAAATCTTATCCAATTCCTTTAAAAAATAAGTGAAATCATAAAAAAAAAACATTTCATGTCAACAAAAGCCAATTACGCGAAAATCGTATTCCATAAAAAGAAATGTTTTTCTAAACTTATGAACCTGTTAATGATAACCTAAAAAACAACTTGCTAGGCATACAACCAACAATTAGAAATTACCAATCCTTCCATGACGCTCTTAACAGGACAATAGAAATATTCTTCCCAGAAAAGGCATGCAGAACCAACAGCAGGAAACCCTGGCTAAATTAAAGAATATTTAAGGAAATTGACAAAAAAAGAAATCTATGGAATAAATATGTAAAACGGAAAACCGATGAAAATTACAGCTTGTACAGGACACAAAACAACAATCTGAAATCGCTAATATCAAAATCAAGAAAGCAACATGAAGAAAACCTTCTTGAAAAAGGCGAAAAGCACTTTTTTTCTTACATCAAGAGTAATCTAAACAGCAATCTGAACGACCTAGTTCTCAAAAATCCAATAAACCAGCAGGTCCTGAAAAACCCCAAAGAAATTGCAAACGCATTTTCTGAACAATTCAGTTCTGTCTTTACCAGAGACACTCTTAACAATTTTCCTTCCCTTCCAGATGAATCAAAAAACCTAAATACACTAGAAGCCTTCAACTTCACTACAGAGAAGGTAGAGGAAGCCCTTAAAGACCTAAAAACATACTCTAGCCCAGGGCCGGACGGAATACCAGCAGTATTTTTAAAAAAGTGCGCAAATACGTTATCGCCACTGTTAGCCAGGCTTTATCAAGATTCAATTAACGAAGGAATCGTACCTGATATCTGGAAGCATGCAATCATTATCTCAATATACAAAAGTGGAGACAAATACGATCCCGCCAATTACCGTCCAATCAGCCTGACATGCACCCTATGTAAACTAATGGAGAAAATCATAGCGAAGGAAACAACAAAATTCCTCCTAGAGAATAACGTTATTCCTTCTTCCCAACACGGCTTTTTACCGCAAAGATCCACTACCACAAATCTAATCTCCTGCGTAGATAAATGGTCCAAAGCCATGGATGAAGGAAAACCAGTGGATGTAATCTACTTAGATTTCCAAAAAGCCTTCGACACAGTCCCTCACGAACGACTCTGTTGCAAACTAAACCACTATGGAATCAGGGGGAACTATCTAGAATGGTGTAACTCTCTCTTAAAAAACAGGCAGTATCAAGTTAGGGCAAATGGAACACACTCCGACCGCCATCCGGTTGTTAGCGGAGTCCCTCAAGGATCAGTGTTGGCCTAACTATTTTTTACTATATATATCTCCGATTTAAGTTCCCAAATCGAAACAAATGACGAGTCATTTGCTGATGACAACAAACTCCACGGCAACCCGGTAACTCAAGCACAACAACTCAAAAATGACATCAGCACCATAGAAATATGGACCAACTACATATTGGCCGAAACAATCCAAAAAACAAATACGAAATAAACAATGTCGAGCTAAAGAAAGTGTCAGAACAAAAAGATCTTGGTGTCTACATCACAAACGACCTTAAATGGGAATCACACGTCTCTAAAACTGTCAAAAAAGCAAATCAACTTATCTTTCTCATGAGACAAGCATTTGAAAACCAATCGATTAGCATGATCAAAAAACTGTACACAACTTACATTAGACCAAAGTTGGAATATGGCCACACTGTCTGGAGCCCATACTACATCAAAGACATCGAACTCTTAGAACGAGTCCAACGCAAAATTACCAAAATACGAAATAAGACTACAAAGATTCGACCTCACAACATTAAAGGAAAGAAGAGAGAGGGGAGACCTCATAGAAACCTATAAAATCTTAAACAGCCACTATTCTCCAGTGCTCAGATTGGAAGAAATGTTTCTCAAAAACCAAAACAATCTCAGAGGCCATCATCAGAAACTCAAAAAAGAAAAATCTGCCCTCCTTGGGAGAAAAAACTTTCTGAGCAACAGAGTAGTGTACAAATGGAATTCACTAAATATGGAAACTATAAGTGCTCCCAACAAAAACAGCTTCAAAAACAAACCGGATAAAAACTTAATTAGTTTGCGCAACACACTAGTGAACTGTCTTTAATAGTGAAGAAAGAAACCTTAAAAACTTTAAAAAAGTGAAAAAAACTAAAACTGACCAACCATAAGCAATAGACTCATCGGTGTTCCACCGCTTCCTATTGCTAAAGATATAATAATAATAATAATAATAATAATAATAATAATAATAATAATAAACTTGGCTATTACGGCTGCAAATGACCCTTAGGCACAGCGCTAAATTGAATATAAAAAAACATTTCCAAACTAGTAAGAACCTTCCATTTTGAAATTTGTATTGGAGAACTTGGCTTTACTTTTATCTCAATTCTTTTTACGGAATCTTTTTGATATGATAAGTTAAAAAAATTATTTATTACCAATTTTTGATGGATACTTGCCTGTATCTCTTCAAGTTGTCATTTTATCAAAAAAAAACCACATTTTTAGATCATAATTAAATAATAAAATCACTTGTTTTTTTTGAAAACCCCACATAACGTTTTTTCTCACAGTGGACTCAATATAACTTCCTTAACTATTAACACAGTGAATAAATAAATGAAAATTACTAACCTTGACGTAAGGATGCTGCCTGATCTCGCTGATCAAATTCGTAAATGGGGCCTCCAAAATCAGGCCTTGCACATTGTGACTCTGGTTCACTTTGGTCAACGTTTCGGTCGCCAGGGCGGTACCCAGTGAGTGGCCCCAAAAATAAATCGGGGCTTTGGTGTGCTCCTGCAACCACTTGTAGACTTGAACGCAGTCGTTTACCACAGTGTGCTCGAAAAGGGGGCCTTTTTGTGAGTCCCCATAACCTAATAAAGCAGAAATTTTAACTTTAGAAATCAAACAAGTTACGACAGCTCTTCTGTCTTTCAGGCCGGATCAACGCATATTGCATTTTTACCCGTCATCAAGACACATGAGCGCCAATCAACGGAATTTTTAGGCCAAATAATACTAACAACTACTACTCTTCATTGATCGATACGTATAGCAGTTTTTCGCCTGCTTTTGCTTTTTGTTTCTCTTGTATCTCGGTAGATGGCGCTTCTTGCGATAGTTTTCTCACTATTTACTTATGATTAGAGACAAAACCGTCTAATTAACTTAGCAAGAATTGTCAAACTGACCAAGCAGTGTTCTGAGGAGTCCCATAAGGACGAAATAGTTAACTGTCAACACTTATTAGGTGTACATTAGATCTTGGACCCCCGTGAGGTTAAGCTTAGCAACCACGGAAAAATATATGAGAGAAACAAAAACTCCTTTTTGCCCGATTAGCCACGAAAGTTGTTTGATTTTTAAATTCACGGGTACGAAATTCCACGTTTGTTTAACTTTAGAGTTCGGGTAAGGTATAAATGACAAATATAAATTCGATTTAAATTCTGATTTTCTGGGAATTGCTCCTGCTTGGTCCTAAACTAACACGTTACGAAAATGAGATATATTAATTAATATATAGCGTGGGTTAGTAGGATGATTTGATAAAAAGTGTTAAGATTAAAGTACTTTTGTTTTAAGAGATACCAGAAAAGGTTCTCAAGACAAGTTATTTAGAATGAAAAGTTACGACTGATTCACAAGTTTCAGGAAAATCAGCTTAAAATCATCTAAACGAAATTCGACTTATAAAATCAGAGTTCTCAAGCAGGAGCGATTCCCAGAAAATAAATCGTTTGTCATTTTTACCTTACCCGAACTGTATCCGTGGACACACACATAATATATATATATATATATATATATATATATATATATATATATATCCCAAGAAACATTTCTTTATTTATAGCAGAAGCTAAAAGGTTGCCAGCGCCTTTCCTTAAAACCATTAGTTTCAATGTTTGGTCGTTAGCACGTTCCCATTACCCTTATATACCCCTTAGACCTCCTAAATGGGACTCCCCAAGTGATGGTGGCAACCTATGTATTAAACTCACTATAAAACCATAAGAAATAAACTCCAGCTTCGCCCTCTAGCGGTTCCACCAGTATAGAACCTTTTAGAGCCTAAAGCTATTATGCCAGGTTCTAAAAGCAACTCAGAAACGTCCTCTATCCTATTATAAAACTAGATTTGGTATCCCGGCGATTCTGTTGAATACCATAATACCTTTAGAGTAAAGAAGTTTTCCTATAAAAGCTATGGTGATATTTAAGATTCACAATGGCTATATAAAATAATTTAGGTCACAAAATTGCCAAAAATGTCAGTCCCAAAATTATTTTATCACATAAAAGTATACCGAGTTTGTCGTTTTGTTGATGATCAAATTGCCTGCCAGATTTATTTTTCTGATAAAATCGTATCTGAAAAGCTCTCAAAACAAGCGCACCAACTCAAAAATGCTTTTTAATAGTTTTTTGATAACAAAAAAACAAATATTTAAAATAAAAAAACCATAATTTACACTATTCACCATTAAAAAAGTCTGTTTGGTTTACATAAATCAAAATTAAAGTAAAATTATTGTTAAAAAACACTGCTAAAACGACTAGATAAATATTTTCTCTTTACAATATTTATTAAATAAATTTATATACGCCATTATGGTTTTATAGTGGTCACTTGGTTTTATTTGTTACTGTATCGCAACAAGGATTTTTGAGTGCCTTTATGAAACCAATAAAAAAGAACAAAGTAAACATAGTTAACATAACCTTAAATTACCACTTAAATTTTTTGTATTTGTTTTTTAAAGCGTATAATTTAACACTTTTAAATGTTTTTTATCGTGCAATTTCGACACAATCGAGAAGGCCAGTGCAATGATATTCGTTGTGCCTGCAGGTTGGAGGGCAACCTCTTATATTGGCCGTCTAAACAAGCCTTATCTAGGCCTGGGTGTCCTACCCAGGAGGACGGAAACTCAACAATTATTAATTATTGGGCTTTAAATAATCAATCTTGCAATAGGTAGGTACCAATCTGTACCTAGGTATATCTATTATTTTTACCAGAAATACCTAAAAAAAATAAAACAAGTATTTCTTTACTTACTTCTGTTAGAACCCTTAAGGAAACAAGGTTTTATATGGCCGCCTATTTAAATAATATTTAATATACAGCTATGGGTAAGTACAAATACAAAAGAATTAAGTTTACCTTTAAGCCGTCCTATAAAACCTTTTTAAAATGCCTAAAAGCAATAGTAAAAACCAAAAGTCTAAAGTTTATATTTACCACTCCTAAAAACCTTAAGGAAACTAGGTTCTATATGGGCGCCTATCTAATCATATTTACTTTTAAACTACTGGTAACTATAAAAACAAAAGGATATAAGGTAACCTTTTAGCTCTATTATAAAACACTTTTGTGATGACCTAAAGTAATGAAAAAAACTAAATGACCAAAGTTTATATTAATCTCTTTTTAAAAACTTTAGGTAAAAGGGTTTTATAAGACCATCTTTATAAATCAGAAATCAATAAAACCAAAAGTATCTAAAATGAACAGAAGGAATATCAGTTTTATTATACTCCCTTTATAAATCACTTTTTGGTTGTATTACACCTCTTTAGGTAATTGGCAATATAAATTACCTTTATGTAGCCAAATTGATCCTAAAACCCATAACAGCACCCTCTAAATAACCTAGGAACCAAATTAATAAAACCTTGAGTGGTAATAATGTTACTTGGGATATGCCTCCTAAATGGTAGAACTTTGACACGATTTTGATAAAAATTAGTTGAGTTTTGACCTCCATCTTATATGAACTTTTTTCTTATTTGGCCATCATACCATTTACACCTTTTATTTACATACTATAACAACAATTTGTTGACTAAACCCACCGCTAGATGCGCTCAGCTTTACTTACTTCGATAGTCGAAAGCCACTACATGAAAGAAGAACCGTAACAACTGGTACTTCAAGTGGTTGTCGCTACGGTCTTCTCCGGTACCGTGAAAATACAAAATCACGCCGAACTTGCTCTCTCGAAGGGCGGCGTCGTAATCGTATTTCGGATCGTGGATGGCTTGTTCGGCGAGGGGAAGGGGAAGCATGTGCCATAAGCCTACAAGTTTAAAAGAAGCTGGGCATGCTTAGTGGTAGCTGAAGTTTATAGTTTAAGTTGTCTTGCTAATTAATAACTCGAAAACTAGTTTAATATGAAAAATAAAATCAGTTCTAAATAAAGAATTAAAAGACCTTTCCAACGAGGTACCACTCGACCCACTTTCCCTATTCAAAATTAATGGGTGAAAAATCGCAAGAGAGTGCCCCCCTCGCAAACAAAATCGATATGTCTCGGCATTTTTTAAAATTTTTAGCTGTTCCCGGGTGAAACAATTTAAATGGGACACCCTGTGTAGGAGTTGTTACGTTGACATCAATGCGGTCTTTCAAACGAGAGTTAAGAGGATTGTCTGATCAAACATAATGTATGATATCCGACGTCATGCCCAACACGGTGTACAACAAAAAGAGGGAGGACTGGTTAAAGAACAGGACCAATTTTTCAAATAACGATAGATTCTGGTATACCGACAGATCCAAAATGCCATCAGGCGTTGGATCTGGAGTATCCAAGGAAAAGTCGAGATTAAACATAGTCTCGGCCAATGGGCTACTATATTTCAGGCCAAACTCGTAGCCATTGAACTGTGTGGTCGGTGGATTACTGACCACGAATGGATTAAATTCTTCTCTGACACTCAAGCAGCCTTAAGAGCGCTTAATCCCTATACGGTCTCATCGAGAACTATACGGTCTCATCGAGAACCGTACGGTCTCATCGAGAACCGTACGGTCTCATCGAGAACCGTACGGTCTCATCGAGAACCGTACGGTCTCATCGAGAACCGTACGGTCTCATCGAGAACCGTACGGTCTCATCGAGAAACGTACGGTCTCATCGAGAACCGTACGGTCTCATCGAGAACCGTACGGTCTCATCGAGAACCGTACGATCTCATCGAGAACCGTACGGTCTCATCGAGAACCGTACGGTCTCATCGAGAACCGTACGGTCTCATTGAGAACCGTACGGTCTCATCGAGAACCGTACGGTCTCATCGAGAACTGTACGGTCTCATTGAGAACCGTACGGTCTCATCGAGAACCATACGGTCTCATCGAAAAACGTACGGTCTCCTCGAGAACCGTACGGTCTTATCGAGTACCGTACGGTCTCATCGAGTACCGTACGGTCTCATCGAGAACCGTGAGGAGCTGCAAAGATTCGCTTAATGCGCTTGGTAGCGCTAACAATGTGTCATTAGTATGGATACCAGGGCATTCTGGAAACGAGGCTACAGACCAAGCAGCGAGGGAAGCGCCATCTGCTGAGTTCTTCGGCCCCGAACCAGCCCTGGCGATATCATAAAATGATGCTAAATCAACCGTATTAAAATGGACGGAGAACATATTCCAACAATACTGGATAAATAAACCAGAACTGGCTCACTTTAAAGACTTCATTAAATGATCTTGCAGAAAAAGAGCCAGGAACATCATTGGACTTACCAGACAGGTGATCAGTATAGAGAATGGACTTTTTACGGGTCACTGTAGATTAACAGTACCCATGCACAGAATGAGGTAAACAAAAGAGAGAGTATGGAAGATGACGAAACAGTCAGGCATGTACTGTGCGAATGACCGGCTATTGCACGTTTACGTCAGAATACTTTCGGCAAACCTTATGTCGATAATAATCAGAAGATCTAAATAGTGTCTCACCCAAATTGAAGGACCTTTATGAAAGATCAGGCATACAGTGCAGTGGTGCGAAACCATGTAAAAATTATAACAAAGAGTCACGGCAAAATTAAATCCTACTCGAGAAGAAAAATTTCTATGCGGTTACTTAAAGGACCGGTCCTGCAATTGAGGCAGAGGGAAGTGGAAAACAAGTGACTTCGATGGTGGGTGTGCTTTCGGGCTGTTTGGCCGTCGTCGTTGGAAATTCGTTCTCGACGTTTCGCCATCTCGAGTGGATGGCATCTTCAGGAGATGTTGATTGTTTGTCGGCTTCTCGAAGACTGGTCACCAGTCTTCGCCATCTCGAGAGGATGGCATCTTCAGGAGATGTTGACTGTTTGTCGGCTTCTCGAAGACTGGTGACCAGAGAAGCCGACAAACAGTCAAAATCTCCTGAAAATGCCATCCACTCGAGATGGCGAAACGTCGAGAACGAATTTCCAACGACGACGGCCGAACAGCAGGAAAGCACACCCACCATTGGACGATGGCCGCGAAAGCCTTTCACAATTTGAAGTGACTTCGAGTCAGACTAATTTAATGTCGAAAATAACAGATGTAAGATACTATAATAGATAGAGCCAATTACATACCTAAAGTTATATTCGATTTGCTATTTACATCCTTTACAGAAATATACTCGTTTCTTAATCCAGAAAATCTAAATTCTTCGAAGTAAGCACGTTCGGTAGGCAAGCTAACTAAAATTTAAAAAAAACGTTTAAGGGCCAGTCATAAACATATCTAGATAAATAAAAATAAAAAGAGCATTTGTCAAACCTGCGCGGATTGAAGAAAATGGGAAAACCTGCCAATATTATAGTGATTGGGCAAGGTCAACTTTGATAGCCCCGATATCAAAAAACGGTACATGCGCAGTTAAAATAATCGGAACGCGATTTGACTTAGAAGCGCCAGTTTTTTAACGACATAGCAGACATTTGACAGAATGGTGGGTGTGCTTTCGGGCTGTTCGGCCGTCGTCGTTGGAAATTCGTTCTCAACGTTTCGCCATCTCGAGTGGATGGCATCTTCAGGAGATGTTGACTGTTTGTCGGCTTCTCGAAGACTGGTGGCCGCGGCTAGAAGTAACAGGAGCGGTGGACTGAGCAGCCGCGAAGTTACTTCAAGAGCCTTTCTGCCCTACATCCCTAGAGTGACGGATAGGATCGGACGTATTCTGGGAAAACACAACATAAAAACGATCTTCGCAAGCCATCTAAGAAGATCGAGAACCACCTCAGATCTGCGAAGGATATAAGGGACCCACTAAGTTCTTCAGGGGTATACCGCATTCCCTGTACCTGTGGAAGTGTCTACATCGGAACAACCAAACGGTCCGTAAACACAAGAATCAAAGAACACAAATCCAACTGTCGACTTGGACATATGGAAAAATCCGCAGTTGCAGACCACACACTAAACAATCAAGACCACCGAATAAAATTCGAAGACACACAAGTTCTCTGCGCCTCCTCTTCATACTATCCAAGACTCTATAGAGAAGCAATCGAAACTCATAAACACCAACAGATCTGAAGAAACTCTTAAACAACAAAACTGAATCTCGGGAAAGTGACCAATCACCGACCAGCTCTGATATAGTCCCCGCCCACCATAGTATATATAACCTGCGCCCGCGACAGACTAAACCACCAGTCTTCGAGAAGCCGACAAACAGTCAACATCTCCTGAAGATGCCATCCCCTCGAGATGGCGAAACGTCGAGAACGAATTTCCAACGACGACGGCCGAACAGCCCGAAAGCACACCCACCATTGGACGATGGCCGCGAATGCCTTTCACAATTTGACAGAATGTTCTTCTTTACTGCTTATTCACCACAGCGACTTCTAGCGGTCGCGGCATGTACTCTAAATCTATGGCCGCCAAGGTGTTTTGTCCCACCTTTTTGAGACTAAGCAGTGGTCGGAACGAGTTTCAGTTACTTTTGTGCTTTTATAGCCGTAAACAAGTTAGATTATCTTAATATTTTTTGACTTTTCCCATTTAAAATTTATTAACGGGATACTGCTACTTTTGTCGAATACCAAAAACATCAGAATTAACTGTAATTTGGGTTAATGACTAAATTACCTCGCTTTGAAAGCGACATCACAGAGCACTGGGACAAAAACTTTTTTACTTTTTGTTAAATCAAAATAAAAAAATCGTAAAAAAACTAACTCTCTCTTTAAAACGGACTCTTTGTGGTCTAAAGTATAATTTTAGTCATTTAGTTTAGGTGTTTGCGTATTTATAACGGACATGTAGTAGTAGTAACACATGAACCTTCCTAAGAAATCTGCCCGTCTTCCGTACAAAGGCCAGAATATCGGGCCACCTTAGATTCAGAAGGGCCTCCGTCTCAAAGGCTTTATCTTCGAATCCGTCTCTTCTTGCCTCCTCGTATACGTCACATAACTAGAGGAAATGTGCCGAGGTCTCGTCCTCGGCCCAAAATCGCTCGCACGTTGCGTCTTCCTTCACTCTCATCTTTGCTAAGTGTCCCTGTAGGACGCAGTATCGGGTTAGGAGTCCCACAATGACTCCTACCTCACTTCGTGTTCTACGGAGCAGCCAGTCCCTACGGGACCTGCTGTATCCTGTCACACACTCCTTCGCCTGTCTGAAGACGCGTCGTTAAATACCGAGATGAATTCCAAGACGTGCGCAAGCGTTAATCTGTCACTTCTGCCAACCAATCAACTGAGAGATATTTCAGTATGGTTTTATACAGCAAAACTTTAATAATTCCCAGTTCTTTTTGATGAAAATTCGTCGTTTTTGTGCTGTGAAAATGCCGGTGACGTGCAAGTTGTGTGACAAATTATTTAGTGCCCAATTTAATTTGAATAAACACTATCATCGGGGTTCTACTGTATGGCTATGCTATATATAGCGCATTTAAATTTGTCAATACTCCCATAGCAAAACAAAATAAACGTGAAATGCAATATAGAAGAAATCTTTGTTTGAAACTCGTAGACAATGATTGTGTAGAAATAAAATTTCGGACTTCCATTGTCTTTATTTATTTTAAAACACAGTTCACACTGGATAACGGTTAGAGATACTTACTAACCGAAACGTCGTGTTTTAAAATAAATAAAGACAATGGAAGTCCGAAATTTTATTTCTATAGAAGAAATACTGCATATACCTCAAAAAATATTAATCGCAGCACATAGATATTGTAAATTTTTGAAATCAAAAAGAAAAGACGAATCTTAAAATGCAAAGATATACAGGGTTTTCCCTCTCAAAAAATCGACTTCATTGTCACACCCTGTACAGGGTGTCCCAAATTCGTTGTTTTTTTGTGGTGTCGGGTATTTCTAGGGGACATAGAAAAAAACTGAGCCCCCTTTGCGACGCTTAAATTTTAAGAGAAGCTTAAAGGTGAAAACTACATTTAGATATAGCAAGCCGTTTTTAAGCTACGGAGTGTTTTTGTCTGCATTTTGCTTTTGTGTAAATAGCTTTCTTATAGATCTTTTCTTGAAGAATTGACAGATGTAAACGGTTTTTATTTATCTGTTTTGGTTTTTAAAATATTGCATAAAGTTGTTATTTTTCTTACAGAAGAACTCTCTTTTTATTCGATTTTTAAAATCAGCTTAAAATTTCCTTTAAAATGATGTCACTCAGTCAATATTTTAATTTTTAATTTTTTTTATTGTTTTCTTTATTTTTATTTTTTAATCACCTCTTTATTATTTTTTTATTTTTATAATTTTATAATATTAAAATATTTTAAACCCATTAAGCAAACTAAAATATGTGGTAAAAATAAAAAAAAATAATTTTATGTGATATCTCAAAAACTAAACGTGACAAATGAAATTTAATTTAACAGTTTAATTCCTCTTAAAAAAGTGTCTTAGGAATGTTTTCACAGAAATAAAAAATATTAATAAATAAACAAGTTATAGACCCCTTCCCAAAATGCAGACTTTTTAGAAACACCCCGTAGTTTAAAAACGGCTTGCTATATCAAAATGCGATTTTCACCTTTAAGCTTCTTTTGAAATTTGAGTGTCGCAAAGGGGGATCAGGTTTTTTTAGCCCCTCTAGAAATACCCGAAACCTCCCAAAAACATCGAATTTGGGACACCCTGTACATGGTGACGGATAGAAAAAAATTATGTTGGCTTTTAAAGTTGTCATAATTAACCAAAAAAATCTACAATTTATTATAGCCCTTTATTTTCAATGATAAAGTTGCTGAGTGCTCAGGTTATAAAAAACCACCTGATACCTACATAAAATCATACCTAAAAATTAGAATTGACCATTATTTTATACCTTGAATTTTTTATTATACGTTAAGCTCTTCGATCTCGCGCCAATCCCGGTATTCGCGCCAATAATTTAAATTAGACATTTTGACGTTAATTTTGGCGCATGCTCCTTTGATGGAATTCATCTCGGTATTTAACGACTCGTGTCTGAAGTTTCCTGTGTTGGTCCATTTCGTTTGTATCTCTTTCTAGGCCCACTCTGTTAGGGCCAACTTCATCTGCCTTCTTGTGAATCCCAGGAAAGGCCCGACACGCATTTCTGCCGGGATCCACCCCTGGGACTCCCATGTATGGCGGACATGACTTCGAACTGACTTTTGGACTGGACCGAAAATGCTCTGTTGTTATCGCTAATTAGACATCTGAATATGAGGAAAAAAGATAAATACACCAATTTATTTGGTATTGATTATACTTACAGTGTGTAAAAACCAAAAACTGTTGCAAGGAAAGGCTTTTCATAAAAACCAGCGGGAAAACAACGAAAATCAGGAACAGCAAAATCAAAACGAACAAAAGCAGGCTAAAACAAATAAAATAAACGAATCTGATATCCCACAAAACCCAATGAATTATATGGGAGACTGAGGCAAAATTTAAAGAGTTTTTTTAGAGTGAGAGCAAACAATGAATGCTAAGCAGTGCAACCTTTCTCTCTCTCTAGTTCTAATCACCAGTGGTATTCTGGGAACTTAATACTTCAAAGAGATTGTCATTTGTGATACGTCATTAAAGTGTTTGTCAATGTTGTCAGTATATTTTTTAAAGCCGGCTTAGTCGCAGTGAAAAACCAATGATTATAGAATAAAAATCAAAACCACAGAATATCATCGGAGAGTAAAAGTAAAAAAGGAAAGGTAGCACCTCCTGCGCAGCGTACTCTCTCTACAAAAAATATCACTTTGCATATATGTAAAGGCCTATCCAGTTGTGTATATATATATATATATAGGGTGTCCCAAAAGTCCGAGTCCACTCAAATATTTTCTGAAGTATTGCAGATAACTGAACAATATTTGTCATATTATCAAGAGATCTATTTTATGGAAGGACAGATGTGTTGCTCCTACATTAAGGGGCGGCATAGGCGCGGTCAACTTAAAATTTTCAAATTGAAACCCCCATCGAGTGACACCTCGTTTTTAATGTCTTTGAAAAACTAACATTTTGACATAACTGTCGATTGTCTACGTCAAATCTGTCAAAAGCTATGGACTGCCAAACCTAATTTTTTTAGTTGCTTTCAAAATGAAGAAGTTTCTTGTTTTTAAACAAAAACCCTATTTAGTAATATCTTGTTTAAAAGGTCCTTGAAAAACCAACATTTTCGCGTAACTGCCTCTTGTCTATGTCAAACATGTCAAAATCTATCGACTTTCATACTTATAATTTTACAATTTTGGACAAATTTCACAAGTTTTGTCTAACCATAGCTTGTTCGACAGGTCTTTCAAAAACTAACATGTTGACGTAACTGTCACTTGTTAACGTCAAACATTTTTTTTAAATTTTTTGACAAACTTTAGTTTGAATTGTTTAAAATGCCATAATCAAATGAAGATAAAGTTGTAATTATTTTTTTTAACGGCGAACAAGATATTATAGGGAAACTAAACGACTTTTCAACAATGCGTTTACCGACAGACCTATGTCTCATAAAAAAATAATTTTATCTTCATTTGATCGTGGCATCTTAAAACACTTCAGACTGAAGTTAGTCAAAAATGTAGAAAACATGTTTGACGTAAACAAATGACAGTTACGTCAACATGTTAGTTGTTGAAAGACTTTTAGTATGGCTAGACAAAACTTGTGAAATTTGTCCAAAGTAGTAAAATTAAAAGTATGACAGTCGATAGGTTTTGACACGTTTGGCAAGGGGTAGTTACGCCAAAATCTTGGTTTTTCAAAGACCTTTCAAAGAAGATATCATTAAATAGGGTTTTTGTTTAAAAACAACAAACTTGTTCATTTTGAATGCAACTAAAAAAATTAGGTTTGGCAGTCCATAGCTTTTGACAGATTTGACGTAGACAATCAACACTTATGTCAAAATGTTAGTTTTTCAAAGACGTTTAAAATGAGGTGTCACTCGATAGGGGTTTCAATTTGAAAATTTTAAGTTGACCGCCCCTATGCCTCCCCCTAATGTAGGAGCAACACACCCGCCCTTCCATAAAATAGATATCTTGATGTTATTGATCACTGACAAATATGGTTCAGTTATCTTCAATAGTTCAGAAAATATTTGGGTGGACTCGGACTTTTGGGACACCCTGTATATATATATATATATATATATATATATATATATATATATATATATATATATAAAGATCATTACTTATTCCAAGGCCAACACAAAAATAGAGGCCACGACCCTGAAAAAATCAGCTGTTCTCCCGGGGCTGAATTTTACATTGGGTCTTATTGGAGGTCAGACGTTTTTTTATGATATTTTTAAAATGGCACTACAGATTTCCGCAAAATTTCAGTGAAATATTCTCAGACACCATCCCGATATTCCACCAAAGGTTTGTAAGGAAGCAACTTGATTAAAAGGTTAAAATCTTCAAGATTTAGCCTTTCTTATTTTGAATTCAAATTACCCGCCATGTACCACATCCCAACTGTTATATTTGACATGTATTTGACTTTGTCATCTGTGATTGTCACATTCGCTTCTGCTTTAAACTTAATTTTTGTGTGAGCTAATGAAGCGGCTATGAAAAATTAGGGATTACTATATATTTAAAAAAAATTGTTCTGCCAGAATAAAGTAAAATCAATCTCAAAAACGGCTTTATTTAAAAAAAAATCAAATATTCATTCAACTTCAATATTTTAAAAACAATCAGCTGTGTCGTTACGTGACCATCAAAGAAAAATCAGCCCCGGATGTAACGTCAACAAAGTGGAGGATCGTGGCCCGTTCATTTTGATAGCCCAAGGCCAACACAAAAATAGAGGCCACGACCCTGAAAAAATCAGCTGTTCTCCCGGGGCTGAATTTTACATTGGGTCTTATGGGAGGTCAGACGTTTTTTTATGATATTTTCAAAATGGCACTACAGATTTCCGCAAAATTTCACTGAAATATTCTCAGACACCATCCCGATATTCCACCAAAGGTTTGTAAGGAAGCAACATGATTAAAAGGTTAAAATCTTCAAGATTTAGCATTCCTTATTTTTAATTCAAATTACCCGCCATGTACCACATGCCAACTGTTATATTTGACATGTATTTGACTTTGTCATATGTGATTGTCACATTCGCTTCTGCTTTAAACTTAATTTTTGTATGAGCTAATGAAGCGGCTATGAAAAATTAGGGCATGCTATACATTTAAAAAAAATTGTTCTGCCAGAATAAAGTAAAAACAATGTCAAAAACGGCTTTATTTAAAAAAAATTCAAATATCCATGAACCGTCATTCCAACTTCAATATTTTAAAGACAATCAGCTGTGTCGTAACGTGACCATCAAAAAAAAATCAGCCCCGGATGTGACGTCAACAAAGTGGAGGATCGTGGCCCGTCCATTTTGATAGCCCTGGATAGCCCTGCTTATTCCTAATGTTCCTAACTCGGGCAGAAACTGGTTCGGTTACCACTCGTTAGCTTTAGTGGTTTTTGGAACATACTCCGTGACACGTGACTACATGACCTGACAACTCGTCAAAAATTTAGGACGATGTCTATTTTTTTTGTAAACATTAGTTTTTTCGTGAAAAGTTATCAAATTATGGATTCAATTTGCAGCTTTTTCTATTGTGCAGGTTTACTGCCGATACTGCAAAGAGTATTCTGGTCTCCAGGTTTGGGAGCAATCTCCATATACGTGGAATATTACGTACTTAGCAATCTCGGGCGTTTTAGATGTAATAAATTGTTTTTTTGTACCTGGCTGCTAAAGCTACTGCAAAAGTATGGTCGAGAATATTTGGTGCCATAATTTAGTAAGTATAATCTTTTCCATAAGTCAAAGATAGATTTCTAACAGTTCCTCGAGTTTCCCTAGCTTTTTGAGATATTAAACACAAAATGTAAACAATAAAAAGAATGACGTCCACACACCGCACACACGCATGCGCACTTTGAAATCATCCTTTGGTGATGATTGGAACCGCCCTTGTTTCAGGCAAAGAAATTTTTTAAGTTTCCAGAGCCAGCGATGATTGTAGTATTTATTCCATAAGGTATATAATAGTGCAATTGTTTGTTTAGGTGGGTCTTGAGCCATGGTGGTTCCATTTAAAAATGAACAAAATCCACCGAACGCAAGCCAAATAAAAGGGTGGGGGTGGATTTCAAAAATTAGAGTTTATGTGAAAATATGGCTTGTGTGATATCAAACGAAAGGTAATTAAGTCTGGAGTTAAACAAAATAGATGTTAGTTTATTTTTAAAAAAAGGGTGGGGGTAGATGTAAAAAATTAGAGTTTAAGTGAAAATATGGCGTGTGTGATATTAAAAGAAAGGTAATTGAGTCTGGAGTTAAACAAAATACATTTTAGTTTTTTTTAAAGGGTGGTGGTATATTTTAAAAATTAGAGTTTAAGTCAAAACATGACTTGAGTGGTATCAAACGAAAGGTAATTGAGTCTGGAGTTGAATAAAATATATTTCAGTTTTTAGTTATATTAGCTCACACATACACTATAACTATAGTACCTAGTGTGAGTTTAGGTGCCCATAGATTGACAGAGTATTTTCTTGAAAATGCGTTAGAAAGGTTCATTGAATCGGTCTAGCAGATTTGATCTTTCTGTGATGTTTAATTGATTTGTTAAAAAATTTAAGATATATGCATAAATACTACCTACATAATTTAAAAATGTATGTACTCACACAAGCAATATCGTAATCAAAACTTTATATCGCAACCTCAAGCCGCGAATAGTTTTCATTTTCAAAAATGTTAACCATTTCGTAAACAACTTAAATAACTTTTTGACATGATTATGGATTAGTTTTTAGAAAGAAATAAAAATCACAATGAAAATTTTCCTTTATTTTACAGATAACACACAGAAGTAAAACTGAAACGATTAAAATTCACTGAGTTTTGAAAAAAGCTTCTTGCATGTTTTATTATTTACATTGAACTTAATTTGGTGTTGGGTAAAATATTTACATAATATTAGTTAAACAAATATGCGCGTATGTTAAAATAGGTTAAAAACATATTTTTGGCTTCAAGTCGCTTGAATTAAACTACACAAAAAAGAAAATACATTACTTAAAAATTTGAATATTAATTTTGTATTTTGATTTCTAAGTGGTTATTGATTTGATTTTTGATTTTTCAATAACACTTACTATACCAAAAAACTACATCTTATTTGGGTAATTACATCTTTTCGAGAAATTTTCAAAATATATCTTTTATTTTTTTAAATATTTTTTTTTATAAAGGTATGTCATGTGACACATCCTTAAAAACGTCTTAAAAAGACCTTTCCAACAAGAAATAAATGATGGTTCTAGTGAAGCAGTTTTCAAGAGGTTTCTTGTCCACCCCTGTAAGGTAGATCAACCAAGGCTACTATTTATCTTGACCCATTTGTGACTAACACTGGAGAACAGTGTAGTTATGTAATGGGCTAGAGCGCGTGTAGTTACATAATGGGCTAGGGCTCGTGTGGTTATGTAATGGGCTAGGGCTCGTGTAGTTACGTAATGGGCTAGGGCTCGTGTAGTTACTAATGGGCTAGGGCTTGTGTAGTTACTTAATAGGCTAGAGCTCGTGTAGTTACGTAATGGGTTAGGGCTCGTGTAGTTACGTAATGGGCTAAGGCTCGTGTTGTTACGTAATGGGCTAGGGCTCGTGTAGTTACGTAATGGACTAGGGCTTGTGTAGTTACTTAATGGGCTAGAGCTCGTGTAGTTACGTAATGGGCTAGGGCTAGTGTAGTTACGTAATGTGCTAGGGCTTGTGTAGTTAGGTAATGGGCTAGGGATCGTGTTGTTACCTAATGGGCTAGGGCTCGTGTATTTATATAATGGGCTAGGGCTCGTGTAGTTACGTAATGGGCTAGGGCTCTTGTAGTTACATAATGGGCTAAGGCTCGTGTAGTTACGTAATGGGCTAGCGCTCGTGTAGTTACATAATGGGCTAGGGCTCGTGTAGTTACGTAATGGGCTAGGACGCGTGTAGTTACGTAACTACACGAGTCCTAGCTAGGGCGCGTGTAATTACATAATGGGCTAGGGCTTGTGTAGTTACGTGATGGACTAGGGTTCGTGTAGTTAAAGGATATACATACATACTTACACAAAAAACATATTGTTTTGACCAGGAATCTCAGCAACTGGAGGATCAGCACCAGAAAAATCAATTATTTTCGGTAAAAGACCCCTGGCGTCTGATTCGCTCACCAAATAATAATCTTCATACCGGTTGCTGTAGATTTTGACAAAACTGCCATTTTTCTATAAATAAAAATAAGATCAGTGAACCTTTTAAAAAGGCAAAAAAGGGAAACACTTAGTAACAGCATAAAAACTATTGTAAATGAAGGAAAATTCATTTTAGCCAAAAAGAAATACAAATTAGACTCGATACGAGTTATTAGAGTGAAATGGGGTAAACTTTGAGGGGTGGTAACGGCTATTTACGGTTCAAACTGGACCTCCTATCAAAAAAATTGATCCCTGACGGATCTGATACCTTCCTAGCTAGCCTATTAGCACACTTCAACTGAAGCCATGATATATCAGCCCAGAAAACAGTTTTTTGTAAATATCTCAGAAACTAAAGCTACTACGAAGTTTTTGGTTACGCCAGAAGTTATTGAGCAAAATGCAGTCTTATTCCGAAAACCGCATCTTAATGCGATGCTCCGTTAAAATGAAAGCGTTTTTCAAAAATTTTAATTGTCAAAAAACTGGTATAAGTCTTAATGGATTTTGACCAAAATCTAGTCAGCTCGTTAGAATGTTGAACACTATTTTACTTGAAAATTTTATGTAGATCGGTTCAGCGGTTTAGGAGCTATCGTGTTCCGATAGACATACACACACAGACGCACACTCCCACACACACAGACAGACATCACGACAATATTGCTAGGATAGGTCCAAATACATGCAAATAACACATTTTCGGTGTTTTCTCAAAAAAAATTTTTTTCGTCCAAAATAATACTATCTCTAGCCATTGCTGCGCGGGCTAAGAAGGTAAAAAAGTCAAATACAAAAGATATAGGCAATAAAAAGGTCTACAACTTTGTTATAAACTATTTTTTTACATTACCCAGAATTTTCCGAGAAAAATTGTAAAAACAGGTTTTTTAGGTTTTTAATTAATATCTTCCACATATGTTTTGTTTTTTGCGAAATTTGGTGAAGTCTTACCTTTTTATTTAATTATTTTAGATCAAAATATTTATATTTACATTTCATTTTTTGATTTTAAACCTAAAAAGGAGCCACATTTTCACCTAAATTTTTGTTCTAGAAGCGGTTAAAAAAAAAACAGTATTTTTTGAGTGAAAAAAATTAACATCGCTATGAAAACATTTGCCAGGAAATATGAACAAGTGAAACGGTGAAAATTATTTCAATTATATTGCAGTATTTTCACTTTGGTATTTCTTTGTTAAAATTCTTAAATTTGTTTAATGGTAAATTTTTCTATAGTGATCTTTTTTCTTTTACACCATCTTGAAAACGGACGTCCTAGCAAAAAAATTACCGAGTTTTGAAACAAAACACTTTGGCATTTTTGGGTGAAAATGGGGCCTCATCTTAAGTTTTAAATCAAAATAAAATATAAAATTAAATTAAATGATTTGAAAAAATTACGTGTATAGGTGCGCTTTCACAACATTTTGTTAAAAATAAAAAAAAATTGTAGATAAAGATTTTGAAAAACCCAGTTTTTTCGATTTTTCTCGAAAATCTGAGGTTATAGACATAAAAATATTTATACAAAAATGGTAGAAGTTTTTCTTACTTATAATTGTATTAATATTTTTCGATAGGTCATCTGGTTTTGCTAAAAAACCGCAGAAATCCATTATCCACCCCTAAAAGCTCACCATATTTTACCCCAATAAGTCGGATCGAGTCTAACTGTATTTTCCTATTACCTGCGATAGATTTTCTTTAATTTCCAATAGTTATCATGCTGATAAATAAAAATTATAAATAATCTCTGTATAAAGTAGCCTGATAAAAAAGTTGGTGGAAGGGTCTAGCTTTGAAACAAAAATTAAAAAAATAAATTAGGCTGATAAGAAAAACCTTCTTTTTTTCTGTACTTTGAAATGATAATAATAAATATGATTATTTATATAATAAGTGGGTGTTATCAAAAACTGTTATAGATTCATATACAGGGTGTTACAAAAAGCTATTATATAAGAAAAAAGATTACAACTTTTACAATCAGGTCCTGATTATACTCGTCGACGTAACGCATTTTTAAATAACATTGAGTGTAACTCAACGCCAAAACTCCCCCTCCCCCCCTTGAACGTTGTGTAATTTAAGGATAGGCCCGATACTATTGAAGATTTTGAGGAAGTAGACTGGCAAGACGATGTTTTTAAGTGTGATGAAGATATGCCTCTTGCTCGACTAGTGTAGTGTATCAAGAATGAGATTTTTGTTATACAAATTTAACATTATTTCTGTATACTTGTTTGAAGAATAACTCCTGATTTGTGTTTATTCTGCGTTTTCCGGTGTTTTGTTATGATTTTATAAATAAATATTCCCTTTTTCTTATTTTTTAAATATTTCCAATATTTTCAATGTTTCAGGAAATATTACAACACTAACCAGAGGAGAAATTATAAGAAGGTAGACAAGAGCTGACTAGGGATATCAGTGGAGTTCCAACGAGGTTGCGTTACGGGATCGAGATTGTCTTTTGTTTTAAATCTGCGAAGCGAGAAGAAGGTAAGAATTACGTTTTTATAAACCTTACAAATTTCTTTCTCGGGCATTATGCCGGCGTTAAAATTTACTATGGAAGAAAAGGTTTAAATAATAAAATGGCATTTTGCAAGAAATTTCGCTCGGGATGTAATAAATTTGTTTACTGCTAAGTTTGAGGACCGTGATATTCCTTGCAAAACTACCATTTTGAATATAATTAAGCAATTTGATAACTTTGGGTGCGTTAAGCTCTCCAGAAAATGTAGCAACAAAGAAGAGGTGGATGAGGGTCCAAGACCGATGCTGGAACAAAGGCAACAGCGAGAAACTGCCGTTTGTGCTGCGGGTGCACTCCCTTCTAGTTCAAGTTCAGCTATTGCTAAAGAGATACCTGATGATATTCCTCCCAGAACCATTCGACACATTTTAAAAATATATGGATACAAAACATACCAGTTAATCAAAAAAAACACTATTGAATTGAACTATACCGTGATAAAAGCAGTGTAAAAAATCAATTTTATTTGTAGGATCAAGGCCAACAAAAATATACAGGCCACGACGCTGAAAAAATCAGCTGTTCTCTGGGGGCTGACTTTTACATTGGGTCTTATGGGAGGTCAGACGTTTTTTAGGATGTTTTCAAAATCGCACTACAGATTTCCGCGAAATTTCAGTGAAATATTCTCAGACACCATCCCGATATTCTGTCAAACTTTTGTAAGGATGCAAGATGATTAAAAGGTTAAAATCTTCAAGATTTAGCATTTTTTATTTTGAATTCAAATTACCCGCCATATACCGCATGCCAACTGTTATATTTGACAGGTATTTGATTTTGTCATCTGTGTTTGCCACATTCGCTTCTGTTTTAAATTTAATTTTTGTATGAGCTAATGAAGCGACTCTGAAAAATTAATGATTACTACACATTTAAAAAAAATTGTTCTGCAAGAATATAGTAAAAACAATCTCAAAACCGGCTTTATATATAAAAAAAAATATTCATGAACCGTCATTCCAACTTCAATATTTTAAAGACAATCAGCTGTGTCATGATGTGACCATCAAAAAAAAATCAGCCCCGGATGTGACGTCAACAAAGTGGAGGATCGTGGCCCGTCCGTTTTGATAGCCCTGGTAGGATATGACAGCCTAATTTACCGCGATGTTTAGAGAAAATAATAAACAAACTAGGTAATTAAATATTTTTGTCCCAACCAAAAACAATGCAATAACATTCATTCGAAGCGGCTTATAGAAGGCGGCACATGACTCGAGAGGAATGAAGAGGGGAAGTTGTTTTTATTTTTGTCTAAACACCTGCTAAATTAGTTTTTGTCTTTCTAAGCCCAATCTTGGTGGTCAGTATAGCTTTTCCTATAATGGTATGACATATTTTTAAAATATATCATACATACACATCTCTAGGATTTATCACGATACAGTATTATACAATATGTCAGCAACGCGGACTCTAACACGTTTTCGCCACCCATCAGCGATGCCAGACGTACCATAATTATGGAATTGTACCATAATTTTTACGTGAAATTTTATCATTTTTTAAACGTACCATAATCAATAATTGTACCAAAATTTCGTTCAATTCAACATTTTGCTCAACAACTATTAAGCAAATGATCAAATCCTATTCCCGACCTTGAAACTAAATACTAATATTCTTTTAAGTAATATGTTTATAAATAAAGAAATGTTGCCCATCATGGCAACACTGCTGGTTTGTTACATACATTTACAAATTAGCCTGTCATGCAAAAGTTCAGGGAATACCCAGTAATTATTCTGGTTATTGCTTTGCTTTTGTTTCTGTGGTGGTTTTCGTCATGTCATGTCAGTTGTTGTAATTTGCCTTTGTGTTAAATTTTTAATATATTAGTTAACAATGGCGGCAATTTCGTCGAAAAATGCATTTTCAACAATTTGTACCATAATTTTACCTAAAATTCGATAATTCTGGCATTGCTGTGCAATAATTTTATATTTGACATCTGGCATCGCTGCCACCCATTAAGTCATGTAGATGATAAAATAGCGAACTTGTGTGTGTGTGTGTGTGTGTGTGTGAAAAGTGTCCAACACTTGAGTATGCTTAAGAAGCATGGTAAAATTGGCCCAGATCAGAAAAAAGAAAGTGCATTTTGGGGCTTTTCAGAACTCATGTGGTGGCTCATTTTCAACAATGTTTCAAGTCATTTCTTTTAAACTAGCCAATCGATTTAAACCAAATTTTAACAATTGTGGGCCGAAGCGTTTACTCGACATCCGTTTACTTAATTTTTAATATTACTACAGTCGAACCTCTCTAACTCGAACCTCTATAACTCGAACCTCTCTATAACTCGAACCTTTTAAGTGGTCCCTGCACTTTTTATATGTATTTTAACCTGTTTAACTCGAATTTCTATAACTCGAACTCTCCATAACTCGAACTGTTTTGGTTGTCCCTTTGAGTTCGAGTTATAGAGGTTCGACTGTATTTAGTTTTTGCATTTTGAGGATTTTTTGAAAAATATGGAAAATTTTTACAACTTTAAACAGTGAATTGACTAAATTTTGATTAGATAAGAAGCAAAAATTTTGGCCCACAATTGTTCACAATTTTTTTCAAATCCATTGGCTAGTTTTACAGTAATAACTTGAAACGTTGTTGAAAATGGGGCACAGCGAGAAAAGCACCAAAATGAGGCCTGTTTTAGCCCAATTTTACCAAGCTTTTTTAATTGATATGTTAATTCCTTGGAGACTCATCGCCGATTGCAGAAGCATTATTTAACAATTACTAGATGCCGATTTCGCTATTTTAGCGTCTGTTAGTGTATCGTGGGATGAACTCCATGACATTAATAGTGGAAAAAAGTTTTGCTGAAAGGTTACTAAAACTTATTCTCTTTTGATCTTTTGGCTGTGACCCATTTCAATATAATATAGCCAAGACCCTGTATAATAAATATGAAACTAAGATTTAGGATAAAAATATTGATTTATGACTAACAGTTTAATCATGTTTATGAGATCACATGGCACCTTGGTGAAAACATCAAAATTTTAATAATTACTTTAATTTTTTTCATCAAATTGTAGAATTATAATTAGGTATATTTTAATTATAAAAAATCACAAAATAAACACTTTTCAGAAAACCAGTATTGTATGTATGATTTATGGCAATAAAGTAAACTTGAAGTTAAATAATATACCAGGCATGCATCAGAACCTGCAAAACATTAACATCATTTGACTGCTACTTTAAATAAAGAAAATATTCATACATAAAAGTGTTAAATACAGGCTGTTCTCAAAGTTGAGTCATTTATTTTAACAGGTTGTAGAACTCGTAAAAATAAGTAATTGTACAACCAAAAATCATTTATATAAAACTTGCAGAATAAAAAAGTTATTAAGAATTTGAAAAATGTTAAATTTAAAAATTTTCCACATACAAATTACATGCTGCAGCTGCATTTTGTTGGCACTCCCTGTAAGTTAATATTATGTCCACTAGTTCATTGTTTTCATATATGGATGCCATTTTTATAGCATAAAATACCCAAAAAACAAAAATATCACTCACTTTAGTGAATTATTTACGACTGGTCAAATCCAAATTCTCACTGAAAACTGTAGAATGAATTAATAAATGATGCGTAATTTGTATTCTACAAAAAAATGAGGCATACCCAGTATCACCAGTACACAAAAAATTGATAAAAAGTTAGATCTTACAGTTTTTAAATTTTACATTATTAGAATTGTTAATAACTTCTTTATTCTGCAACTTTTATATAAATGATTTTTGGTACAATTACTTACTTTTACGAGTCCTAGAACCTGTTAAAATAAATTACTCAACTTTGAGAACACCCAAAATTGAGAATACCTACAACAAACAAGGAACTTATTGTTCAATTGAGTTCACATCAATAAACAACACAAGAACTAGAAATGCAAAATTATAATAACTTTCAGAACAATAAAAAATATGACTACCTTCAAAAACTATTTCTTTTTTCATCATCACATTATTTCTACCCAACTAAAATAATTAAAAATTAAACTATTTCTGTAGACTTAAAAATACTGGTTAATTTTTAAAGGAGAATAATTCTATACTGGTTAAACCTACTTGCTTGCAATTTAATTTCATAATGATTTTGTAAAAATTGTGCAAAAAGGCACAAATTGCTTGTACTCAAAGATAAATAGGTAAAAACTGCCTTGCAGTAAATTACTGTAAGTTAGATTGTTAGGATGAATCAAGCTTTCATTATGATTTTAAAAAATCAAAATAATGGCCTACTCATTCTCATTTTTATTAACTTTTAAATAATTAGTATATTAAACATCAACTTTTAAAAATGACTCTTTGCACATGACTGAGACAAATCACAAGTGGAATAAGTGTGCAAAGAGATTTTCAAGAGAGTTTTTTATTCTACTTTTTATACAACTACAAATAAGACACACTAATAATACTTTTTCTTATTTAATATGACAGAAATGGCACTAAAAACAAATAGTATCTATCTATACAGTCAACAAAACAACCAGGTGACAGCCGTTGCTGTCAACCAATCTACCTATAAAAGTTTACATTTGGTAGCCATGTTTATTCAAACCTATCCTAATTAGTTTATAAGGGCCTGTCCTTAAATTACATATCTCTTTAGGGGGGAGGGGGGTTCGGCCTTGTGTTACACTCAATGTTTGTTTTCATGTGTTTCTTCATGAAAATGTGTTACAAGGGGGGGGGGAGGGGGTGTCAAAAAAACTGAATTTTTGTGTTACATAATTTAGGTAAGGATGTTCCCCAAGTAGGAGATCTCTCTTTAGGTCTGTCACACTTCTACATGGTTAAAAATGATTAAATAGGTTTTAAGATGATTAAACAGTTTTTAAGGGCCATTAATACTGCTACAGTTCTGGTAATTTGGACTAACTACTATCTATAAAAAATCAGAAAAACAAAATTGAGTAATCTGTAGGGTTGTGCCATTTACCCGAGAGTTACCTTATATTATATTAGTAGTCCATTTTTTATTTTATCTTCTGGGTTTTTTATAATCTGTGCACCTGACATATTTAACTTATAAGTGTTATTTATGTAATGACCAGTAAAAGAAACGAAGAAGATCGAATCAATGGCAGAATAAGTACTGAATGATCTATAGTGAGCCCCTGACATACAAACTACCTAAACCTAGGCCAGGAATTTGTGTATTATAGCTGTGTGAGCATACAGAATCCTTCTTGGCATACAATTACAGTGTAAACTTAAAAAATAAATTGCTAATAATAAACATACTCTTACGGTGTTCTACATTTTCCCAAAATTCAAACACCATCCAATATTACAAAAATTAAAAAATACGACGCAAAAAAATTGACAGCATTAAAATAAATAAACGAAAATCAGCTGATGTTTCAACGAAAAAAAAACACATGAACTTTGAGAAAGGGTTAGCTCACGAATTAATTCTTTCTCTACCATGGCCCACCAGAATTGTAATTGAGCTCATTGAGCTTTCCAAGGAAATGAATATAATTATTAAAAATCATGGAAATTTACTAAGTTAGCGTTTTGGCAGCAAAAAAACTCTATTTGTTGTTAATAAATAAATATACACAAAGGCAAACCAAAGTTTATCAAGTATAGTAGGTAGTATAAATAGGAAAACATGGTACTGATGATATATCTCGGCCACAATGTCTTTATAATATAACTTTTTTAAATTACAAGTACAACTTAACCTAACTTAACTATATTTTTGTACTGCAGAGTATCATGTATTTAAAGTTTCATTTACAGAACAAACAATTTAATTTTTTTTGTGAGAGAAATGCGAATGAGAAATTTTTTTAAAATTTCCATCGGTCGAAAAAATATACGACAGGCGGAAGCATGTCTGCAAGCGGAAAACTTCGTTATTATTTGTGAAAAACGTAGATCTTGATTTTTTTATAAATAAATGTTAAACATTTAATTGACCTACCATTGCGTTTGTCTTTTGCAGTTTATTTTTTTTTATAACAGTCCTACATTTTACGACGCAAAAATATTGTGTAGTAAAATGTAGGAACATACGACACGTCGTTATTATAGGTACTATAATGTCACAAAACTACGACAGTTATATATCGTTTTGGACCCGAAAGGGAGTCTTTTTTTTTGGTCATCAAATTTTTTATTAGGGAATTTTTACAAAATGACCGAGCTTGTCCGGTTTTTTACTCAAAATCAATCCTTCTTGAATTTGGATTATTATTATTATATTTAATTATTATTTTGTTATTAGTTATAGTTATGACTCTACTGCTGTTATTGGAGAGGGTTCCGGGCGTCTGGATCCCCCTCGAAATTCTGAGAATGAGAATTCAAAAAAAAAACCAATGGACAAATTTTGGATAGGGACTTAGCTATATTTTATTTTTTAGATTATTATAGACCTTTATTAGTTAGTTAGTAATTGATACTTCTGCGTAAGAAATGCCAAAAATTTGTGTTTATCCATCGTTGCAACGGTATTGTAAACAAAAAAAACGCTTAAAAATAATCCTCACCTTAATATAACATTTAACTTTGGTAACCCTTAGCCGAATTATGACGATTTTTGGATAGAGAACTAAAATCACTTGTCTTTTTTTCATAATACATCATCCAAAAAAAGTTAATTGAATGATTCGACACAACATTCAGCACCCTATCATTACAAATTCCGTTTTAATAAATAAATTAGGATAGGTAAAAATCCATCTCATCGCTCATCGATAAACTTATTATCTCCCTGAGTTTATAGAGGAATACGTAAAAATATTAGCCAGATAAAACAAAGTTCAATTCAACCACAAATTGAATATCACGCAGAATTATTTACTTACCTTCAAATTCAAAAACCGTTGTCGTAAAAGTTTACTTAAAGATACTTTATGGTTATTTATTTTAAAGATCAGTTTAAAAGGGGGTTCTTTCTTTAAAAAAAAAATTTGGCAATTCCAAAAAACCATAGAAAACATTTTTTTGCTTAAAAAGGAAACACCTTCCAAACCCGTGAATATAGAGGAAACAATATTTTATAAAATCTGTTAAATAAATAAAATTTTAAGAAGCATTTTTGACACAATACTGTTTTTCACTCTATCTGTCTGTCCAGCTAAAGCTGCGAAAAAAGATCGTAAGACCGTTTCTTTTGCTTTCAGCCTTTAAATAAGTCCTCCTTGACTTTTGTTGGGTTAAAAACTTTTACGTAACCAATAAAAATAGGATTTTAGCGTTTAGCAAAACCATTATACTCATGGCTCAGAGCTGCTAGACTAAACTAATCTGTTAAAAAATGTAAATGCTGCTTTTATAAATAAACAAATTTGAATTTGAATTAGAACAAACTTTTCCAGAAATCGGAGAGGCCTCTACCTGCACAAACCCATGTCAACGCAAATGTTAAAAAGTTAAAGCCCGGGTATGCCCTTCTGGTGCCAGCCCGCCGACGGTGAATTTTCTAATAAACAAAAATGAAAGAAAAAAAAATGAATTTTGGGAAACCTAAAAATTTATTAACTCCGTAAACCAAACAAAAGACAGCTTTCGATATTTAAAAGCGTTTTTGTTTAAAATTTATTTAATTTTAAATTTTGTCAGGAGCCCTAGTACCATAAGTTTCCCGCATAGCACAAATCAAAACAACGTTAAAAACACACACTTTTTTAAGTTTAATAGGTCGCTTTTTAACGTTAAAATCATACAGAAATAACGTGGTTTTGAAAATAACGTTAAAAAGCGACTTATTAAACTTAAAAAGTGTGTGTTTTTAACGTTGTTTTGATTTGTGCTATGTTGGTTTTAAGATATATATTTATTAAAAACAAAAATTGAATAAACTTTAGTTCTATCGGTGCCGCGAAAGTTTTGAAATTATTTATTTAGTGCCGATAAAACAGGACAACAAATTTTAAAAAAAACATGATTTAAAAAATGTTGAATTTTCGATAATTTAGTTTTGAGAAACTATCTTCATGATGAGAAAGATCCATCAAAATTAAAAAAATTACCATTTAAAAAAATTGTTGTAAGCCCCCCGAGTTATAATTCCATAGATTATTAATTCATAATAAATCAAAAATAAATTTACACAGAACTTATAAGAAAATAAGGAATTCTTTTCAAATTCAAAATGAAATCTATTGTTTATTTGTCAAAAAGTAAAAGCCTATAATACAATGGCAATGACAAACATACTGGTACAATAGGTATACTGAGTTATTTATCACTCTTTCTTGCTCTAAAAACATATTTTTTAAATACTATTATGAGCAAAATTTATTACTATATTCCTAAAACTATGGAGTAATATTTTAATAGATTATTATCAGATTATCTATAAATTGTATAGAGTGCAAACGCACTTGATATTGATTTAGGATAAGGTGTTTTGATAACATATTTGGATACGTACATCCTCACCTACTTTTTAATTTTATCGGTTAGTATGTAATACAAATAAATGGGAACATAAATTTTTAAAAAAATAATGACGGGAATGACTTGTTTTTTTATAAAAATAATTTTCTTTTAATATTCTGTCGAAAAGAAAGCGGACATCTCGTTATTTTTTTTATAAATATGAATTCATCAGTCACTTTTACTTAGTAAAGATACGCCAGCGGCGCGCCTGCGCCGCAGCCGTCAGTGCTAAAAACAAATTACCCTGGCCTTATTTTTTTAAACCATGCACTCTTATGCTTTAGGTAGGAAGTTATTAAAAACAAAAAATGTTAATTGAGTTTTATTTCAGAGTTATTTTCTTCTCTGGATTTATATATACATACAAGTCCCATAACTTTGGGGTCATGGTGAATCAGGTGATAGAGAAGGCTATTTCTGATAAAAAAGTTTATATAACATAAGGGTCAACCAATTAACTTGTAAAAACAAGTTCATTGGTTTAGAGGTTATTCTAAAGTTAGAGGAGTGGGGCTAAAAAGGGTTTAAAAAAAGGAAATCTGTCAACGCCAAATGAATACTCAGTTAATTGTAATTCAAAAATGTTTTATTCCTTTTTTAAAAAAACTACAAGTTAAGAGGATAGAGGCTGTCAAAATAACCTCCAAAAATGTATAGAAAATTATAATTTATAAAAAAATTTAATTTTTGCTTACTTTTAAATTTATACAAAAAAAAATTGTTCTTTCTAAAAAAAAATTACCGCAAGTTTTTTAACAATTATTTTTATTTGAAATTATTGCTCTTGATGTAATACAATGGTGCTTATGCAAACAGATCATACATACACATCAATTATATCGAATCGAACCAAAAACACGTGACCAGCAAATGAGCCTTGACGCAGAATTGTGAGGAAGCCTAAGTTTTTTTCGCGGGCCGTTTTTTCTGTGACTTATTGTTCTACTAACCAAAAATCAAATTTATTCAGTGCCAGTGACGCGACGGTTGGGAAAAATGTAAACAAACCAACAGATTTTTTGATAATTTATTAGTTTTGCGTATAAATACACATTTTATAGCTCGACAAGTGACTAAAATTATAATAATGGAAAGCAAGAAAGAGTGTATTAATGTCTCAGTCAGAATAAGGCCGACGATTAGCCAGGACAACACAAATTCTTCATGCCTACAGATTATTAGCAATGACCCTCCAGTAAGTATATTTTTGAGGCTACTGTTCATTATTATATCTGTTTGCATAAGCACAAGCACAACTTATCTTCTCTTTCTACTTTTAACAGTGTGAGAGGTGGAAATACCCTCAGAAACACAATTTCATTTTTAAAAATTAAAATATTCCAAAACAAAATATATATTTGTTTGTTATTTTTATGTAGTTAAATGTTTAATGCTTTAACTTTTAAGGTATTGGTAGTACTGGATAGACCACAAACTTATCATTTTGACAACATTTTTCCTGAGGACACAGACCAAAAGAAAGTGTATGATAAAGCTGTTAGGCCTCTGATTGAAAATGTCAAAAAGGGCTTTAATTGTACAGTATTCGCCTATGGACAGACAGGAACAGGCAAAACTTATACTATGGGGACAGATGCTTCTGTAAGTAAAAGGTTTATAGCAATTTCGGCTTCACTGCTCTGAAGTCACTCGCGGGTAGAGCGGTAACGTCACGAATCTCTCCCCGAGCACTCTGGGATTGATCTGAGATCGAGGGGGATTGCTCGCCTTCAGAGCAAGGGCGAACACGATTTTTCAAATACTTGCTCGAAATATCCTGGGCTTTATAACGTCAACAAATAAAAAATATTGTTGTTTTATAATTTTTTGATTTAAAATTTTTGGGTGCAATGAAGTATATAAATGTAAATTTTCTAGATGTACAACACGGAAAAGACTTATAAAAACACAAATACACCAAAATTAGAAACAAATTAATCAGATCTAAAAAATGGGGTTATGTTTTTGTTTTTATCTGACACGTTGCTCCGTCAAAAAAGATGGAGCAATTCCGAGCACCAGCTCGAAGATTTGCGGGCAATAGTCGATCACGCAAATCTTTTTTAGAGCACTGCTTGTTTTTAAGTCGAACGCGTGCATCCGTTTCAGAGCAATTTTCGAGCACTCGAGGGCAGTTTTCGAGCAAAAGCCGAAATCGCTATTAGTTTGGGGCAAGAGAGAATTCACTTTGGCAATACATGTACAAATTTTGCTTGCATTATTCATTATTTGAAATTTGTCAACATTTGGGCATGGCAATATTTTTGGGATTTTCTCATGGTTGTGTGGGATTACTTACTTTCCATTTATATTTATGACTCACATTCAAGCTCACAATACTACTTTTAAAAATAATAAAAATAATGTACCTATTGGTACAGTACAAAAAGCTCTCAGTTTGAGAAGCGGTAATATGCCTATTAATTTTCTGGGACACCCTGTATATTTTTTTTTTTTTAACTGAACATTGGGCTTAACATCCTCTGTAGTTACTTTTCTATATGTAACAAAATTTTTAAGACTGGCAAATTCTGTAATTAATAAAATAAACTTATTAATTAATTTGTTTTTAATATACCTACCAAAATCTTTATAAAAGTTTTAAAACCAAATGAAAGTCTAGTCAAAAACTTAATTTAAAAGAAATCTGGCATACTGTTGTTACCCTGATCTGTACTGTGACCTGCCTACATTAAATATTTGGTTCCTTATTGTTTTTATTAGTTTTATATCTTTTGTTAATATAATTTGTTAATTAATTGTGTAATTTTAGCTCACACTACTACTATACTATAGTAGTGTGAGCTATGGTGATCCTAATTTTTTCAAGAAAAAAAAAGTTGCTCCGAATTCAATTTATATATCTTTGCGTTTCAGATAATTTTGAAACTTTTTTGTCTTGCCGTCTGTCTGTCTGTATGTCTGTCTGTCTGTATGTCTGTCTGTAACAACCAACCCACCTAACTCAAAAACCGCTTGTCCGATTTAAAGGAAATTTGGGGTGTATGATATCAAACGAAAGGTAATTGAGTCTGTAGTTGAATAAAATATATTTCAGTTTTTAGTTATATTAGCTCACATGTACACTATAACTATAGTACGTAGTGTGAGCTTAGGTGCCCATAGATTGACAGAGTATTTTTATTGTAGTCATAATATATTTTATTAACAATCACTTTTGTTTGAAATATTTATTTGTCTCACTTTTAATCAATACACACAGTTGCTCTGTTTTATAAAAAAAGAAAAATTCTAAATTTGAGATTTTTTGTTTGTCTAAATTAATTTTGAATTTTGAAAATCTTGACCAGACATTTTTTGATAAAATACACAAAACTGACAATTTAGAGAAAGAATGATGATGATGAAAAAAAATTATGAACAAACTTTTTTCATGTTTTTATTTCTAAATGATTGAACTAATGTAGTTTTTCCTTTGAATTGTCTATTTTTTATATTTTATGAAGAAAACTTTTCTACTATTTTTGCTTGTTCCTACCTACTTTTATTATTAACATTTTTTTACATGAAAAAATAATTTTTTTTATGTCAAAAATTGAAGATTTAAAAAAAAAGTATTATTATGAAAAATCTAAATTAAAAAAAAAGTTATAAATACTGTTTTTGAAAAATTCTAAAATTTGTAAAACCAAGCTATTTCTAATGTCTATAGATTGTGGGGTTTTCAAGATATTAATTTGTATACTCCTTGTCCCACTGCAATTCTTTCAACCTAGAAGTCACAACTGCATGTGATAAGGTACACAATTCAAAAGTAGGTACATAAAAATGATAGGCAGTCAGCAATACTTTCACTGTACACTTGTACACTTAGATCATATACATTGTCTCACACACTCATGATTTTTCAAATAAAGAATTGAATTGGAACATCCTGTATGTGTGAAAAAGACAAACCAATTTTGGAATTATCAAAAATGTACAAGTCCAACACTAAAATTTTTGATTTTTTTTTGGCCAAAAGGTAAAAAAAGTAATCCTTTTTGTGGTTGATTTGGTATTATTTGTCACATTAGTTATAGTTTATTTTATTATTATTATCATCATTCTTATTAGTATAATTCTAAGTAAAGTGAAAATAAATGTTTTGTTATAGTTTTTTCTTTAGTAGGTACTGCCTATATTCTATATTTTATTTTAGACAACATTATAATTTGTACATTGTTCTTTTATACTGAAATAAAATCATCTGGTAATAATTTTTTTCCCACATTGTATGATTTCCTATAGACAATATGTGACTTTTTAAATACTTTATTGTTTATGCTAATATTAGGCTGTAAGAACAAAAAGATTTATACACATTTTTAGAAAAGGTATTAATATTAATAAAACCTTTATTCTTTGACAGCAAACTTTTTTTTTATAAATCATTTAATATAATATTTATTTATTTTTAGACTCTGAGCAGTTCAAAAGATGTAGGAATAATACCTCGAGCATTAGAACAACTTTTCTCACCTGAAAATGAGACTCTAGACGCTTATGTTTCATTCACTGAAATATACAATGAAAAAGTATTTGACTTACTGCAGACTAATAACAAAAATCCTTTACCAGTTTCAGGTAAGTTCATTGCCTATATGGATGATTCTACCAAAAGTGGGCTATATGGATATCATTTTTGGTCATTGCCTTTAAATAACAGTACAGCACAGTAAATAATTTAGTTTTTTTAAATTTATGTAACTAATTAGGTGCAAGCTAAGAAAAATTTATTTTCCCAAATTTTAGGAACTATTGCATAAAAATTCCAGAGGGATGAGTACCAGAGGAATGAGTTTTTTAATGGTTTTCTAATTTAAATCAAAATCTATTTAGACTACTTAACTTAAGTTTTATATGAACAAAGTTCCTATACTTATAATTTTAAAACAATCAACAAAAAAATTATACTATTGATATCAGTCGAATATTTACTTACCAGAGGAATGATAATTGAAGCGTTCCTTTTGGATTTATCTGAAAAAAGCTAATTTTCTGCCGAAAATAAAAAGATCTATAACTTAAACCAAACTAAAGTTGACATTATCTGTCACAACTTGTTACCCTCACAAGTAAATTAGATATCCAGGGCCGTCTCTTTCTCTAGAAATTAACCGGTGGTATTCACAAATATTGTGTTATTAAAAATGGAGCATGTAAAATTTTCCTGAGAAAATGTAAATTCGGATTTTCATAAATATGACTGCAAACTTAAGTTTTATCAATTTTTTGATAAATAGTTAAGACTTGGTTAAATATTATTTATTAGGATATTTTTTTCAATCTGAGTTTTTAATATTTGGTTTGGGACTACACCAGAGGAATGAGGTATTTGCTCTGTAATAAAAAAAATTATAAACTTGCAATTTTTTTTATACATTAAACTCAAATGCTCCATAAAGAAAACATTTCGTTTTAAATCTTGTAACTAAAACTATGCTTCATTTGCAGTCTGTGTTTGAAAAATATGCATTCCCACTCCACAGCACCATTTTTGTAGAATCATCCATATCTCAAAAACTAAAAAGAAAATAATTAAAACAAAATTGTAAAAAAGTTAAGGAATTTTTTGTTTATTTACCAGGATTTGTGGTGCAAGGACTAAGTATGAAATATGTGAAGGATGCAGAGGACGCCAAGCAGTTTTTAAGATTGGGGAACAAAAATCGCCACACAGGCGAAACCAAGCAAAATTCGAATAGTTCTAGATCTCATGCCGTTTTTACTGTGTATTACAAACTAATAAATTGGTAAGTATCAGTTCTTTATACAGGGTGTTCGGCACATAAACCGACAACATTTTTTGGGATATTGTTGGGGTCATTTGCTACCTTTTCAACCTTGGAACTTGGGTCCTAAGAGTCATGGCTAAAGAGATATAAATTTTTAATTTTTTTTTCTCAAATTATCCAGAATCCTACCTTTAAACCCTCAAGCTTTTTATTAATGTCTGGAAAAGCACCATTTTTTTTTATAATTCTGTAATCTTATGCTTCTTCAACTAATTAATAGATTTGTTAAAATTGATGTATCAAAGGGGTTTTTTATTGAAGAACATTAGTGGTTTTGTGAAAGAAAATCAATTTCAAAATTAAAAATTAAAAAAAGTATCGACAATTGAGAACTTCATTTTTCTTAAAAACTTCTCTAGTTGATTACCTTTCTAACGGTATGCTACACATTAATTAAAAAAAACAATGTTTTAAAATACGGATATTCCGTCAGAAGGGCGATTCTCCTTCGGAATTGGTAAGAAAAACAATTTGATGTTTACAACAACCCCTCCAAGTTTCATGGAATTCCATATAGTAGTAAATTAGTTACGAAATTTCAAAAAACGTCGAAATTGCCACTCACTGACTCACGCACTCACTCACTCACTCATTCACTCACTCATGTATAGATCATCAATATTCTACTGTACTTCCAGACATGCTACAAAGCTGAAATTTGGCAGACTGATAGAAATTATGACCAAACCCCTGGAAAAAATCAAAAAAACCCAAAATTTTAACTCCCCTCCCCTATACATTTAAAGTTATGTAAAAGTAGCATTGCCCACTTCCAGAAATGCTAGAGAGTTGAGCTTTGGCAGACTGATAGGAACAATGATAAAACTATAGGAAAAAATTAACACCCCAAAATTCTAATTTATTTCCCTCCCCTATAATTGTAAAGTTAAGTAAAAGTAACATTGCCCACTTCCAGACACGCTAGAGAGCTGAGCTTTGGAAGACTGATAGTAACTATGATAAAGTTATAGAAAAAAATTAAAACACCCCAAAATTCTAATTTACTTCCTACTACTTCCTACTTCCCCTATAAATGTACAATCAGAAACGAGTATAATTTATGGTACAATTATGTAAAAGTAACACTGCCCACTTCCAGAAACGCTAGAGAGCTGAACTTTTTAAGACTGAATGACAATATGATAAAACTATATGAAAAAATTTAAAAACACCAACATTTTAATTTACTTCCCTCTCCTATAAATGTACACTTTTATAAAACTAACATTGCTCACTTCCAGAAACGCTAGAGAGCTGAGCATTGGAATGCTGATAGAAATTATGATAAAACCATGGGAAAAAATTTTAAAAGCCCAATATTTGCATTTACTCTCCTCCCCTATAAATGTAAAGTTATGTAAAAGTAACATTACCCACTTCCAAAAACGCTAGAGAGCTGAGCATTGAAAGACTGATAGGAACTATGATAAAAATATAGGACAAAATTTAAAAACACGACAATTTTAATTTATTTCCCTCCCCTATACATGTAAAGTTATGTAAAAGTACCATTGTGCACTTTCAGAAACGCGAGAGCTTTGGAAGGCTGATAGGAACTACGATAAAACCATGGAAAAAAATAAAAAAACCTCAAAAATTTAAGTAAGGCATTGCAAAAGTTTTGAACAATATTCCGCATATTTTACTACTTTAAAAATTAAGTATTATCCAATTCCTTTAAAAAAGAAGTGAAATCATAACAAAAACATTTCATGTAAAAAAAGCCAAGTACACGAAAATGGCATTCCGTAAAAAGAATTGAGATAAAAGTAAAGCCAAGTTCTCCAATACAAATTTCAAAATGAAAGGTTCTTACTAGTTTGGAAATATTTTTCTAAACTTGGCTATCAAAAGAATCTGAAATTTTGTATCTTTCACTTTTTCCATAAGTCTTTTTTTTTTGTTAAGGGCATAGTCAGTGCAAGCACTGAAAACAAGTGGTCCCTTTGAAATGCATGTGCCCCCGGAACCGTTTTCTAAACATTACATCAGGTGGCACAGCAGTCTTTCTGTGTAGTCACTACATCTCCCTTCCGCTCTGGCGATTAGGACTTTGTTACTTTATTTTGTCGTGCTCCTTTACTCTCATTACTGACTAAAACTTCTTTTGGAGACTTCTAGCAATATTTCAATACTCTCAAGCCGTTTGGTATCAAACAATTTCTATTTTACTCTAGTATTATTGTTTGTTCTGAGTGTTCATCCTTACTTTTACTATCCATTATTTCTTTGATAAATTGGGCATCTCATTTATGATTTGTTCTGGTAGTACGTTTCCTTGGTCTATATGTAAGGCTTCTAGCATAATGTTTCGTTTTTCTCTAAACTTTGGGCAATGAATCAGTGTATGATTTGCGTCGTCTATGCCCATACAGTACATACATCTATCGCTTATTGTTTTTCCTATGCGTTTTGTGTATACTTTAAAGTACCCATGATTTGTTAAAATCTGCGTTATTTGATAATTGACATATCTATGTTTACATTCCATCCATCGTTTTATATTTGGTATTAGTCTCTTTGTCCAAACAGCTTTTCCGGTATCTTTTTCCCACCTTTGTCATTTTTGAAGTGTAACCTTTTTAGCTCTCTCTTTCTGTTCTTCTGTGTTGCCGTTTCTTTCTAAAAATAATCTTTCTTCTATTACAAGGTCAATAGGCGGTGTTCCTGCTATGACCTGTAGGGCTTCATTTGATACAGTGCGGTAGGCATTTGCTACTCTTAGTATCGCTTTCCTTTGCACCTTAATTAGGATGTTTTTGTATTTGTCTCTTTTTACCACTTCTCCCCAAATGGGTGTACCATATAGCAAGGTGGATTGTATTACACCATAGAGCAGCTTTCTTTTTGCAGTTGATGGTCCCTTCTTATTTGTCATTAATATATTGATATTGGTGGTTTTTTCTGATGCTTTTTGTATTATTCTTTTAACGCTCTCCAAATGACATATTCTCTCCAATCATTATTCCTAAATATCTAATTGCCTTTTTAGGAACAATTTTAGTTCCATTTAAATTGAACTTTACATCTTTTCGGTCTTTTTTTCCACAGAGTATGACTGATTCAGTTTTTTCTGGAGCCAATTCTAATTTATTGTGTTTCATCCATCTATCTATTTTTTTGAGTGCGTCGTTTGCTTTTTCTGTTAAGTCGGTTTTATTCCTTGCGGTAATTGTAAGACCCAGATCATCTGCGTAATCCGTGGCTGTAACTCCTTCTTCTAGTCTAAGTTTTAGAATTGAATCATAATACATATTCCATAGCAATGGCCCAAGGATTGACCCTTGTGGTATTCCAGCCGAGACATTTAGTGTTTCTTTGCCACATAGTATCGCTCTATCGTTTAGATAGTCTCTAACAACGTTTCTCAGGTATTGGGGTACTCAGTTCGCCAAGCCTTTCCAATATAATTTGCCAAGAGGCTGAGTTAAATGCATTTTTAGTGTTATAAATGCACACCATTTTTCGCCTTCTCCAAGAATTTTTGTTTCTTTTGCTATGTCTATTACCGTTTTTACCGCATCTATAGTAGACTTCCCTTGGCGGAAACCGTATTGGTTAGGTGATATGCCTTCTCTTTCAATGATTTCTCTTTCGAGTCTCTCCTTGATAAGATGTTCGTACAGTTTTGCAAGAGTGTCTGTAAGACAAAGAGGCCTATATCCATTTGGAGCATCATATGATTTTCCCGCCTTATGTATAAGAACGAGTTTGGAAATTTTCCATGCTTCTGGGAAGGTCTGTTGCATCAGCAGTTCATTCATAACTTTTTTTCCATAAGTCTAACAACTGTATATTTTTAGTGACCAAGAGATATCAGGCAAACTAAACTTGGTAGATCTGGCGGGTTCAGAAAGTGTCAAGAAAACGGGTAGTCGAGGCAGCACATTCCAAGAGGGCGTTAACATCAACAAAGGCTTGCTTTCAGTTGGACAAGTCATATCTGCTCTGTCTACGAGGTCCACTTTTGTGCCTTACCGGCAGTCAGTTATCACCAGCATTTTGCAAGGTAAGACTTAAACCTATTTAAAATATTTTAAATCTACGATTTGCGCATCTAATGGGCGATTTTCATTTTTTTTGTAAAAATTATGTCCCTGGGCACTTTTAGGTATCCACGTATATACGAGGTCTGTCTATTAAATAACGAGACTGCGCGCCTAGATGGCGCCCTAGACGGGTGAGATATAGGGTCACTGCATCCTGGAAGCCTGGCTTCCAGGATGCAGTGACCCTAGTGAGATAAAAACGAATAGTGCGTTGGGTATCTAGATATGTTGTCTATGCACGTCCCAAAACACGTTTCCGTCACTATTATAGTATTTGTGCAGTAGCGGTTTGAAACGAACGTATTTTTTTTTAAATTTTACTAAAATGTGTGTTTCTGTATGAAAACGCATTATACCAAATATCAGCCCTTAAATCGCAATACTTATTTTACAATAAATAATTAAAGTTGGAATCGCTGACTGGTATATTCAAACACAGCAAAATGCGCGGCAGCCGCTGTGACGTCACTCCTTAGAAAAATCCCGGGCCCCTTATGAGTATAACGGCCATTCGGTTCATAACTTTTTTATTTATGAATATTTTTTATTTCTGTAAAAACATTCTTTAGGCACTTTTTTAAGAGCAATTTAACTGTCAAATTAAAGTTTATTTGTCACTTTTAGTTTTTGAGATATTACATAAAGTTTATATTTTACTTATGGATTGATCCTTATTTTATTCCTTTTTTAAAATTAGCGTAAAATTTCCTTTAAAATGATGTTTCACACTTAATATTTAATTTTTTTATTTTTTTATATTTTTATTTTTTTATTACCTACTTCTTATTTTTTTTACTTTTTTTAAATAATTTAAAAATAATTTAAACCAATTCTTATTCAGCAAACTAAAAAAAAAGTTAAGAGGTAACTAAAAACTAACAATATAAAAAACAATAAAAAAAATAAAACATAAAATATTAAGTGTGACATGTTATTTTTTTTTAAAAATTACGCTGATTTCAAAAATCGAATAAAAAAAAGGTCATTCCATAAGAAAAATACAAACCTTATGTAATATCTCAAAAACTAAAAGTGACAGATAAAATTTGATTTGACAGTTGAATTGCTCTTAAAAAAGTGCCTCAGGAATCTTTTTACAGTAATACAAAATATTCATAAATAAAAAAGTTACGGGGGTGGGTCGAAAATGCACCAAATTGAGAATATATATCTTGAAAGTAGTTTAAGATATCGATGTGCGGTTTTCGGCATTAATGTTTTAACAAAAATCGAGCTCGTAACATGTAGGTAAGTTTTTTTCTATCTCCTCTAGAAATGGGCGTTTCCTATCAAAAGTGACCAATTTGGACCACTCTGTACCTATGTGGGTAGGTATAAATGAAAATAAATCAGCACTAGTGTTTATAGAGCTCATTCTAAACAGTGTTTTAAATAGGTTCACTTAATTAATATACTTATTTTTAATAAGACTTATTAGTATGGTTATATATATATATATATATATATATATATATATATATATATATATATATATATATATATAATTATTATATTATAGTACTTACAGTACTTAGGTATTTATACTTATTTGCGAGCTTTTACACCACGAACTTCAGCTTGAGAAAAATCCTCCGAATTTTTAATGTATAATGCAGTCATAAACATATCAACTCCAGGTAAATTGTCTGATTGTCCTTTTATAAACCTCGCATCAACCATTTTCAGTCTTTAACAGAATCACAAAACACTAAATTAAGAAAATTTAGACAAAACTACGTCCGGAAATAACTGAACACCACGTTCAAAGCTCCAATAAGTACAATATCAATTATTTACGTGTTGTTTCAATGTCGGATCCAAAGGCGTGACGTCACAACCAATGGCAGCGCGTTTTAAGAACCGGTCAAGTTATTCAAATTTCAAACCTTTATTTCTCAGCTAATTTAATTGGTATTGGAATTTTTCTTTTTCTAGGAAGTTTCTTATGATAATACCTTACGATTTTAATTGTTTTTAAAGGATTCGATTTTTTGAGCAAGTTCCCTATAAACTCTGACTGAGTGCTATAAATTGCTGCAAGAGGCCTATGGCCTATCCCAAGTAACATAATTACCACTCAAGGTTTTATTAATTTGGTTCCAAGGTTATTTAGAGGGTGCTGTTATGGCTTTTAGGATCAATTTGGCTACAAAAAGGTAATTTATATTGCCAATTACCTAAAGAGGTGTTATACAACCAAAAAGTGTTCTTCTGTTCCTTTTAGATACTTTTGGTTTTATTGATTTCTGATTTATAAAGGTGGTCTTATAAAACCCTTTTACCTAAAGTTTTTAAAAATAAATAAATATAAACTTTGGTCTTTTAGTTTTTTCATTACTTAAGGTCATAACAAAAGTGTTTTATAATAGAGCTAAAAGGTTACCTTATATCCTTTTGTTTGTGGAGTTACCAGTAGTTTAATATGATTATATAGGCGGCCATATAGAACCTAGTTTCCTTAAGGTTTTTAAGAGTGGTAAATATAAACTTTAGACTTTTGGTTTTTGCCATTACTTTTAGGCATTTTAAACAGGTTTTATTGCAAGGCTTAAAGGTAAACTTAATTCTTTTTTTGTTTATAGTTACCCATAGCTGCATATTAAATATTATTTAAATAGGCAGTCATATAAAACTTTGTTTCCTTAAGGGTTCTAACAGAAGTAAATAAATACTTTCGTATTTTAGTTTTTACTAGTACTAGTACAGATTGGTACCTACCTATTGCAAGATTGATTATTTATTATCCTCCTGGGTAGGGCACCCAAGCCTAGATAAGGCCTGTTTAAACGGCCAATATAAGAGGTTTCCCTCCAACCTGCAGGCACAACGGATATCATTGCACTGGCCCTCCTGATTGTGTGCAAATTGCTAAAAATTGATTGATTGATAAAAAACATTTAAATTTAACACTTTAAAAAACAAATACAAAAAATTTAAGTGAGGTTATGTTCACTATGTTTGTGTTGGCTTTGGTTTACCTTCTCTTTTTTATTGGTTTCATAAGCGCACTTAAAAATCCTTGTTGCGATAGAGTAACAAATAAAACCAAGTGACCACTATAAAACGATAATGGCGTATATAGAATTATTTTAAAAATATTGTAAACAGAAAATATTTATCTAGTCGTTTTGGCAGTGTTTTTTAACAATAATTTTACTTTAATTTTGATTTATGTAAACCAAACAGACTTTTTTAATGGTGAATAGTGTAAATTATTTTTTTTATTTTAAATATTTGTTATTTAGTTCTCAGAAAACTATTAAAAAGCATTTGTGAGCTGGCGCGCTTGTTTTGAGAGCTTTTCAGATACGATTTTATCAGAAAAATAAGTCAGGCAGACAATTTGATGATCCACAAAACGGCAAACTCCTCATATATAGGTATATTTTTATGTGATACAATAATTTTGGGACTCTGACATTTTTGGCAATTTTATGACCTAAATTATTTTATATAGCCATTGTGAATCTAAAATATCGCTAAAGCTTTTATAGGAAAAATTATTTACTTTAATTATGGTATTCAACCGAATTGCCAGGATACAAAATCTAGTTTTATAACAGGATAGAGGACGTTTCTGAGTTGCTTTTAGAACCTGGCATAATAGCTTTAGGCTCTAAAAGGTTCTATACTGGTGGAATCGCTAGAGGGCGAAGCTAGCGTTTATTTCTTATGGTTTTATAATGAGTTTAATACATAGGTTGGGGAGTCCCATTTAGGAGGTCTAAGGGGTATATAAGCGTAATGGGAACGTGCTAGCGACCAAACATTGAAACTAATGGTTTTAAGGAAAGGCGCTGGCAACCTTTTAGCTTCTGCTATAAATAAAGAAATGTTACTTGGGATGTCGTGCGCGGGTTTTTGAGTGGTGTAAGCGCTTTAGTGAGGGCCGAGAGACCACTGAAGATGACCAGCGCCCAGGTCGCCCTGTGACTGTTTCAACTCCAATGTTGATCGTTTTTTTTCGACATTATCGGTATCGTGATGACTGAATGGGTTCCACAGGGTCAAACTGTCAACCAGACTTACTATTTGTCAGTTTTGGCAACACTACGAGAACAAGTTCGTAAAAAACGGTCCCAGTTGTGGAAGAACAACTCGTGGATTTTGCACCAGGATAACGCACCTGCCCATACCGCACTATCTGTGAAGAAGTATTTGGCCAGTAAGTGCACTCCTGTGCTCAAACACCCGCAGTACTTACCAGATTTGGCACCGTGCGACTTTTTTTTTGTTTCCAAAGATAAAATCTGCTTTGAAAGGAACCCGATTTGAGTCAGTCGATGGAAGCGGTAAAGCAAAAAACGGCAGAGCTCAGAAAGGGCCTCACCAAAGAAGACTTTCAGCACTGCATCGATCAATGGGAAAAACGTATGGAAAGGTGTGTGGCGAGGGGAGGGGAGTATATTGAAGGGGAGCATTCGAATGTAGAATAATTTTTATAATAAAACCCTTTTTCTTAACCAGTCTCGTTATTTAATAGCCAGACCTCGTATATTATCTAATTGTCCAAAAACCACCATATATCATAATATATGTATGTGAAAAATCAACATTTATTTGGTCCCCAGGGTTTTCAGTTAGAAATTAGTATAAATCTGTGTTTGTGCTTTTAATATTAATCATTTAAAAGCTGAGTGGTCTAAGATTGAGGTCACAATACTTTATAAGGTACCAGTGGGCAAAAAACGTACGGAGTTGTCAAAAAAGTAGATGCAAAATTTTGATATCTTTTGTGGTTTACAAGTTATATATTTTTCAAAATTATGTATTCAGGTGTGTGTCCCTAACTTTTATTGTTCTAAAATAGTCTTTAAGTCAAGCAAGCAAATATTATCAAGTACTGGGTAAAACTGAAAATCAAAAATATGAGGTTCAGGTGCCTCATAATAAAATATTGGAAAAGAGTTTAAAAAAACTTTTGTGGAGTGTCAGAAAACCTCTCAATTCACTAAATGTATGTCTTTTAAAAGAAAATTGCTTTGTTTGCTTTCCAAAAAGTTTTTCTCTGTTTCTTTCTGATTTGTAATGAACTTGAAGGAATCGTGAACATCCATATTAAATTGTGACCAACGAAAATAACGTATAATTTTGCGAATAACCAATAGCTCCTTAGATTCACCTGTTTTGAAGGATCACTCAACGTTAACAACTACGTCTCCTTGATCGCCTGCGTCAAGGCTAACGTGACGTCACCTAGACCTTACAAACGCTAGACTTTGCTCAGCGCGCCAAAAAAATTTAAAGTTACGCTGAAGTCAACCAGATCATTACAAAATACAAAAAAGAAGACATCGAAACTTTTCCGACTGTCAAAAGTGCCAGAGTACCTTGCCTTGAACCAAGAAATCTGTGTCTTTATACCAAAATGATTTATTTGCTTCCCAAACTCTTTTTCATTGTTTCTTTTTGATTTGCAATGATCTTGGAAGAATCGCAAAAATAACGTATATTTTTTGTCAATAACTATCTTTAGATTGACTGTTCTGTAGGATCGCTCAACCTTGAGAACTACGTCTCTTTGATCGCCTGCGTTAACGCTAATCCCGCTGCCATCACACATCCTAACTTTTCCAACTGTCATAAGTGTCACAACACCAAACCACTAAATCTGTGTCTTTTTATTGCAAAATCTTTTGTCCGCTTCTGAGACCAGCTTTCTTTCTTTTCTGATTTGTAATGATCTTGGATGGATCTCCAACATCCATATTAAATAGTGAATAACGTAATTACTTTTTGCGCGAATAACCAATAGCTCTTTATAGAATCGCTCAACGTTGACAACTACGTCTCCTTGATCGCATGCGTCAACGCTAATTCCGATGACGTCACCGGGACCTTTCAGACGCCGGTCTGTCTTTTAATAGCAAAATCCTTGGTCTGCTTCTGAAGCCATATTTCTCTGTTTCTTTTTGACTTTTTAAAATAATCGCGAACCAAAAGCCCCTTCAGATTGAAATTTTTTGTAGGATCGCTCAACATCGACAACTACGTCTCCTTGATCGCCTGCGTCAACGCTAATCCCGATGACGTCACCGAGACCCTTCAAACGCTCGACTTTGCTCAGCGTGCCAAAAAAATCAAGAGTAATCCTGAAGTCAACCAGATCATTACGAAATATAAAAAGAAACACATCCTAACTTTTCCGACTGTCAAGTGTCAAAACACCTGAAACAACTAAATCTGTGTCTTTTTATAGCAAAATCTTTTGTCTGCTTCTAAACCCGTAGGGTCGCTCAACGTTGAAGTTACTTCTCTTTGATCGCCTGCGTCAACGCTAATCCCGATGACGTCACCGAGACCCTTCAGACGCCCGTCTGTCTTTTAATAGCCAAATCCTTGGTCTGCGTCTGAAACCATATTTTTCTGTTTTTTTCTGATCTCTCCAACATCCATATTAAATTGTGAATAACGTAATTACTTTTTGCGCAAATAACCAATAGCTCATTAGATTAACCTGTTTTATAGGTTCGCTTAACGTTGAGAACTACGTCTCCTTGATCGCATGCGTCAACGCTAATTCCGATGACGTCACCGGGATATTTCAGACGCCCATCTGTCTTTTAATAGCAAAATCCTTGGTCTGCTTCTGAAGCCATATTTCTCAGTTTCTTTCTGACTTTTTAAAAGAATCGCAAACCAAAAACCCCTTCAGATTGAAATTTTTTGTAGGATCGCTCAACGTCGACAACTACGTCTCCTTGATCGCCTGCGTCAACGCTAATCCCGATGACGTCACCGAGACCCTTCAAACGCTCGACTTTGCTCAGCGCGCCAAAAAAATCAAGAGTAATCCTGAAGTCAACCAGATCATTTCGAAATACAAAAAAGAAAACATCGCAACTTTTGCGACTGTCAGAACACCTCTCAAACGATCAAATCCAAGTCTTTTGATGCAAACTCAATCTGTCAAAAGAATGGCCAGTCAATATATGATGCCCATGATCAGCGAGAGCCACAGCAAGTCTGAGGTGGAGAATAGTAACATGTCGGTTGAGTCTTCGGTTGCTTCAGTTAGTACTACTACCAGTACTAACAGTGAGATTACTCAGCAAACCTTGAGGTAGGTTTAAAATGATATACTCCTTGCCATAGGCATTTACACTTTTGTAACATTTCCAACCTCTTTATTTATCATATGCATACCAACAGCAACAAAAAAAATCTGAAAAATGGCATGTCTTTGAGTTGTTGTTATCTGTGCGTTTGTTTTGTCAACCAACAGTCCAGCATCTTTTTATCCAGAGACAATGACAGTTTTACCTTGAATTTTATACCAACATAACATATTTACTTCTCAAACAAGTTTCATGGCTAATCGGGCAAAAAGGAGTTTTTTTGTTTTCCTTATATTTTTCCGTGGGTAGCCTGAAAGCTTAACCTCACGGGGGTCCAAGATCTAATGGACACCTAATAAGTGTTGACAGTTAACCGTTTCGTCCTTATGGGACTCCTCAGAACACTGCTGGTCAATGTGACAAATCTTGCGAAGTTAATCAGACGGTTTTGTCCCTAATTAAATGTAATTAGTGAGCGAATCATAGCAAGAGGCGCCATCTACCGAGATACGAGAGAAACAAAAAACCAAAAGCAGGGAAAAACACTGCTATACAATATCGATCAATGAAAAGATCGAATGCAATTAAAAGAAAACAACTATAGTCCGTGACCTACGACAGCTCTTTGTCTTTTCAGGCCGGATCAACACAGATTGCATTTTTACCCGTCTTCAAGACAGTGAGCGTCAATCAACGGAATTTTTAAGCCAAATAATACTAACAAACGTGGAATTTCGTACCCGTGAATTTAAAAATCAAACAAGTTTCGTGGCTAATCGGGCAAAAAGGAGTTTTTTTTGTTTCCCTTATATTTTTCCGTGGGTAGCCTGAAAGCTTAACCTCACGGGGGTCCAAGATCTAACGGACACCTAATAAGTGTTGACAGTTAACCGTTTCGTCCTTATGGGACTCCTCAGAACACTGCTGGTCAATGTGACAAATCTTGCGAAGTTAATCAGACGGTTTTGTCTCTAATTAAATGTAATTAGTGAGCGAACTATAGCAAGAGGCGCCATCTACCGAGATACGAGAGAAACAAAAAACCAAAAGCAGGCAAAAACACTGCTATACAATATCGATCAATGAAAAGATCGAATGCAAATAAAAGAAAACAACTATAGTCCGTGACCTACGACAGCTCTTTGTCTTTCAGGCCGGATCAACACAGATTGCATTTTTACGCGTCTTCAAGACAGTGAGTGTCAATCAACGGAATTTTTAAGCCAAATAATACTACCAAACGTGGAATTTCGTACCCGTGAATTTAAAAATCAAACAAGTTTCGTGGCTAATCGGGCAAAAAGGAGTTTTTTTGTTTCCCTTCTATTTTTCCGTGGGTAGCCTGAAAGCTTAACCTCACGGGGGTCCAAGATCTAATGGACACCTAATAAAAGTTGACAGTTAACCGTTTCGTCCTTATGGGACTCCTCAGAACACTGCTGGTCAATGTGACAAATCTTGCGAAGTTAATCAGACGGTTTTGTCTCTAATTAAATGTAATTAGTGAGCGAACTATAGCAAGAGGCGCCATCTACCGAGATACGAGAGAAACAAAAAACCAAAAGCAGGCAAAAACACTGCTATACAATATCGATCAATGAAAAGATCGAATGCAAATAAAAGAAAACAACTATAGTCCGTGACCTACGACAGCTCTTTGTCTTTCAGGCCGGATCAACACAGATTGCATTTTTACCCGTCTTCAAGACAGTGAGCGTCAATCAACGGAATTTTTAAGCCAAATAATACTAACAAACGTGGAATTTCGTACCCGTGAATTTAAAAATCAAACAAGTTTCGTGGCTAATCGGGCAAAAAGGAGTTTTTTTGTTTCCCTTATATTTTTCCGTGGGTAGCCTGAAAGCTTAACCTCACGGGGGTCCAAGATCTAATGGACACCTAATAAGTGTTGACAGTTAACTCCTTTTTGCCCGATTAGCCACGAAACTTGTTTGATTTTTAAATTCACGGGTACGAAATTCCACGTTTGTTATATTTATTTCTTATTATGTTTCTGGGTAGGAAATATGTTTATTTCATGTCAAAGTCACAAAAGAACTGTGTATGGCAAGGTGTGGGTATATGAAAGATCCAAAATAAGGCACCTTTTTCTATTCTGCCTCAATTTTTATTTGTGTACATTTGTGCAAAATCTTTATGTTATTGATTTTAGTCCAGTAATCAGAAAATACATAAGTAAAATGGAACTTTCTCTTATGGACCACTTGGAAACGGTTGTCAGAAAAACGATACAGAGCGCCCAGACGCCTTTTGTTCAAAGACATGTTGAAAATAACAAGGAAAATACGCCGTAAGTATTTACTTTGTTAAGCAGCTCTTATCTAAAGATAAAGGGGTCACTTTGGCAACGCTTTTTAAAGAAATTCGTTCACATCAATAATTTTATTTTTGTTTTAAAGGCTGCAATGGAACAAAATTCAAAACGAAGTGTCAAAACTGGTCAGAAGTGAGTTAGCTCAGATGACAGTCAAAACAATTCGAGCTACTAGTAGTCCATTAAATGAGGCTGATAAAAATAAAATTCGTAGAGTTTTGGTAAGTGTGACTCAGAGATCCGACTCTAAATTATTTTTTGAAATATAAGTGTGCGGAAAGTATCACCTTTTTGTACTACTTTTCCCCACGCTTCCAAAAATCTAATTGGTAGGTCCTTAACAGCCCAACTTTCAAACAGTTGTCAAAAACCGCCCAAAATGGTGTAGATGTCTAGACATATAAAATGTATGAATTTAAAAAACGCTTGCTTATAAAAAAAAATATGATTTTCGCACGCTGGAATAAAATTTAATATTCCCAAATATTGCGGAAAGGTTCTTTTTCGTTCTTGATTGTTGGCCGAAGGACGCGTAGCAGAGTTCGGCCAACGGCAATCGCGTGTCGAAAAGTAACATTTTCCGCACTTGTTAGGAAATTGTTAGCTATTGCATTACAATAATTTGGCCATCATTATTAAAAAAAGATAGGGATAGCCTCCAAAAGCTACAGAATTCGTGTTTGAGATACTCGTTTAATGTCAGAAAATATGATCATATAACACCAAGCTTGCTTCAATCTAAGTGGCTAACTATAGGTGAAAGACATGAACTCTGTTTAGCACGCTCTGTCTATAAAATAGTAAAAACTAAAGAACTAGCATATCTGTGGTCCACTCACTAAGTACGGGTCACCGTGAACTGCTTAGAATTCCCAAACATCGTACATCAATGTGCCAGGGTTCATTTACATATACAGCAGCTAAACTTTACAATCAGATTCCTAATGACGTCAAATCTGCACCTAGTTTAGGCATCTTTAGTAGAAAGCTCCGTAAATATATCCTCGAAAGACGTTAAAATGGTTTTATATACAGGGTGTCATTAAAAGTTTGTAAAAATAAGAAAAAAAGTTCATATCAACATAGGTCCTAAAATGCATAGTAGGGGAGCTACGGGCACCAAAAGGGTTAATATCGAAAATGGTTTTTTTTATACAGCAACTTTAAAAAGCTATGGAATTTTACAAAAAATTGCAGATGTTAATTAATTTTGACTCTTCACATTCTGGTAAGGTAAAAAAATAATTACTTAACTCAAAAGGGTACTTTTGGTAGGGGTGGGGGGTTGTTTTAACAAGCATTTTTTTTTGTCTTGCATTTTTTTACATTTTGAGTTCATTTTTAAAAACTACTCCCTTTTTTAAGTAAAAAAGGTACGCTTGTCTAAAGTCGCCCAGAGCAACGGTTTACGAGGTAATTGAGCGTAAAGATTTTTAGTACCTTAGAATTTTTTTTTGTATTGCATTTTTTTACATTTTGAGTCCATTTTTAAAAACTACTCCCTTTTTTGAGTAAAAAAGGTACTCTTGTCTGAAGTCGCCCAGAGCAACGGTTTACGAGATAATTGAGCGTAAATTTTTTTAATACCTCCCATAAGCAGAATAACTTTTACGTTCAATTATCTCGTAAACCGTTGCTCTGGGCGAATTTGAAGTAGAGAACCTTTTCGACGTAAAAAGGTGAGAAGATTTCCAAAATGCACTTAGAATGTAAAAAAATACAATCCGAAAAAAAAATTAAGTACCTCCCATAAACAGGATAACTTTTACAATCAATTATCTCGTAAACCGTTGCAAAAATGGACTCAAAATGTAAAAAAATGCAATACAAAAAAAACTTGTTAAAACAACCCCTACCAAAAGTACCAATTTGAGTTATGTAATTATTTTTTTACCTTACCACAATGTGAAGGGTCAAAATTAATTAACATTTGCAATTTTTTGTAAAATTCCATAGCTTTTTAAAGTTGCTGTGTAAAGAAAACCATTTTCGATATTAACCCTTTTGGTGCCCGTAGCTCCCCTACTATGCATTTTAGGACCTATGTTCATATGAACTTTTTTTCTTATTTTTATGTGTACTATCACCTGTCAAAGTTTGTTACAAACTTTTAATGACACCCTGTATAGATTGTAAGTTTTTGTATAATTGTTTTTTTACACATTCATATTTTTTAATTCTTCTCAACTGAACAACTTACATAAACATATAGTTTAATATTTTTTGATATAATAATGATAAAATATACATATTTAGCTTATTCAATTATAACAACTTCTTATAAGAATATTTTTTCGTAAATTTAGTGGTTGTATATAGAGCAGCTTAGGCTGGAAACCGCCACTATAGGTTAGAAATATTTGTAATTAATTATTGTATTTTATAAATAAAGGCATATTGAATTGAATTGAATTGAAATATACTATTTTATTGGGGGGCGCTGGTAGATTTTAAAATACAATACCCTGTAAATTTTTGAAAGACAAGACGCTAGCCCTACCAAGTCCCCTTTCAATCCCTGACTTCGCATGCGCAGATCTACCAATATTATTTACCTCATGTATTAGAATAGATGAATACAGGGTGATTTTCACTTGAATGATTCTAACCACATGAAAATAGAAAGTTTCAAAAACCTAACCTAATCAAATCTAATCGAACCGAACCAAAGCAAACTGAACCAATAATTTTTTCAAAAAAAAAAACTTTCCTGACTTCCTGCCCGGGATCCTAGAGAATGTGAATCCGAACCGAACCTAACTAAACTGAACCTAACCTAACCAAATTAAACTACAACACGTACTGCTAATTAGGTTTAGTTGGGTAGGGTTAGGTTTGGATAGGTTCGGTTCGGTACGGTGAGTGGAAGGAAGTCAGGAAAGTTTTTTTTTTGAAAAAAATATTGGTTTAGTTTTCTTTGGTTCGGTTCGGTTAGATCTGATTAGGTTTCGTTAGGTTAGGTTTTTGAAACTTTCTATTTTCATGTGGTTAGAATCATTCAAGTGAAAATCACCCTGTACATCTGTTCTAATACATGAGGTAAATAATATTGGTAGATCTACGCTTGCGAAGTCAGGGATTGGAAGTGGACTTGGTAGGGCTAGCGTCTTGTTTTTGAAAGCAGTTCGTTGTTTAAGAGGGTTTTACACTTTTTTTGGCAGAGTTTTGCAAATTTTGAAAAAATCTTTTTTGCACTTTTATGAAGAGAACTAAATGTACCGCGCAGGCCAAGTACCCATAAATGGTCTTTCGAAGAAAGAATGGAGATCAAGTTTTCCAATACACATTTCAACATGAAAGGTTCTCACTAATTTGAAAATGTTTATTTAAACTTGGCTATACGGCTGCATAATTGACTTTGACTGTAATAGCAAATCTTTAATAAACTCAAATTAGTAAGAATTTTTCATTTTGAAACGTGTATTAAAAAACTTGGCTATACTTTGATCTCAATTATTTTTTCGGAATACCATTTTCACGTACTTGGCCTTTTTTACATGAAATGTTTTTGTCATGATGTTCTTTTGTTCAAATAACCATGTTTTAGAGCTACGACAGTCCCGAAATCACCGAAGTCAAAACACGACTCACTACAGAGATTCTAAGCAGTCCGTACTGTTTCAAAATACCCGCGGTACCTGTAGTTACAAAAGGACGGAGACCAAAGAACCAATCGAGGAATTCGAAGGATGACTTTCCTCTTGCTGGCGAGAGGTAGGTAACAAGTTATTTTTTATTTAAACGGTTTTATTTAGCTTGTCTCCCTATCAGTGGCGGCTCGTGAAGTATAAGAATGGGTGTGCGCTATAATAAGTGAGTCGAAATAAATTTAAAATAAATAAAGTTAAAAAAATTTGCATATTTATTTGTAGCCAAATAAAAGAACTTATGGTGCCCACTAGGTAATAAGATTGTCAAAGTAAAAAAAAGCAGGTCTCCAATAAATAAAAATATGCCTACACAAAAAAAATTATCTACAGTATACATACATATTAGTTTTTAGCCAACGATGGATAACATTAATTCAATGTACAAAACCGTTTTATCTTAGCTTTTGATTCAAATACCATTTCATATTGTAATGTTCGTATACGTTGATTCAATGTTATCCGGTCATCGGCTGAAAATTAATGTTAAATTGATATTACGCACCTTTTTGTCAGTCCTGCTTTTTGTTTAGTTTCCTAGTCCTTAAATAATAATAATAACGAGTTTATAACATCACATCCACAAATCCAGTTGTTTTTTGGTAAATATCTTTTAAAATTCCTACCTTCTTTTCTTTTGAAGCAAGTTTGCGATAATTCTAGTTCTGGAGTCGGCCTTCCTAATCTTTTAATTTCAATTTTTTGATTTAAATTAAAGGAGGAAAAGCTTGCTATAATGTTTTGTACAGAATTAAGTCTTGAATTACTTCCAGGATTACTCGAACCCGAACTTATAACTGCCTGAGACATATTCGACACTTGTAGATAATAATTAACCCAAAAATTACAAACAAGAAGCCGAAAACAGCATAAAATTCACTTAAAAATTGCGTAAATAAATTTTAATTACGCCCAATACACGCATACTAACGATAATATAAACAGTAATCAGCTGAGAACTATAAAAAACGATGCAAGTGTGTATTGATTTAGCGCACCAGCCCGCCCTTTTCTCGGCCGATATCCCGAGCATTTCCGATCCAATTGCGTGGCAAAAATTGGATTAAAGAGGAACGCCGAATCCACGCGCACCTCCAGATTCAAGCCCGCCCTCTCATATCTCTAGATTCAAGCGAGGCGATCGAAGGCCACCGTATGCGGCAGCAAGCGTCAACTCGAAAATATATTAATTACTTCCGTTAATGGCCGATAGATGCCACTAGCGGGATCGGGATCATTAAAAAATAAATAAAAAACAACAGTAATTATTTAATAATAGTTTGTATTTATTTTTTTTCTTATTTTTGCTGGGGGTGCGCGCGCACCAGCGCTCCTATGGACGAGCCGCCCCTGCTCCCTATTATTGATTGTTTTAACCTAAAGTATCTGTCAAATGTAGAGCAAATCCCGAGGCAAATCCTTAAAATTTGACAAAAATCTAATCCAATGCCAACTATCAAAGAACAAGCATGAATTAAACATTACAGTAAAAAAGCATCTCTTTATTTGCCTGTATCAATACCAGTATCGAACTTCGCATTTGCAGAATCATTATGGGACTTCCAAGCACGGTGCCTAGAATAGCCGGTGTTCGGATTTTATATATACAGGGTGTCCCAGAACTAATGGTACATAGTCAAACTGTATATTCCCTGGGTCAAAATATTACGATTTAGCCATACTTACCTTAGTCCAAAAGTTCGTACTAACCGAGATACAGGGTGTTAAGCTTTATTTTTTCAATTCGATTTTCTTTAATAACTTTTTTACTAATTAATATTTTTGCGAAAAATAACCTGCGTGCAAGTTTTTTTGAAATTGGCAAGACGATTCCGTTGAAAATTTTGATGTACAATGTACAGGGTGTTCCTTGGACCACTGCCATTGCATTAAAATCAGTGTATTTTTTTTGTGCCTCGGTGTATACCAGTTTTTTATGTAAAATAATGGATTTCCCATCCTTTTTATGTAAAAAAGTTATACTGGTTTAAAGTTGCTCAGAGCAACGGTTTTTGAGATTTTTGCATTTAAAGTTTTTATTGCATGTGAGTGATATGCCTAATTTATGTATGATACTTTCTTCAATTATTTCTACTAATTAATATTTTTGTGATGTAAAATGTACAGGGTGTTCTTTGGACCACTACTATTGCATTAAAATCATCTCAGTGTATTTTTTTGTCCCTCGGTGTATACTTAAGGTTTTTAAACAGAATAATATTTTAGTCTTTGTTTGAAACTGGTAGACAATGATTATGTAGAAATAAAATTTCGGACTTCCATTGTCTTTATTTTTATACAGACAGACAGACAGACAGACAGACAGGCGGCGCAACAAAAAAGTTTCAAAAGCATCTGAAACGCAAAGATATATAAAATTTTTGAAATCGGAGGAACTTCTTATTTCTCGAAAAAATTAGGATCACCGTAGCTCACACTACTTTAGTATAGTAGTAGTGTGAGTTAAAAGTTTTGATTATACCTAATATGTATGAAGTAGGTAAGAATTTAATCACAAATCCTTTACGCATACAATAAAAACTTCTGATTCAAATATCTTGAAAACCGTTGCTCTAAGCGACATCTAAACGCTACAACTTTTTTACTTAAAGAAATTAATGTTTTTAATAGAATCTTATATACACCGAGAAACAAAAAATTTAGACCTATTTTAATGTAACGGTACCGACCTAGAGAACACCTTGTATATTTGAATTTTTGTTTACCAAAATTAAATCGTCCATGCCCAAAAACTACCAAACCCAATTTTTTAAAAAAACTTACAGGCTGGTTAGTTTTTGCAAAAATATTAATCAGTAAAGACGTTATTAAAGAAAATCGAATTGAAAAAATAAAGTTTAACACCCTGTATCTCGGTTAATACCAACTTTTGTACTAAGGTAAGTATGGCTAAATCGTAATATTTTGACTCAGGGAATATACAGTTTAACCATGTACCATTAGTTCTGGGACACCCTGTATATGTCGAATTTTCACGTCACTGGAGGTCCACCTGATTTTTGTAAAAAAAGTTAGATAGGTTATTTCGTTAATGAACATCTAATATTTTTTGAATTTTTTGAAAACCAAGACAATTTTCCAACTGGTTTTAGTACATCCTTACAAAATATAATTTTTTAGACGTATTGTCGTTATTTTTTTTTAGCCCGCTTTATTTTTTATTACACAAAACTTAAAATAAAGTCATACTGAATATGATAATTTAGTATCAAAGGTAAACCAAGGACTTAAGAAGTAAACAAAGATGTAGGTTAACGGATTACTTTTGAAGCTGAAACGAACACATTATTTTCTTAGAATTTTAATTTTTGTGTAAAGAAAAATGAAGCGGACTCAAAAAAGTAACGAGTAATGTGTCTCAAAAATATTATTTTATAAAATATACTAAAAAACCAGTAGGAAAACTGCCTTAATTTTCAAAAAATTCAAAAAATATTAGTTGTTCATATCATATCTAACTTTTGTCAGCTGGACCACCTGTGACGTGAAAAATTCGACATATAAATATATATATATATATATATATATATATATATATATATATATATATATATATATATATATATATATATATAAGATCCGAACACCGGTCTATTCTGGACACCGTGACTTCCAATACCCTACGTGGAACGAATAGCTTCGGCACACGTAGGGTATCGCTGGCCCTAACGCATCCAAACCAATTTCTGTATTCTTTGGTTTTCAAAGGTGAAGTTCTGGCGTCCAAAACGAAAAGGTTTTAACTGCATCTTATGCGAAACTAAGATAATCCCCTTTAGTAAGAATTCTTTAGTAGCGCTTCAATATAACACTGTAATTTTGACAGTTACAATAAATCTATATGGTTTCGCTTTGGACGGCAGCTTTGCTTTTTAACTTTTTTATCTGATAACGCATTAGAATTTGTTACGGATAATGATAGTGCTGCCATTTTACCCTATTAACGGCTGGCTGACAAAAGTTAAAGTGAGAAATTCCAAACAGACGCCGCCCTGCTATTGATTGGTGATTGGCAACAGATGTTTTTGTTTCCTTATTACCTTCCTAGCCCGTGCAGCAATGGCTAAGGAAGGTATTGTTTTTGAGGAAAAATTTAGTTCTTCAATTTTTGGTTTCAGCAGGAGTAGCAATAATCTGTCAATTTCCCCCATCGAAGCAGAAGGTAGTCAAACATCAGTACGACGCAGCACGAGGTTGTCAGTGAAGAACAACAACAACAATACTTTAGATATATCGAATGTATCATATAATCAGAGCAACTTAGGTAAATATTCAAGTAAGTGACAATGATGTTGCAATCGCTGATTCATTAAAAGACTTTTAAATTATAGAAAATGTTATTTTTTATATTTATTTATTTATTATTTATTTATTCAACAGTATCAGGTCATTCTAAATCGAATAAAAATAGGGTAATTCCATAAGAAAAATAACAACTTTATGCAATATCTCAAAAACTAAAAGAGTGAGATAAAAACCGTTTAAATCTGTCAATTCTTCAAGAACATTTCTTGTAAGATTTGTACCTCAAACGAATAAAAATGAAGATACAACATTTGCTCAGCAATGAATAAGAATTTCAAAAATATTTTTTATTATAAAAAAACAGTGAGGTTTCATTATTTTCTTCAAAAATACCAACGCCACTAACGCCAGTGATCGAAATAAACATTTTGTATGTCAGAAAATACCTTTTGATAAATAAAAATTTTACAAAAATATCTACAGATCAGTATTACAATACAATATTAACAAAAAAATAATTTTTTGGGCAATCTTTAACAAATTAAAAGAAGTTCACAAGTAGTTGTTTGTCCAAATGGAACCAAGAATTAACCACAATAACACCCTGTTATTTAAACAAAAAAATTTTATATACTTGTCAGGCAATATAACGTCAGAAAAATATAGTGAACCTTATATTTTAGATACATCCAAAAGAAGGAAACAAAAGGCCAATAAATCTACAAACCAGAGCATCACAAATACGTCGAAAAGGGACAAAAGCTCTGCTAAAGAAACTTCATTCGCTGAATATTCCTCAATAATGGCCGAAAAGACTGGGTTGGATTCTCCACATTTGCTTCAAGAAAGTATTTGGTAAGTTTTTTTTTAATTTCAGGTTCATTTTAACTTGACTTATTAATTTTTAAGTTTCATATGGCAAAAGACAAAATGCAAGAGTAGCAAAAAATACTCTGCCAATATATGGGCCCCTAAGCTCACATTAGGTACTATAGTTATAGTGTACGTGTGCGCTAATATAACTAAAAACTGAAATATATTTTATTTAACTCCAGACTAAATTACCTTTTGTTTGATACCACACAAGCCATGTTTTGACTTAAACTCACATTTTTGAAATCTACCCCCACCCTTAAAAAAACAAAAACTAAAATGTATTTTGTTAAACTCCGGACTCAATTACCTTTCGTTTGATATCACACACGCCATATTTTCACTTAAACTCTAATTTTTAAAATATACCCCCACCCTTTTTTTTAAATAAATTAAAATGTATTTTGTTTAACTGCAGACTCAATTACCTTTCGTTTGATATCACACACGCCATATTTTCACATAAACTCTAATTTTGAAATCTACCCCCACCCTTTTATTTGGTTTGTGTTCGGTGGATTTTGTTCATTTTTAAATGGGACCATCTCGACCCAAGACCCAGCCTAGGTACCAAATTTCATTAAAATCGGCCAAGCGGTTTTTGAGTTATACGCGTTGGTCGTTACAGACAGACAGACAGGCGGCGCAACAAAAAAGTTTCAAAATCATCTGAAACGCAAAGATATATAAAAAAATTTGAAATCGGAGCAACTTTTTTTTTCTCGAAAAAATTAGGATCACCATAGCTCACACTACTATAGTATAGTATATGTGTGAGCTAATATTTCCTATTACCCATGTTTGAGTTCCGCCTTTGAGTATATGACTCATGTAATTTAGTCAATGGTTCCGCTCAACACTGCAGTGACCCTAAGTGACCTTAGGGTCACTGCATCCTGGAAGCCTGGCGTCTCCATCACTACGTCTTCGTGATGCAGTGACCCTAAAGTGACCTGTGTAGCCAGCGCCACCAAATGACACGGAATTTAATAGAAGCTCTCTAAAACACAATCGCGCACTTTCTACGTACGTCAAAATTCCTATGTTAACCTCCGTGAGTTTGCGGCGTTCCACGGAAGCCGTTAACGACATGTGACGTTCAAATGTCAACAGTGTCGAATTGCGTTAGTCGCCGACCGTTTTTGGCACGACCAAAAACTATCTATTATTATTTAATATTATTTGACAATACATCTTTTTCAACAAACGCAGTTCCGATACGACAATCCCAAAGCAAAAGCCATCGACTCAAAGAATGAGCGTGCGCGTAGCACCCAGGAAGAACTGCACATGCTTAAACCACAGTCGGAGCTTCAAAACGACAAAGTCCAAGAGAAAGAGTATGACTTTCTCAACTGCTAGGACACCAAGCAAGGCGGTGAACAAGAGGATTATAAAACTAAAAAGGTAAGCTTGCAGTCCATGTACAGGGTGTGCCAAATTGGATGTGTTTGAGGGGTTTTAGGGAAGATAGAAAAAACTGACCTCCCACTTGCCAGGCTCGATTTTCAAGAGATAATTAAATGTGAAAACCTTAGAGCATTCAATTAACTATAGGAAGCATTGTCAAATTTTGTGGTAGTTTAACATCTGCACAGGGGCAAAGGGTTATTTGTTTATTATTAATCTACAATAAATAAACACGGGATTTCTCGTTGCCAAGTTTGGCGGTAACGTAATAGATCATATTTATTTTTATAGCGGTATTATTAAAGCATTGGCAACGTCATCAGTTGTCTATTCTGATTTTAGCCCCATTGTTGATGGGGGTTGAGTTTGACTTATTTGTTTGAAAAAACTTAAAAGTCATAAAAAGTTTTTGTGTGTGTTTTATTTAGATTTGGTTGGTAAAAACTGGCAAAATGTTGTGTATTATGGAAGAGTGTGTACAGCGTGTCCCATTTTCGATGGGATTAAATGGGAAACTCGGTTATTATTAAAGATATCGATTTTCTGATTGCACATTACCGTGCTCTTTTTTGGAGCCCTTAAAAATGGTGTAATCAGATTTTTGCTATACCCCGTGGTTTCGCTGATACAAGGAGTTTTTGAAAAAATTGCATTTTAATTAATTCCTTGTATCTCGCTTATTTTGCAAGATATTTTTATTCTGTAAAAACCTTTCTATAGCAACTTTTTTAGAGCAAAATAATGACGCTGTCAATTTTTCATAATATTGTTTAGTTTTTAAGATATGGTATTTATCATAAAAAATTAAATACGGACCTGGTTTTTTTTATTACCTTTTTGATTGGTTCCATGCTATTATTACCTTCAAATGATAAAATTTTAATATTTTTTTGATTTAAGGTTAAAAAAAACTATTTAATATTTGAAAATAAAAATTATAGTCCGAATCTGGAAATTTCCAACGTAATTATAAATTGAAAATGGCAAGACACACTAGTTCAACGATTTTTCGTTAATCTGTTTTGAAATGTTAATTAAAAGATTTATAAATAAAGTAAAAAACGTTAAAAAGTAACAAAAATAATATCATACTAATTATTTGATGGTAGCGCAGCAGGTCGTGAAATTTACAAAACAAAAGTGTGGAATTGACATTGTCATTTTACTTGTCATTTTTGTGAATGGCTTACAATTATTTTAAACTGGCTAGAAATCGACCAAATCCAGATTTTGAAAAATGTGATATGTTTGACTGCTTCATTCAACCAACAAAATCCCAATATTTAAATGGCAGAAATATTTTTATTTAAAATGCGTTAAGAAAAATTACTCAAAAATGCCAACAATGTCTTACACATAATGGTAATCAGAATAATTTGTTATTTTTTGTCATTTGTTTTTTTTGTATTTTTCGTAGACTTTGTTTCAAATAAATCTGTAAATTAATGTAAAACCATTTTAATATGCTAAGTATCAAAACAGTTAAACTAAAAATTGTTTAACTAACAATTTTTAACTTATATTTATGTTGGATATATCCAGGTTCAAACTAATTTTTTTTTAAATATAATTTTTTTTTTTTTATCTTAAATCAAAAAATTTTAAAATGTTTATTATTTTATGATAATACTAGCATGAAACCAATCAAAATAGTAATAAAAAAAATCCAGGTCCGTATTTAATTTTTTTATGATAAATACCATATCTCAAAAACTAAACAATATTTTAAAAAGTTGACAACGTCATTATTTTCTTCTAAAAAAGTTGCCATGAAAAGGTTTATACAGAATAAAAATATCTCGCAAAATAAGCGAGATACAAGGGGTTATTAAACTACGGGGTATAGCAAAAATCTGATTACGCCATTTTTAAGGGCTCAAAAAAAGAGCACGGTAAGGTGCAATCAGAAAATCAATATCTTTAATAATAACCGAGTTTCCCATTTAATCCCATCGAAAATGGGACACGCTGTACACTAAGTATATTTAAACCATTCTTTTTACAAGTATGTATGTAAGCAAATGTAAACTTGTTTATATACAAATAAACGGAATTTTTGTTGTTAAGCTTATTTTTATTAATAAAAACACAACTTACAAATTGTGAAAGGCTTTCGCGGCCATCGTCCAATGGTGGGTGTGCTTTCGGGCTGTTCGACTGTCGTCGTTAAAAATTCGTTCTAGACGTTTCGCCATCTCGAGTGCATGGCATCTTCAGGAGATGTTGACTGTTTGTCGGCTTCTCAAGACTGGTGGTCAGTCTGTCGCGGGCGCAGGTTATATACGCTCTGGTGGGTGGGGCGTATTTCAGAGCTGGTCGGTGATTGGTCACTTTCCCGAGATTCAGGTTTGTAGTTGTAAGCAAGCCGTTTAGTGTTTTTAAGAACCGGTACATGTTCTGTTAATTTTAAGGGTTTTTTCAGATCTGTTAAAGTTCTGCTGGTGTTTATGAATTTTGATTGCTTCTCTTTAGAGTCTGGACACAATTTTAAGCTGAATATTACACTCGTTTAAGAATATTTACATTGTTAAATTGGCATTGTGGCAGAGTTAAAACCGATATAGTAAGCTGTTGTATAAGTCACAGTGGTTTTTTGACGTCTTTATTTTGGTAGGGGCCTATAACTGTTTTCTTTAGGTACATTTCATTTTGGTGTATATTACTTTTTTACCTTCATAACCCGCATAGCAATGGCTAGAGAATGTATTATTTTTGACGAAAATTTTGTTTTGAGATAACGCCGAAAATGTGTTATTTGGGTGTATTTTCCTATCCTATCCTAGCAATATCGTCGTGATGTTTGTCTGTGTGTGTGTGTGTGTGTATGCGTATGTCTGTCCGTAACACGATAGCTCCTAAACCGCTGAACCGATTTCCATAAAAATTTCAGGTAAAATAGTGTTTGACAATCCATTAATGCTCATGACAGTTTTTTGACAATTAAAAACTTTGAAAAATGCTAACAATAGTAGACTACATTTTGCTTAATAATTTGTTTTATGACCAAAAACTTCGTCAGAGCTTTAGTTTCTGAGATATTTACAAAAAACTGTTTTCAAGGCTGATATATTATCTGCCAGGAAGGTATCAGATCCATTTATTATAGTTTTTTTAATAAATAATCCAACTTTTAAATTTAATTTTATTTGTTACTTTTAATTTTTGAGATATTGCATAAAGTTGATTTTTTTCTTTAAAATGATGTATCACACTCAATATTTTTAGTGGTTTTTATATTGTTATTTTAGCTCACACATATACTATACTATAGTAGTGTGAGCTATGGTGATCCTAATTTTTTCGAGAAAAAAAAAGTTGCTCCGATTTTAAAAATTTTTATATATCTTTGCGTTTCAGATGATTTTGAAACTTTTTTGTTGCGCCGTCTGTCTGTCTGTCTGTATGTCTGTAACGACCAACGCGCATAACTCAAAAACCGCTTGGCCGATTTTAATGAAATTTGGTACCTAGGCTGGGTCTTAGGTCGAGATGGTCCCATTTAAAAATGAACAAAATCCACCGAACAGAAACCAAATAAAAGGGTGGGGGTAGATTTCAAAAATTAGAGTTTATGTGAAAATATGGCGTGTGTGATATCAAACGAAAGGTAATTGAGTCTGCAGTTAAACAAAATACATTTTAATTTATTCAAAAAAAAAGGCTGGGGGTATATTTTAAAAATTAGAGTTTAAGTGAAAATATGGCGTGTGTTATATCAAACGAAAGGTAATTGAGTCCGGAGTTTAACAAAATACATTTCAGTTTTTTGTTTTTTTAAGGGTGGGGGTAGATTTCAAAAATTTGAGTTTAAGTCAAAACATGGCTTGTGTGGTATCAAACAAAAGGTAATTTAGTCTGGAGTTAAATAAAATATATTTCAGTTTTTAGTTATATTAGCTCACGCGTACACTATAACTATAGTACCTAGTGTGAGCTTAGGGGCCCATATATTGGCAGAGTATTTTAATTTACTTTTATTTTTGATTATTTCTTTAACTTGATAATTTCAACATACTTTAAACCCATTTGAAAAATTATAATATAAATTAAACTTTCTTTAAAAATACAAAGAATATAAAGAAATAAGGGAGTTATTCTATAAAGAAATAACAATTTTACTTTATCTCAAAAATTAAAAGTGACAGATGAAATTTAATTTGACAGTTAATTTCTTATATGGAAAATATGACCAAAGAATTCGTACTTTACCTGTAATTTTTTTTTAGCCAAAGCCACAATGACAGTCCGTATACTGCCCATTCTAAAAAAGTCCTGACTGCGTTAAACAATGGAACACTCAAAGAAATTGAAAAACTGCATTCGATTGGCACGAAGACTGCCGAACAGATTATGTTGTTTAGGTAAGTGCCTAATTTATTTTCTCAGTAAAAAAAAGTAAAAGTAGCATTTGTCTTTCTATTGATCTTTGTGCTTTTGTTACCTTATCCATGTTTGATTTGTAAGTTTAATTACATTCTGAACAAAATTTGTTATAACTCAAAGTTCCTCGAAGTCATAATTTGATAAAGTTAAAGCTACCTCAACATCCAGAAAAACTAGGTCTTATGGATTGTTGAAATTTAATGGATTGTTAGCCCGCGGTTAGAAAAACGATAACTGCAATGGACTGTAAATATTTTAATTAAATGAAGCGCGAACAAACATAAATATATTGATATGAAATTACGAAATAATCAAACGTCCATAGGTTAATTGTTGGTACCACACAACGGCAATCAGAAACAAGGCACTCACCAGTTTGCAGCCAATTTATCCACTTCCAAGGGGCCCCTATCTGGATCTAATGATGTCACCACGTAGCTGAAGGGCTGAAGTTTCTAGTTCTATGCTTCAGTACACCAAAATCGAGCACTTTCAGGTGTAGAAATTTGAAATAGTTGGAGAACGAAATTAACACGCCATTTCTCGAGGCGATTGACAAAGGATCTCCCTGATTCTTGGTGCACATGTCCAATGCGCGAAAAATCCACTTTGTCCTTCATCCAATTGTGTGGTTTTAAAAATTTAAAAAACAACCGCGAAATTTAGCGGGAGCTAACAATGGATTTAATAAAAAATTCACTTTTTTAATGTTTTCACTAAAATATTGAATAAGTTTTACATATCTAGTTTTTGTATTTTTTAGGAAACTGAAGGGATCCTTCAGCACAGTAGAAGACCTGCTCAAAGTTCCTGGTTGGGGTACAAAGAAGTACGAAAAGTTTGTGTCGAACAACTTTATGAAAAAAGACAGCTAAAGAAGGAACTTCTGCTCTCGGTTTTACATATACTTTAATGAATAATATTTTTATTTAAAGCTTTTATTTTTTATTTATGTTTTATGTACAAATGAAGCTGTAAGCTTCTCAGACTCAAATGTATAAAATGCCTAAGATTTAAAGATTAAATATATTTATACCTGATAAACACAACCGTTTCTTTAGAGTCTGCTCCCGTCGGCACTTTAAAAACTCTATCAGCCATGGGAGTCCGAGGAGTAGACCAAGTAGGACAAAAATCTGAAAGAAAAATACAACGCGCGTTAAAAAGTCAGATTTGTATTATAATTTGCCTATACTACCATTTTTATTTGTTTGTATAAATTCTAACACAGTTTGACAATCCCTCTCAAACTTTGTTTGCTATCCACAATTTATTTGTATGTCAGTGCATCCTCCTAGATTATCAAAAAAGAAAAATAGTTATTTACCTAACTAGTGCGGAAAGTGATACTTTTACGCACGCGACGGCAGTTGCCCGAACGACGCTTTGCGGAGTTCGGGCACGCCGACAAGGGCGGAAAAGGCACTTTCCGCAAGAGTTAGGTACAAAATTTTTCCTAGTTGCATAAAAAGCTTGGTTTTACATTTTTATATATTTGATATTTTTTACATTGAAACAGCAAAAAACAAATTCTGTTTTCATTTTTAATTTAATTGAGTTTATAAATGGGTCAATAAGTCTAATTAGGCCTCATTTTTAATTTAATTGAGTTTATAAATGGGTCAATAAGTCTAATTAGGCCTAAAATTCACGACGTGCACGCAAATGCGTGCGTAAAAGTGCACTTTTACGCACGCAAGTAGGAAAATATATTTTTCAGTGTAAAGTGGGGTCTACACATAACGTTTTACCAGGGCTATCAAAATGGACGGGCCACGATCCTCCACTTTGTTGACGTCACATCCGGAGCTGATTTTTTTTTGATGGTCACGTTACGACACAGCTGATTGTCTTTAAAATTTTGAAGTTGGAATGACGGTTCATGGATATTTGATTTTTTGTTAAATAAAACCGTTTTTGAGATTGTTTTTACTTTATTCTGGCAGAACAATTTTTTTTAAATGTATAGTAAGCCCTAATTTTTCATAGCCGCTTCATTAGCTCACACAGGGCTATCAAAATGAACGGGCCACGATCCTCCACTTTGTTGACGTCACATCCGGGGCTGATTTTTTTTTGATGGTCACGTTACGACACAGCTGATTGTCTTTAAAATTTTGAAGTTGGAATGACGGTTCATGGATATTTGATTTTTTGTTAAATAAAGCCGTTTTTGAGATTGTTTTTACTTTATTCTGGCAGAACAATTTTTTTTAAATGTATAGTAAGCCCTAATTTTTCATAGCAGAAGCGAATGTGACAATCACATATGACAAAGTCAAATACATGTCAAATATAACAGTTGGCATGTGGTACATGGCGGGTAATTTGAATTCAAAATAAGGAATGCTAAATCTTGAAGATTTTAACCTTTTAATCATGTTGCTTCCTTACAAACCTTTGGTGGAATATCGGGATGGTGTCTGAGAATATTTCACTGAAATTTTGCGGAAATCTGTAGTGCCATTTTGAAAATATCATAAAAAAACGTCTGACCTCCCATAAGACCCAATGTAAAATTCAGCCCCGGGAGAACAGCTGATTTTTTTAGGGTCGTGACCTCTATTTTTGTGTTGGCCTTGGTTTTACTTGATCAGGCAAAACCTTTCGTGTAGACAATAAAACGTACGTTTTGTCTGAACTGAACAGGACTGAAGTCGGACCTGTTGAACTGATCGGTAGTGCCTTTGTTTCCGGTAAAACGTCAGTTTTAGCGGCATTTCTTGTGGTAGTGCATACAATTTTAATTCCTTTCGAGTGCAACCTAGAAGTTGGTATACGAAACGTCCGACATTAGATAAGATAATTTTTTAGGAAATCAAACAGGTTATTGTCTTCCTCCACTAATTTTTAATTTGTTTTAAACAAATAGTCCCGACATGTTTCGTAAGCAGAAACTTACATCTTCAGGGGACATTACCAAACTAAATCAGCACAACATTTTGAAAAACTGGTTAAAAAACTATATTTAGCTACTGGAACGGTTAAGTCATAGACATTTAAAACAAAAAACATTATTGACAAAAGCAGTGCTTCCTCCATGGTGTATTAAAAACTGATCTAAAAACGTACATTAAAACTATCAAGTGTGTACACTAGTCTTTCAACCGTCATACTTGACCCTTTTGACTGATAGGCAAGACGTAAGGTAAAATGTTATGTCTAGACCGGGCTTAAATGCAGAATTTTTTGTTTTCCATATGGTTCCAACTTACAACATGTATGACATATATTAAATTATATGTATGTATGACCATGCATGACATATTTTCAAGAAATAGAGACAACGTTATCAAATCTAATTTGTTTAAGTTAAAACCAAAGGAGGGAAATATCGGTCCTCTATACTCTAGCATTGTTTATATAGAAACGCATCTTCTTTCATTGTTAAATATAATCGGAAAATAAATAAATATACTCTGCCAATATATGGGCCCCCAAGCTCACACTAGGTCCTATAGTTATAGTGTACGTGTGAGCTAATATAACTAAAAACTGAAATATATTTTATTCAACTCCACACTAAATTACCTTTTGTTTGATACCACACAAGCCATGTTTTGACTTAAACTCAAATTTTTGAAATCTACCCCCACCCTTAAAAAAACAAAAACCAAAATGTATTTTGTTAAACTTCGTACTCAATTACCTTTCGTTTGATATCACACACGCCATATTTTCACTTACTCTAATTTTTGAAATATACCCCCACTCTTTTTTAAAAATAAATTAAAATGTATTTTGTTTAACTCCAGACTCAATTACCTTTTGTTTGATATCACATACGCCATATTTTCACATAAACTTTAATTTTTGAAATCTATCCCCACCCTTTTATTTGGTTTGTGTTCGATGGATTTTGTTCATTTTTAAATGGGACCATCTCGACCCAAGACCCAGCCTAGGTACCAAATTTCATTGAAATCGGCCAAGCGGTTTTTGAGTTATGCGCGTTGGTCGTTACATACAGACAGACATACAGACAGACAGAAGGCGCAACAAAAAAGTTTCAAAATCATCTGAAACGCAAAGATATATAAAAATTTTTGAAATCGGAGCAACTTTTTTTTTCTCGAAAAAATTAGGATCACCATAGCTCACACTACTATAGTATAGTATATGTGTGAGCTAATAAACGATTTTTGACCAAACAACCGGGGCTGAAGTAAGAACACTCATTGTAAAGGCAAGCTTTATAGGAAGCGAAGCCTGACATTAATTTTCTATTTTTTGGTTATTATTTTTACTATTGGCGGCTTGGTTTTATTTTAAAGATATTGTTTTACACAGTCTGAAGGTACCTAAACTATATAAATTTATGAATTTAGAAATAAAGTTATGCTGCAAAAAAGGTATCTTGAAACTCCGAACCTGCCGAATTTTTCGGCCGCGAGCCAGCCCTGGGGATATCATACAATGCTGCTAAATCAACCATATTAAAGTGGATGGAGAATAGCTTCCAACAATACTGGATAAATATACCAGAACTGGCTCACTCTAAAGAGTTCATTAAAGGACCTTGTAGAAACAGAGCCAGGAACATCATTGGACTTACCCGGCAGGAGATACGTATAGTGACTGGTCTTTTTACGGGTCACTGTCGACTGAGAGTACCCATGCACAGAATGGGACTAACAGAAGAGAATCTAGACTCTGTATGGAGGATGAGGAAACAATCAGACATGTACTGTGCGAATGTCCGGCTATTGCACGTTTACGTCAGAACACTTTCGGTAAACCTCAGATTGACTCAGAAGATCTGAATAGTGTCTCACCCAAACTGACAGCCAGCCTTTTTGGAGGATTAGGCATACAGTGGTGAAAAACCACTCAAAAGTGAGCCACAATATACCCACTGATGGTCACAGTGGAAGGGCTGCAAGGCCCACTCACATATGAATGATCATCATCAAATAGATCTTAAAACCACATTTTTAAAATAAGAACGAGCCGTCAGTGCAAAACCGAGGAAAACAGTCAATAATTATAACCCAAAAATAGAAGATTAAAGTCAGGCTTCGCTACCTGTAAAGCTTGCTTTACGATGAGTGACCTTAGGCTGAAGGGCAAACGTTCTTGTTTATGTTACATGATGATTCGTGTCATTCAGCGCTGACAACTTAAATTATTTTATATAGTGAAACCCCAATGAACTTGACAAGAAAATAATATAACCAAAAAATGTGAGATTCAGTGACTGATGGGTTTGTTGCGTCCACAGTACACCAATTAAAAAATAGTAATGACAAATCGGCTTTCCCGCCAAATATTTTTAGCGCTACACCCCGTATTTTTAGTTCAGGACGATAGCTCCGCGATGGCGCTATCCCAGCAGAAAATGCACCGTTAAGCCCTGTATCCTGCGTCTATTTAAATGTCTTTTGGAATCTACCAATATTATTTACCTCATGTATTAAAATAGATGAATACAGGGTGATTTTCACTTGAATGATTCTAACCACATGAAAATAGAAAGTTTCAAAAACCTAACCTAACAAAACCTAATCAAATCTAACCGAACTGAACCAATAATTTTTTTCAAAAAAAAAACTTTCCTGACTTCCGGCTCGGGATCCTAGAGGATGTGAATCCGAACCGAACCAAACCGAACCTAACTAAACTGAACCAAACCTAACCTAACCAAACTAAACTACAACACGTACTGCTAATTAGGTTTAGTTGGGTAGGGTTAGGTTTGGATAGGTTCGGTTCGGTACGGTCCGGTTCGGATTCACCTCCTCTAGGATCCCGGGTAGGAAGTCAGGAAAGTTTTTTTTTTGAAAAAAAATATTGGTTTTATCACGGGAAAGTGAAATCTTGCAGAGCAAGAGACTTCTCTCAAAAAAGGTTTAGAATGAGAGGTGCTTGTTGTGTTACGGTTCAGTTCGCTGTAAGTGTAATAGTCACTGATTTGTAATGTATTATGCAAAATTTGGACTTATTTTTTGACATAATTTTATTATCTTTCAAAAAACAAAGAATTTCAACAAAAAATTAAAAACTAACTGACCTGTATAATAATATACAAGGCGCAGAGCGCAAAAATTAGTTCAAACAGACAGCTATGGGATGGCGCTGTTCAAATGCCATTAATTGTATTAAGAGTTTAACATGGGGGTGTCTAATCTATTTCTGTGGTTAGTAATCTGTGGTTGCGTCTCTATTTCTTCAAAATATGTCATAAATACTGGGTCTCTACAGACCATTTTATTTTTTAAATTCATAGTACCAAACGGCGCCGTACTAAACATTCAAAACTGACAAATTTAATTTTTTGTCTGTCACAGTTTCTCGTCGTGTTTTTTGTTTTTTTTTTTTAATTTAAATTTGAAATAAGATTGAAAAAAACTGAGGAAGGAACAATGACCAAAAAAAGCAGAAGGAGGTTTAGCAGACAAAGAAAATTTGTAAAAAATACCACATTGGGGAAGGGACGAAAATTCCTGAAAAAGGCCTTGACAGACAGTCATTTGCCTCGAGAAATAAAAGTCGAAAAAGATTTCGGGATCGCCACAGAAACCAATTTATGTCGAAAAAGCAACGTCGGAAAAGACAGATTGCCAACAAGATTTTCGAGAAGAATCAGAAAACTGTCCCCTTCCACTTCATACTCAGAAATATTAGCGAATTTCGCTTGTTTCAAAACTGAGAGGAATCTTGGAGAATACGCACAGCCAGTTTTAAGCAAAGAATCGTAAGTACGCAAATTATGGTATACAGTCGAACCTCTCTAACTCGAACCTCTATAACTCGGACCTCTCTATAACACGAATCCTTTTAGTGGTCCCTGCACTTTTTACATGTATTTTAACCTATGTAACTCGAGTTTCTATATCTCGAACTCTCCATAACTCGAACTGTTTTGGTTGTCCCTTCAGGTTCGAGTTATAGAGGTTCGACTGTATTTATAAAAATTTTTTGGAGCGTGAAGTAGAAAAAATAGGAAAAATTAATTTTAAAAAACTCCAGGGGCGAAACTAAAGAACGCAAAATTATAAAAATAAGGTTTAATGTTGAGTAGCTGGACTGTCAGCTAGACTTCGCCCTTTGAAAAGTGCTTTTTTTTTATTTACTAACTACTTATTAAATTTCCAGCAATATTGTACATGGCATTTTTTTCAATAAAGACAATTTATTATTATTATTATTATTATTATTGTTTTTCGTGCCTCGGCCGGTACTCGAATGCGGAACTTTTGGTATTGTACGCCAACGCCCGTTCAATTGGGCCACCGAAACCATGATTATATATTTTTAAAACCATGGTAAAAACTTGGGTCATTTCATATTATGAAATCAACCAAAAAAAATGAGAGTTTGGCAGACCATCTCACCGATTTTAATAATTTCTGGTACATTCATTCTGCCCCTCGAACATCTAGATTCTGCCCCAAGGGGACGAAAAATCCCAAATTTTATTTTTTTTTGATAAGTAGATTTTTTTTAATTAAATTTTAAACACCAAAAAATCCGCAATTCTGGCTATAACATACATAGATATAGTAAAAGAAATTAAGGTATCTCGGGAACTACTTACACCAGCGAAGTGATATATGGCTTATTTGAAAGATCTTTAAAATACCTTTATAAAAAAAGAACTTCATAATAATAATAATTTCTTAAAAAAGTATTTAATAATTATTTAAAAATATATTTTTTTTCCTTAGTATTTTAGCAAGATCCTTACCAAATTTTAAGGTGAAGAAATGATGGGTTCATGTTGTTAACAATAAAAATACATGGAACAATAATAGGACAAGGATCATTTTCTTGAAAAAATACACAAAACAGACATTTTACAGAAAAAAAAACGGAATTATTTTAATTATTGTGACGTACTAGCCTAAATAAAAGCAAAAAACATTTTAAAAAATTTTAATTTTTAAAAAAATTCATTATTAATGTTTTTCTTATGTTCTTTTTTTGGATTTTTTTACGATTTTATATTTTTCCTTAAAGTAATAGGTGACACTGGTAAACTTAACATTGTTATTTTTTTTCTATAATCTCTGTTTTGTCTATTTTATCCAAAAAGAACTATTTTTTTATAAAAAAAAAATCATGAAATTTTAAAAAACATTTTTTTTCTGAATTTTCAATTTTGTTTTTTATTAAAAAAATCGGTCATCTGATACCTTATTCTTTCAAACAAGCCCTGTATCATTATCCAGGTGTAGGCAGTACTGGGGATATTTTAATTTCTGTTAGTACATGTTTGAGCAAAGCTGGCAGTTTTTTTAATGTTCAAAATTTAATTAAAAAAACTAATCACAAAATATTTAAATTTTTCATGCCCTTTGGGGCTATGAAACGACCCTATTGAAATTTTAAAAATAATATATCGCTTCCAACAGAAAAATTAATTAGAGTTGATCCGAATTATTAGGGTAAAAGGGAGTGAAGTTTTAGGGGTGGATATCGAAAAAACATAATTGCAAAAGTTTTAGGTAATAAGTATGAAACATTTTTGTACTAAACTTCAATTTTTCCGAGAAAACGGAAAATAAAAACAGTGTTTTTTGTTTTTGATTTTTGTCTCCCCCAATTTTTTTCTTTTTTTTTAAATATAATAGTGGTTTTTGCCATAGTCCAACCAAGGTGATAGAGGAGGTAATTTCTGATAAAAAACTGTATAGGTGTTTCTAATTTTATATCATCTGCGTATCACCATGTGTTTTAGAGCTTTTTCAATAGCAAGTTGTGGGAGAAAAGATATTTCTTTTATATATTTTTTTTGTTAAGTTATTCGTCAATGTCAAATATATTATTAACCTATGCAACTATTTCAATGTACCAGCAAAGGATAGCGATCAATCAACTAAAGAGTTTTTTTTATTTATTTAGCTCTACCCAATTTTTCCGGCCAAGTGGTGCGAAAAGACGCAAGCTGATTCATCCGCCAAAGATTCAGAGGTCGAAAAAAATATATGAAATCCTTAGTGCTCCCCGAACAGTTGAGCCTCGTAGAAAAGGCTCTAAATGTCCAGCTTCCACGTAAGTACCAAAATTGCAATTAAATCAAATTAATAAATGTACTGTAAAAGTAATTTTTATTCAACTAGTGGATAAAACAGTGTTTTTTTCGGAGCGATTTTTTAATGCACGAGTGTTTTAAAAACCGCAAGTAAAACAATAGTTATTTAAACAACAAGGTTTGAAAACGACTCTTTGCACACGATCGAGACAGTTTGGTAGACCGAGCCGAAGGCGAGGTCTACAAGTCGAGGGAGTGTGCAAAGAGGTTTTTAAACGAGTTTTTTACAATATTTTTTATACGACTGCTAATAAAGAAAGAAAAATCAAATTTTAATTTAACTTGTTTTTATTTCCGACATTTTTACAACAAAACTTTAAAAATTCAACAATTTTTTGACGTATCTAATCAACAAAACATACGAGTAGTGACGGTTGCTACGGAACTAAGCCAACTTATATTGATGGGTGACAACAACAAAAATCACAATGACGGGAGACCCGAATGCAGAAATGACATAGGCGTGCGCAAAAATGACATAAGCATGTGCAAAACGTTTTGCACACAGCGTGCGCAAAATGCCATTTTCAGATCGTGTTCTCCGTGCGCAAAACCCCCTTTTACAATACAGTCGTATAAAAAAACAGTTTAGCCACGAGTTGTGTACAGTATTTGTTATACCTTATATTAAAAACAAAAAAGTGTCAGTTTGAGGAAATGATTGCTAGACGGCTGAGTGCCTGAAGGGGAGAAGACTAGAGATTTTACAAAAAAATTACCTCAAAGTTAAATTCACCCTGTCTGGGAAAACAGACGTTTATTGAACTGAAACAAAGGAAAAAAATCGGCAACACGCTAAAAGCTTACCTTCTTTAATTTAACAGTAGTTCCACAGTTTCACTCACGGCGCCGGCGCCGCGGACTTTCTTGTGCATGGAATTTTGGTCTTAATCTTAAAACACGTGTGACTTTTTTCAGTGTCTTTTCGGAAGTGATTCTTCATTCCCCTGTCAAATACAGCGGGGCGCTTCAAACTCCTAGCGTGTGCAAAGCGCGCATGATTTTTGCCAAAATGATCAGGTGTTCAAAAAGAAAATAACTTTCAACAAAGGGAAAAATTATCACCTGATCGGAATTTTCCCAAACAAGGAGTTTCATTTTTAAAGGTTTGGCTAAAGAGCCCAAAAATATCAAAGCAAAATTCAAGGTTAGGTTTTCCCGAAAATTCAAATAAAAACAAAAACAAAAATAACTGGCAGCATTAAACAATTGCTTTTTTCTTTTATAAAATATTGTTCCAGGGACAAATCAATATATTATAGAAAGTGATTTTTAGAGTAGACGCGGGGAGAGTTGATGCCACGCCCGTCATCAATTTTATCTTGGTATACGCCTACTTGCGGTCGGACAGTGCCGTGCGGAATAAATTACACATAATAATTTATTAAACTAAGTCCCAATATAAAACAATAAGCCTATGGATCTCCGAAACAGTCAATCACAAGCTAGAGGCGGGGCCAGTAGATCCCTCTCAGCCGTGACGTGGGTGGCTTCAACTCTCGTCGCGCGAACTCTAACAATTCATTGATTATAGATCAAATACAAAGTAAGTCGTTTAAAATACATAGTGTTATTCTATTTTTCTCTTGTGTGTGAGATTTAAAATTGGATTTGTACATAAAATGGTATTTTTTACAAAGATAAAGGTATAAAAAATAAATGGATCCATGACGGATCTGATACTTTCCTAACTAGCCTATTAAAACACTTCAAGTGAAGCCATGATAATATATCAGCCTTGAAAACAGTTTTATGTAAATATCTCAGAAACTAAAGCTCTTACGAAGTTTTTGGTTATAACAAAAATTATTGAGAAAAATGTAGTCTACTATATTCCGAAAAGTGTATATTGATACGATGCACCGTTAAAGTTAGCATCTTTTAAAGTTTTTATTTATTTTGACCAAAATCCAATTAGCTCGTAAGAGTGTCGAACACTATTTTACCTGAAAATTTTATGAAAATCGGTTCAGCGGTTTAGAAGCTATCGTGTGACGGACAGAAATAATATACACACACACACACAAACATCACGACGATATTGCTAGGATAGGTCAAAATACACCCAAATAACACATTTTCGGTGTTATATCAAAAAAAAAATTTTCCTTGAAAATAATACCTTCTCTAGCCATTACTACGCGGGCTAGGAATGTAAAAATATGTAAAACCCCTTTACGCAAACGTTTTACATATAAAAGGTTCTCCTTTAGTAAAAAATCTGATTTTTAATATTATACAAGAAGACAGATAACTAGGGGTGAGGTGTTCCTTGAAGAATCCTAAATTGTTTTGCTATGGCCATATACGAAAATTTCGAAATTTGCACTTATTTCTATTTCAGAAAGGTGCTTATTTAACACGCATATTGATTTTTCTTCTTTCTCAAAATAAGAAGCAAAATCGGTAATATATTGTGGCGTAGGAAAAATAGCGTACATAATTCGTTAGAAAGTGACATTCTTATACTCGCTTTGATTTTAGAAGTCAACATGGAAGAGTCCAAAAGTCAAAAGTTGCAATGAAATGAAAACGCCGAAATTTTGTCAGTCAAACTGAACTATACAAACTATATTCAATAATAATTGTTGATTTTTAAATACATAATGTTGTTTTCAATCTCAATATTTTCCCTTGTTAGTTTTTTAAAACAAACCAAAAGTTTTTAATCAGTATTCTAGAGTATAATAGATATTATAAAGAAGCAATTTTTGTGGAGGTAAAATAGACATTTGACAACAAAAAAAGTTACGACTTAAGGCAAATATTAGCGATGGCCCGTTCCGTTATTCGCTCTCTTCGTTTAAATGCTTGAATCAAACAGAGAGCGTTTAACCAAGAAACGTTAAAAAATCATGCATTTTCATTGTTTTAATAACCAATAATAACCCCGCTCTGGAGGAAATTCTTTGGTTAAAAGAACAATGAAAACATATGATATTTTGACGTTTCTTGGTTAAACATGCATTTAAACGAAGAGAACGAATAACAAATCGGTAAGTCGCAAATATTTGCCTTTAATGGTAGAGTGGACGCGCGCCAGCTCTACAATCAGAGGGCGGTGAACCAAACCGATTCCTATGCATGCCAGTACCAACTCGACGAGTCGTTAAATACCGAGATGAATTCCATCAAAGGAGCATGCGCCAAAATTAACGTCAAAATGTCTAATTTAAATTATTGGCGCGAATACCGGGATTGGTGCGAGATCGAAGAGCTTAATGTATAATAAAAAATTCAAGGTATAAAATTCAAGGTATAAAATAATGGTATTCTAATAATAATAATTCAATTCTAATTTTTAGGTATGATTTTATGTAGGTACCGGGTGGTTTTTTATAACCGGAGCACTCAGCAACTTTATCATTGAAAATAAAGGGCTATAATAAATTGTAGATTTTTTTTGGTTAATTATAATGATGATGAACTTTAAAAGCCAACATAATTTTTTTCTATCCGTCACCATGTACAGGGTGTCCCAAATTCGATGTTTTTGGGGAGTTTCGGGTATTTCTAAAGGGGCTAAAAAAACCTGATCAACCTTTGCGACACTCAAATTTTAAAAGAAGCTTAAAGGTGAAAATCGCATTTTGATATAGCAAGCCGTTTTTAAACTACGGGGTGTTTTTAAAAAGTCTGCATTTTGGGAAGGGGTCTATAACTTGTTTATTTATTAATATTTTTATTTCTGTGAAAACATTCTTTAGACACTTTTTTAAGAGGAATTCAACTGTTAAATAAAATTTCATTTGTCACGTTTAGTTTTTGAGATATCACATAAAATTAATTTTTCTTTATGGGATTAGTGGGATTTCTTTATATTTTTGTTTTTTTTTTATTTTTACCACATATTATAGTTTGCTTAATGGGTTTAAATATTTTAATATTATAAAATTATAAAAATAAAAAAATAATAAAGAGGTGATTAAAAAATAAAAATAAAGAAAACAATAAAAAAAAATTAAAATATTGAATGTGATACATCATTTTAAAGATTCTGTAAGAAAAATAACAACTTTATGCAATATTTTAAAAACCAAAAGAGATAAATAAAAACCGTTGACATCTGTCAATTCTTCAAGAAAAGATCTATAAGAAAGCTATTTACACAAAAGCAAAATGCAGACAAAAACACTCCGTAGCTTAAAAACGGCTTGCTATATCTAAATGTAGTTTTCACCTTTAGGCTTCTCTTAAAATTTGAGCGTCGCAAAGGGGGCTCAGTTTTTTTCTTTCTCCCCTAGAAATATCCGACACCACAAAAAAACAACGAATTTGGGACACCCTGTACAGGGTGTAAGATTCGTCTTTTCTTTTTGATTTTAAACATATACAATATCTATCTGCTGCGATTAATATTTTTTGAGGTATATGCAGTATTTCTTCTATATGCATTTCACGTTTATTTTGTTTTGCCATGGGAGTATTGACAAATTTAAATACGCTAAATCTTTTAAAAAAATGTTTATCGTATCATAGACATACAGTAGAACCCTGATGACAGTGTTTATTCAAATTAAATTGGGCACTAAATAATTTGTCACACAACTTGCACGTCACCGGCTTTTTCACAGAACAAAAACGACGAATTTTCATCAAAAAGAACTGGGAATTATTAAAGTTTTGCTGTATAAAACCATACACCACCACAGGTCGTGGTGAACCATACTGAAATATCTCTCAGTTGATTGGTTGGCAGAAGTGACAGATCAACGCTTGCGCACGTCTTGGAATTCATCTCGGTATTTAACGACTCGTCCAACTCGAGCCTACTATCCGTTGAGATAGGGTTAACGTTTGTCTTGGGCATCAACAAAGTAAGTTGATGATCAATACAAGGCCGTGGTGCGAAAATCACGTTAAGCGGACAGTCCCGTGTTAAGAGAGTAGATGGCGCTAGCACAATAAAGACCACTGTTGTGGTCGACAAAAGAGTTTGAGGTAAAATTAAACCCTCCTTGAGAAGAGAAAATCCCGATTGTCCCGAGCATCAAGTGACTTTGAGTCAGATTTTCTTGTTGTCCACCTAAATTAGCTGGCAATTTGTGTGCAATAAGTGGACAGAACCAAATAAGTAAAAACGAAACGAAACTTACCATATCACAGGTCTAACTAAACATTCACATTATCATTTCCATATCCTTTTGAGTCCAGCAGTGTTGTCGAATAATTTCACATTCTTAAATTCGCCCCGCATGTCAAGCATATAGTGCAACATGTGACCTAAACAAAAATAACAACTCTCTAAGATAGGTAACATTTAAAAAATATCTGCTTTGAAGACAAAATAATACAGGGTGGCCCTGCGAAAACGTACTTTTGACGTTTCCACCCTCTTTGTTTATCATGTGCATAATGACAGCAACAAGAAAAATTCTGAAAAAGGGCATGTCTGAGTTGTTTTTGCCTGTGCGTTTTTTTGTCAACATACAGTCAGCATCTTTTTATTTAAGACAGTAACAGTTTTACCAAAGAAGATATATCAACAAGAAGCGACAAAACCCGAATGACAGTAATGCAGTACTATTACACTCAAAGAAAAAAATGTGCAATTTTTGTTTTACACGAAAAAAAAAAAACTAATTTAAAACTTTACTGGCAAAAATATTATTAGGAATCCCTGTAATTTACTTTGCTTGAATGGTAACCTTATTTGTTTATTTGTATAATGGAGTCACGTCCTGTATACAGGGATGCATGTTTCACTTTGGCCTATAAATATATTTGTTATCCCTTTCAACTGGTCTAGCATGTTCTATGAGTTCCAGGATGTAACGAATTTTAAAAGAGAATAAGGTTTGTACCGGTACTTATAATGTGCGTCTTTAGCTCGCCACCGGCACGAGCTGCGGCTGACTTCAAAACATTATATCCGTCTAGTCCATTTCTCTAGTGTCTAGTGGAAATTTTCTTTATGTTGACATAAAAGAATTGCATGTAGGTGTGTAATACACTAGAATGTGCCTCTTATTTTTGAAGTTCTCTGAAAAGAAAATGGCGATTGCCCCCGCCTGAGACCACCTAATGTATTTCTATGTTAGTTAGAATTTGTTTTATAAACACAATTTTGCTGGAAAACAAGTACTTTGCGTATATTTTTTTCTTTTTCGAAAATATTCCGTGTTCAAAAGGCACTGACAAAGAACAAAGGGACCGAAAAATCTATTTTTACGGTCCCTTTTTTAAAAATGATCTAAAATATAAAGTGACATTTAAAATTAAGCATGAATTAATTGAAATATAGTCAATTATAAATGCAACCTATGAGTTTTTTGATATTTATAAATATAATAGCTTTTGAGTAAGTACTTTAATATCTACATGTAGAGTAGCATGTTTGTAGTGTTTCATCTCGTTTAAAAAAAATTATTATTTACATGTTGGTTGTGTTTGTGCTGTTTTATACCGGTTTAAAAAAAATACGTACGATGCACGACCGCAAACTATCTTTACAGGTCTAGTAACGTAAATAACTATTAAATGTATTTTATCCCAATTGTGATTGGGTTTGTTCCTGTTTCTAAAACAAAAACATATAACAGAGATTCAAAATGTTTAATAAAAATCTCTAATTTAGCAAAATTTGTTTTATTGTCAATCCCCTTTTTTTCCTTTTTCTCATAATTTTTAAATTTAAAATGGCTGGAAAGAATCTTTAAACAATATAATATTAATTAGATTTTTATAAATATTACAATAATTATTGTTTATTTTTTAGTTATTCTTTTTTCTATTTAATTCCGTAACCGATTTTTCTCGATAAAAATATATAGCCGTTTTTGCAAACAATCAAATAAAAAGTTAAAAAGGGTCGATTTTCTATGACCACAGTTATATATGATTTTATAGGTGTAATGATCCTCTTAATTTGATTTTTTTCTTCGTGTAATAAAAATGCACCACAAACCACAGTTACACAAAATTTTTCTCAGTGTAATATAACTGCATTAGTGTCATTTGGTCAAAGCGTGACGTCACGTATTTGTTTCCCATATGAACAATGCTTTGAGTGACAGTATTTCGCTTCTTGTTGATATATCTTCTTTGGTTTTACCTTTAATTTTATACCAACATGACATATCGCACATCCCCTTCGAAACCGTCGCAACTCAAAAATTTTCATTTAATTTTCATTTTTGTTATTACACATTCGGATGAAATTTACATACCAACAAAAACCTGTGTTCAAATCTCAAATTTAAAAAATATATTTTGCATAAAGAACTATAATGATCAGGATTCCAAAATTTTGTTTTGCTTCTCCTGTAAAGTTATAACATACTGCAAAAATTTCAAAAAAGCCAAAAAGTGTCTCTAGTCCTAGGCCTGTTGAACCGTGTTTGGGTGATTACCGAAATTGGCTTGCATATGGAGCAGGTTTTGATAAAAAAGCATTTTAAACAAAAAATTATTTTAAAAAAATGTTTTTGGACAGAACACTATTTGAAGTTTTTTTGAATGAAATATCTGGGTTTATGACCCTTCTGGCCTACTTGCTGGACCTAAGAATCACCCCTCCCCCACTAATACTAGTTTTCCAAAAAAAAAAAATCATTTGAAATTTAGGTTTTCAATCAAAATGTCTTCAAAATTTTCTTCTCAAAAAGCGGATTTTCGAAAATCAGTGACAAAAAATTTCAAATTTTATACATACCTTGATTGGTCTACAATTTCTTTACGGATTACTCCAACGCATCCTCTAATAGTCTTTAAGTTAAAAACGTTTTAAAGACATTTTTTTATCAAAAATAATAAACTTGCTCCATATGCAACAAAACACAATAATAATATATAAAACATATAATTAGCATCTAAGCAAATTTCGTTAATCACCCAGACACGATTCGACAAGCCTAGAGGGGCCTACAGACACGCGAACATTTCTAGAGATTAGTACGCGCGTACAAGTTTGCGCATACTAATCTCTTCGTGTGTAGACAATATCCGCCTAAAATATCTCCCGAAGATTAGTTCGCGCGCACGATGTACGCGAGCAAATCTCTCGGTGTCTAGGCAAAACGCATTGATAATATCGTGTATATGTTTAGAACGTTTAATTTTGTCTTCGTGTGTGCAGGCAATTCCACCAAACGTACATGTATGCAATTAGTTCGCGCGTACTAATCTCAAGAACTGCTCGCGTGTCTGTAGGCCCCTCGACTGGAGTTTTAGATAGTGCATTCTATCAGTTTTGCATTTATGCAGCAGTACCAAAAAGCTCTTTTGTTTTCAATTAAAAAATACTCTGCCAATATATGGGCCCCTAAGCTCACACTAGGTACTATAGTTATAGTGTACGTGTGAGCTAATATAACTAAAAACTGAAATATATTTTATTCAACTCCAGACTAAATTACCTTTTGTTTGATACCACACAATTTTTGTAATCTACCCCCACCCTTAAAAAAAAACAAAAACTAAAATGTATTTTGTTAAACTCCGGACTCAATTACCTTTCGTTTGATATCACACACGCCATATTTTCACTTAAACTCTAATTTTTAAACTCTACCCCCACCCTTTGTTTTTAAATAAATTAAAATGTATTTTGTTTAACTGCAGACTCAATTACCTTTCGTTTGATATCACACACGCCATATTTTCACATAAACTCTAATTTTTGAAATCTACCCCCACCCTTTTATTTGGTTTGTGTTCGGTGGATTTTGTTCATTTTTAAATGGGACGATCTCGACCCAAGACCCAGCCTAGGTACCAAATTTCATTAAAATCGGCCAAGCGGTTTTGGAGTTATGCGCGTTGGTCGTTACAGACACACATACAGACAGACATACAGACAGACAGACGGCGCAACAAAAAAGTTTCAAAATCATCTGAAACGCAAAGATATATAAAAAAAATTGAAATCGGAGCAACTTTTTTTTTCTCGAAAAAATTAGGATCACCATAGCTCACACTACTATAATATAGTATATGTGTGAGCTAAAAAACAAATACTTAATATCTTATTTCTATAGAAGCAGGTGTGTGAAATCTAGAAACCCAATATTTTTTACATAAATTTATGAAAACTATTTATAAAAAAATCAAAAAAGTTCAGTTTTGCCTAGATAAGGTAAAAGCCCAGTTATTGGTACCTTGCCAATAATTGTTACCTGAGAATTTTTTCCTAAAAAACGACTTCTTTAAGCCTTAAATTGTATTTAAAGATCGAATCAAATCAAATCTTTATTTACGCATATAGCATTTACAATAATTGGAAAAATAAAATATTTTTAAAAACAAATGTCATTAAATATCAAAAAACATTTTCTTATTAAAATTATAAGTAACATTGTAACATTAGGAGCAGAATGGCGGAATGGCAATAAAACTACAGCTAGAAATATAGTTACACAGACATAAAAAACACTTCAACAATTTTAACAGTTTTTCACTTGATAAACAGAATCTTTTTCATTTTATTATAAAAACCATTAGGACAAGTATTAGAAAAATCAACGTCACTTTTTAGTAACAAATCATTTGCAGATTTGCACATTCGGTTCAGAGGTGAATTTATCACATAGTTTGTTCGATGAAAATCAATTTTAAATACTTGATGTCAACTAGTAAGTCAGAGTATATGCAATGATTACACAAGTTCTAGATATGCAACGCAACAAACTTAATAACAGCAGCAAACAGATGGCTATCTGCCTTGTCATCATTGGAACTACATGAATATATGGCAGAGAAATCTGTTAAGTTTGTTGGGTTGCATATCCAGAAGTTGTGTAATCATTGGTATATGGCAACCCTAAACAAATTTTTAATATTGTATTGCTTTTCCCTCTAGAAATATTAAGTTTCTCTTTGAATGTTGACCTCAGGACACAACAAACAAACAACACACAAAATTGTGTGTGTTTAAGACCACACGACAGAAGTGTAAACTTCAACAAGGCGAAACTAATAATACTGGCCTTCATCTGCATCATTATATCGCTCGCTGAATGTTCCTCTCACAGTTAGTCGACTCGAGCCGGCTTCACCCGAATGAGCGTTACATAGCCGATCCTGACGACTCAGATCAATTCACTACCAACAAAAACTGCTAAACGCGCCTAAAGAAGTTTACACTTCAAAAATATGGTAAGAGCATTTTTTAAAACCATAAAACTTTTTGTTTAGGAAGATATAGTTATTTTTACACAGGGAAATACAGAAAGGACTGAACAATACAATTTTTGCATTTCTATCTTAATTTTATTTAATTACTGGATAAATAAAACATTGATTGATACCCATCCATTATAACAGTAGGAGACTAAATCTGAAGCATGGCTGTGCCCCGCCAAGTTCGCGCGGAAACTGCTGTACCATCTTTTCTTGAAACATTTTAGTCCATACCTGACCTATCTAAAACTTTACTCATGTATAGATCATCAAAATTCTACTGTACTTCCAAAATTTGGCAGACTAATAGAAATTATGAACAAACCCTTGGAAAAAATCAAAAAACCCCAAAATTCTAATTTACTCCCCTCCCCTATACATGTAAAGTTATGTAAAAGTAACATTGCCCACTTTCAGAAATGCTAGAGAGCTGAACTTTGGCAGACTGATAGGAAATATGATAAAATTATAGGAAAAAAGCCCCAAAATTTTAATTTGCTTTTCTCCTGTATAAATGTTATGTAAAAGTAACATTGCCTACTTCCAGAAACACTAGAGAGCTGAGCTTTGGAGGATTGATGATAAAACTATAGGAAAAAATTTAAAAACACCAAAATTTTAATTTACTTCCCTCCCCTATACATGTAAAGTTATGTAAAAGTATCATTGCCCACTTCCACGAACGCTATAGAGCTACGAAAAAATTAAAAAATCTCAAAATTTTTAATAAGGTATTGCAAAAATTTTGAACAATATTCCACATATTTTAATACTTTAAAACTTAAAATTATCCAAATGTTCTTAATAGTTTGGAAATGTTTTTTTAAACTTGGCTATTATGGCTGCAAATGACTCTTAGGCACAGTGCTAAATTGAACATAAAGAAGTTTGGCTGTAATAGCAAAGTTTAAAAAAACATTTCCAAACTATTAAGAACCTTTCATTTTAAAATTTCTTTTGGAGAACTTGGCATTACTTTTATATCAATTCTTTTTACAGAATACCATTTTTACATACCTTTTTTTTACATGAAATATTTTTTACTAACCTTTCTCAACCTGTTGACATTTTTGAAAAATATATGAAAATTTGAGTGTTAATGTGTGGTAAATATAAGTCTTCAATAGTTTCTTTTTAAATAACTCATGATAGAAAAGTAATGTAGGCAAAAAAGGTATCAATTACTGAGATATCAATAACTAGAATTTGAAAAAATTTCCCTATCAAGAACTAGCAACAAAAACTTTAAATTTTAAATAGGTATTTTTTTTATATTCAAAATTTTATTTCTTACAATTTTGACAGTGCAGATCTATCAGAAAAAGCTGAACATACATTTTGCAATTCAAAAGTCATTTTACTTTAAAACTAACAATTTTATAAATTTTTTTTACCTCTGCTTCATTTATTCTGATTAACTGAAAATAATAATTATTTTTGCTTTTAATAATGTTTAGGATTTCCTTAATTAGTTCTGATACAATATAAATAAAAATATCAAACTTTAGGTATATTTAAAAATATACACAATGGGTATGAACTGTGGATAATTATGGGTTAAAAAAAATCTTTGTGGTGTAATTCCAAGTAGAAACAGTAAAAAAAACACCCTTACTGTACTTAAGGAATAGTGTTTACTTACCCTTAATTTTTAAAGGCAACACAGTCCTTGCCTCTGACCTCATTTGCTTAGCGCTGACATTTGTTAAAGGTAAGGTGAACATTCGATTTTTGCCAAATGGTCCATAAGTCACCATAGTTACTTGGTTACCCCCTTTCCTTAAAATAAGATATTTTACAGACCGCAGGGTGAACATCCATGTGAGTGTTAGCATGCTGAAACCTACAATAAAACATTGTTTCTTTTATGTACTTTGGATTAAAAATAAGAATAATTTTTATTCTCAATGCTAAAAATTATTTTTGACATTACCAACTCCAAAGGCCATACAGGTAATCCCAAGGCGATACTTGGGTTCTCCCAGGTTAATAGCTCGCCACCATGAAACAGGCTCATCTGTTTTCTTATCTACAGGGACATCTTTTAAATTTTTCATGGCAAACATTGACATATACGACCAGAGGCCAAATTGACAGATTCCAAAGATATTAATTATTTTGTAGAATTTGTCTTGTTCATGTTTGAATAAAATAACATCCTTGGTAACATTTGTGTTTACATCTAAACTTCTTTCACAGAAGTTTTTAAAGAGGATATTTTGCCGCATCATTGAAGCTTTAAGAGCACTTAAAATTAAGCAGTTTTTACTAATATTTGTTACAAAATTCATGTTTTTCCTATTTTTTAAACTCACATAATTATTTAAGAAAAAGTTGGGTTAGAGAACCACAAAACCTCCTTTTTGGAAAGCTATGTTACGGTCGTTCCTTAGACCAATAACACGAATGGACTGGGCCTGTCGCTTAAGCACAATGCTCGCTCCACTTTGGGTCGGTTTTTCAATAGAGGGTTAGCCCTGACCCGTGGGTTATCTTTGACAGATGTCTTTTTTTGGCACGTAGTAAGCACAGATCACCTAACATCAAGGCTAACCCTCCATGGATAAACCGGCCATTTGAGATGGGGCTAGTGCAAAGATATTAATGTGAGGGCAAGACACGGATAAAAATTTCTGGAATCAATTTTCGAGCATGAGGCGCAGTCCATTCGTATTATAGGTCTATGGTTCAATCTGCTTTTTCTGAAAGCGCAGCCTTCGTAAACTAACGAGCCACGAACCAGAAAAGGCAACATCGCAAATTGGCCGGCTGGTGGGCCGATATATACATGGGAGATATAAACATCTGCTATTTGTTTTGATTGTAGTTTGGCAATTTTGTATTTTTTTTTTTGTAAAAACTAATAAACTGTGTTTAGGCGTGTTACATTTAATTTTTAAAACAAACAAAACATTTGGAAATAAATATCAGTGGCCATTAATCATGTTAAAAAATATGTAACAAAACCTAGAATAAACAGAAGAGAAATTACTTTTAAACAATTTGTGAGAACAACCCTAAAGTTCGATTCATAGTACCGTGAAGTAAGCTGTATGAAGTGAGCAGTAAGAAATAAAAATGGTTCCTTTCTTACTGCTAAGTTATTACTGTCAAGTTTGAACAACAGGATGTTTGTGGGATAGTTTCTTATGTCTGACTGCTTACTTTACAGAACTATGAATCTAGTTTAAGTGGTAACATGTTAATTTAAAATTTAAATGAACTTACCTTTTTTCTATCTATTCTACTTAGCCTTCGTCAATCCATCTTTGGCCAAGTTCTCCAGTTTACAATACATTTGTTCCATCAATCGTCTTTCTGTCTGATAATATGACCGGCAAATTTCCATTTTAATTTTGCTACTTCTGCTCTGACATCCCTTACTTTTGTTTTATTTCTTATCAATTCATTCTTTTTTCTACCTGTTAGCTTTACATGTAACATTTGTCTTTCCATTGATCTTTGGGCTTTTCTTGCCTTATCCATGTTTGATTTTGTAAGTGTCCAGGTCTGGGATTCATAGGTAAGTACAGGATACATTGGTTATACACTTCCGTTTTGAGGTACTGAGGATATTTTTTATTTCCTAATATGTTGCTTAACTTATCGAATGCTGCCCAGGCCAATCTTACTTGTCTCTTGATTTCAGCTGTTTGCTTTTCTTTTTTCAGTTTAATAATTTGTCCCAGGTCCTATATATTCCTCTTCTTGTTCTATTTTCTTTTAGATTGATTGATATTATCAGCATATCTTGGTGGTTCAGAATTGTCCGTTTACTTTGATGCCTATTTATTCCCAATCTAAGCTTTTAAAAACATCTTCTAGGGCCGGGTTAAATAATTTAGGGAATATTGTGTCACGCTGACACCTCTTCTTATGCGGATTGGCTTGGTTCCTCTGTGGATTTTGATTAATGTTGTTGCTTCACTATATATATTGTCTATTAAGTCTGTATATCTGTGATCTATTCGGCTATTAATTAAAGATCTTTTACTGCCCAGTGCTCAATGCTATCGAAAGCTTTTTCGAAGTCTATAAACGCAATATATATTTATATATATTTCCATACCCTCCCTTTCTTCAATTTTTTTTCGCCTGTCATCAGGATTTTTTCTTACTGGAGGTTTGGGGTTTGACATATACTCGGGTTGAGATTCAAATAGCCGAGGTATTGCCCCATTGTTTAACTTAGGGAATGTTAGTGGCACCTCCTTTTGTACTCCCTCTTTATCCCTAATTATCTCGGTTCTAACAACATCACTTATGTCAAAATGTTTCCAACAAACCACTGAAGATGCAGTCACAACATAATCTTCTCTGTGTATGGCCTGAAGCCAAGCATTTTATTTTTTAGGTCATTTTCTTTGCTAAAGGTTGTTTTGTGACCCTCTTCATTAATCATAGATGCATCGTTACTTTTGCAACCGGGTGCCCAACACTTTCGCGGCATGTTTAAAATTTAAAAAGAAAAAACAGACCAAAAATTCCAAACAAAAACAAACATCTAACCTCACTTATTACCGGTGTACAAAAGGTCTTTTTTACACAGCTTTTATTAAGTAGGTAATATAATTTTAAGTTCACCACACATCTCACTAAAACCAGAACAGTTGTTTTATTTGGTAACGCGATTTGAAATATACTAAAAGTTAAAAAAAAACATTATCTGCGCGGAAACGGCCAGTAACTAGCGTGGTGGGCGACGCACGTGGACGAAAATGACTGGCCTCCACGCTGTGTTGCCGTTTCTTCTGGTTCGTGGCTCGTTAGTTTACGAAGGCTGTGCTGAAAGGCATGTCGGGCTAGGGGCACTGCATCCTAACTTCCCTAGTGTAGCTTTCCTGATCTAGTGACCTTAATCTTAGTAGGGTTTTGGCATCCACTCACTGAACCGCGCCGCAAATCCTTTATCTATGCCTGAAACCTAGGGGCACAGAAGAACTCTTCTGAGCTAGCGGTCTCTGAGGTTTCAAGATGCAGTTTCAGGCCGATCACTGGTCAAGTGTCATAGATAAAGGATTTTTGCTTTTGTCAAATGTTATAAAAAGTAATATAATGTAAACCTAGTCATAAAACTTCACATTGATCATAACATTTTCACAGATACTGGCTTCAACAATTTAAAACAGGACCCATATATGTATGAGATATTTTTAAAAATATTTCATATATTTAGGGCTGTAAGCAGTATTAAAATATTTCAGTTGCAAAAATTTTGTACAGCATAGTCATAAAATTGTATAAAAATTCATAATTTTTTTCAAAAAAGGTCACAGTAGGTAAAAATTTTTAAAAGATTGATCATGAAGTTATAAAAAACATTTGATTCAGTGACTGCACTGATGTACCTTACTGTTCTATTGAGGTATCATTTAAATATTAAGAATGCTGCACCACAGAACACCAAGGGTGCTGCACACTGGCTAATGTGAAGCATTTTAGCTCACACATATACTATACTATAGTAGTGTGAGCTATGGTGATCCTAATTTTTTCGAGAAAAAAAAAAGTTGCTCCGATTTCAAAAATTTTTATATATCTTTGCGTTTCAGATGATTTTGAAACTTTTTTGTTGCGCCGTCTTTCTGTCTGTCTGTAACGACCAACGCGCATAACTCAAAAACCGCTTGGCCGATTTCAATGAAATTTGGTACCTAGGCTGGGTCGAGATGGTCCCATTTAAAAATGAACAAAATCCACCGAACACAAACCAAATAAAATTAGAGTTTATTGAAAATATGGCGTGTGTGATATCAAACGAAAGGTAATTGAGTCTGGAGTTAAACAAAATACATTTTAATTTATTTTAAAAAAAGGGTGGGGGTATATTTCAAAAATTAGAGTTTAAGTGAAAATATGGCGTGTGTGATATCAAACGAAAGGTAATTAAGTCTGGAGTTCAACAAAATACATTTAAGTTTTTGTTTTTTTAAAGGGTGGCGGTGGATTTCAAAAATTTGAGTTTAAGTCAGAACATGGTTTGTGTGGTATCAAACAAAAGGAAATTTAGTGTAGAGTTGAATAAAATATATTTCAGTTTTTAGTTATATTAGCTCACATGTACACTATAACTATAGTACCTAGTGTGAGCTTAGGGGCCCATATATTGGCAGAGTATTTTACTTTGGTAGTTGAAACATAGTATGCATAGGAAAATTTTATAACAAACATGAAAACTAAAAAATTACCAATAAAAAGTTTTGAACAAAAACACAAAAAGTGCAGTTTTTAAATATATTTTTTAATAAAAAATTTCTTAGAATTAAATTAGTACATAACTTTACTTAATAGGTATAAATAAGTAGTCTATTTATCGAAAACTGTTTCTATTCGTACTTTTGGTATCCATTTCTGCTTCTTGAGCTTGTTTGCATATTGAAATTTATTGCTAAACCTTTTATTAATGTAAGTTTCTTCATCTGCTAATTTTCTTCTTGGTACATGTCTCAAGGCATAATCCCAACTTCCAGAGACTTTAAGGTCCAATAAAATTGAAACACATTGATTTAGTGTTAAACTTTTACCACCTGCGCCCCAGGCCAGGTATTTTTCCAATGGAAACTTCATCATTTTGATGCCTTCTCTTTTAGCCTTTGCTAAAGACAGTGGTTCATTGTTTATTTTGTCAACTATCGCTCCTATAATATAAACTTCATCAGAGTTATACTCAACCATATCATGTTTACAATGTGGAGTTAAATAAACCAGTTTTTCTTTTGGGAATAATTCTAAATAGCTCTTTTCATGGACATTTAAAGGAAAATCTAGATCATCCATTGTGGGAACATGCCTTTTGAAAGCCTCGCCCAAATCACTTTCTCTGTTAATGTTACAAAAGTGCAGATCATAAGGATCTTTGTGTGCTCTGTTTTCAGCAAATACAAGCATAAGTTGTTTGGCACAGTTGATATTTTCTCTTTTCTTCATGTCTTTGTCATAACCACAATCAATCACAATTTTCTCACCAAATCTCATAGCTTGAAATAATTTGTTGTTTTCCATTCTATTTATGGTTTGATCATGAATTCTCAAAAACATGTTATTGTGTTGTAAGCCATAACTAAAAGCATGCTCTTCAATTGGCAGTGATTTTTTAACAAGTTCTGGTTTTCTTTCTTCAAATGCCTGTTGTTTCTCTTGCTTCTTTAACTTTTCTTTCTCCTTAGATTTTGCTGTTTTAAATAAATACACAAGATATTTTCTTCTGGCAGCCCTAGAGTCATGTTTCAACAATTCTTTCCACATATTTGTGGACATATATGATTGTTCTGGAACCATTAAACCATCCTGTCTCATAACTTCAGCTTCCAACATGTACACTTTGAGTTTGTGCTCTAAGTCCTTGTCACCATTTGTTATGGCATTATAATCAAGTTCTTGAGGTTGGGTTTGCCCATTTGACAAGTCTTCAGATTCAGTGTTTTCAGTATTTACTGCTTTTTCCACTGTTGTTATTGGTCGTATTGATATGGAATTTACAAGATATTTTCGTTGGATAAATGGGCAAGTATGTTTTTCTGCAAGTTGAGCTGATTTAAGAAGTTTTGGAGACAAACGAGCCAATGAAAGAAAGCTTCGGTTGCACGTAAACATTGTTGTTTTTTTTTAATTGATAAGAAAATTAGGCACTGTGGAACTCACATTTGTTTAAATTGAAAGTTTTAGCACCACAATTCTTTTATTTTTGGATTAAAATCAAATATTTGTTTTGGGATTTTTAGGTTAAAAGTAATTTCTCTATAGGAGTCTTTGTTGAAAGCGGTGTTTAATATAATTTTTTAGTAAAAGCTAAATTATAGTTAAAAGCTTTCTTCGCAAGCTCCTCTTTTGAAAGCATCATAAATATTTGTTTCACTAACCTTACTTTTATTTAAAAAAATTGCTTTTTAAAATGTTTTTGTATAACAAGAGTGTTGTAAGTGCTAGAATTCTGCTTAGACAGGTAAGCCTGAAGGACCAACTAAATGTCTTTAAAATTTTGCATGTTTAAAATTTGGGGAAATATTCTAGTCTACAGCTTCAGTGAGAAGTTTATAAAAATAGGTAAGTGGGTTTTCAATATTGACTGTAAATTCATAATTACGTGATTTAGAAGTGAAACGGCACTTCAGTGTATGTATACAATTTTTAGGCTCGACTATTTTCAACTAAAAGTGTTGGTAGTCCATATGATTTTACATTTGAAAATAGTCTATCAGCAGAACAACAAAATAAAGTGTTAGAAACTCTTAATGAATCGAGTATTGATAAATTGTCAGGGTAAGTACTGTCCATACTTTAACCCTTTACAACCTGTGCCTGTAATAATAGGTATGACACTTCATATATTTAAATAATAAGAGATATAAAGATATGTAGCAGTCTTAGGCCTGATTTATGATTTTTTGTTAGCTGCTGGCTTCAAATTTTTCAAGACACACTAGAACCAAAAAGAAATCTGTAAATTAAGTTTAGGGTTTGTCAAGTAAATTATTGGTGGGTAAGGTTTTGTAAATGAACATTTATACTTTTTAGATATAATATCCCATTGACTCACATAAAAAATATCCACCAATGGAAGACCAGAAATGGGCTATTCACCTCCATCCATGACATCTTGGAAGTGGATGGCATGGGTGGCAAACTTTTAGATAGGATATGCAATAATATTGTAAATAATGTACAGTCAAATCCACAGTCGACCTCCAGTTTAGGAAGCAATAAAAGACTGAAACATGTGGTTATGCCTACACTAACTGATAGTATGTGTTCGGTAAGATCTTCTTTTATTTTCTAATAAGTTTTAAAAACCTAAAAATGTAGGTAATTAATTTTTGTTTTGTGGTTTCTGGTTGGGTTGTCAGTAATTAAATTAACCAGTTGGCTCATCAACTTTTGTGATTTTTTAAAAAACAAAAAATTATTTTTTTTCTAATTAGATTTTTGTTTGCTTAATTTTAAGAACTAATTACACTATAGAACAGATATTTTTAAGACACACCTTTCATAAAAAAAATAGTTTTTTTTTTTAAATAAAAGCATAATGCTTTTTAAAAAATTCAACAATATATTTGTATTTATGAAATCAAGGTAAAAATACAAAATCTTTTCAAAATATATCAAAGTATTGACAATAAGTCATATATTTTAGAGAGAAAATAACAGTGGGGTGACTTGATCAATTTTAAAGTTTTTTGAGTAGGATTCTAACCATTTAAGCTTTTGTTAAATTTTCAAAAGGTTAAGTTAAATCTGCAACATTTGAGCAAACAGTAGGGTTAAATTTAATTTATATTGTTTAGGTAATTAAAGAGATACTATTTTTGGACATGCTGCATTGAGGATGACACCTAAGAGAGAATTGTTCTCGGATCATGGGAGAGTTGATCCCATTGTTTTAGTCTAATTAATTATTGTTTTTTTTAATGGTTTTCCAAGTATCCAAGAAAAACTATCTTAGATGTCCTTAAACATTTTTTAATTCAATTTTAAGCATTACAAAATTCAAAAGAAGAAAATGTTAAGATTGGGAAATTTTAACTTAAAATCGTAATTTCCTTATTTGCACTGAGGCAGGGGCAAAATCTTTTTAAATAATTGTTAGCTATAAAACCTTCATCTTTGTCTTCAGGAAAAATACAGTTTTTTTTTCATTCATCATAAAAAAAACCCAGGATCCCCTGAAGTATGGGATTAAGTCTCCCTGAGGCACAAATTTTAAAAGGAGAATCCATGACCATAACATTAAAATTTTAGATCAAACTTATGATTAAAATTCTCACGAAACAACACAAAACTATCATTAAATTAAAAACTTTATATTTTTTAAAGGTAGTAAGCTAAAAATAATTTATTATTACCAAAAAAAATGTTTGAAACACATAAAATCAAAGAGATCTTGTGTGCTTTCTCCAAGGCAAAGTGAAAAAAACAATGCTGGCTACAAAACAATCTAAAGCGCAAAATTTAAATGGGGATCGAGTCACTCCATTTTCCCCTATTACCTATCTAAAATTTGGCTCTGGAACGAAATAGCGATGTACAAAATAGCGACGTTCAAAATAGCGAGTAATGAAATAGCAACTATCAAAATAGCGATGTAATGAAAGAGCGACTATCAAAATAGCGATGTATCAAAATAGCGTTTGTAACAAAACAGCGACATATCAAAATAGCGATGTATCAAAATAGTGACAACCAAAATAGCGACAATCAAAATAGCGATGTATCAAAATAGCGATGTATCAAAATAGCAATGTATCAAAATAGCGATGTATGAAAATGGCGATGTATCAAAATACCGAATCAAACCAAACCGAATCGAATCAAATTAATCCAAACCGAAAAGAACCGAAATGCGCTATTCTATCCTATTTTGGCTATACCAGCTTATTAAAAAAAAAACTTTCCTGATTCTTTTCTGGGATCCTAGAGGGTGTGAATCTGAACCGAATTCGGTTCGGTTCGGATTCATACTCTCTAGGATTCCGGAAAAGAAGTCTGGAGAGTTTTTTTTGAAAAATATGCTGGTTCAGTTCGGTTCGGTTTAGTTTGGGTCGGTTCGGTTCGGATTCACACCCTTTAGGATCCCAGGAAAGAAGTCAGGAAAGTTTTTTTTTTTGGAAACATTTCTTAGAAAGAAACCCTTTAGTCGAGCTATATGCCAAAACGGAACCGAAATATCGCTATTTTGATAGTCGCTATTTAATTACGTCGCTGTTTTGATAGTCGCTATTTCGTTACAATCGCTATTTTGTTACATCGCTATTTTGATAGTTGCCTTTTCATTACATCGCTATTTTGATTGTCGCTATTTCAATACCGCTATTTTAATAGTCGCTATTTTGTACATCGCTATTTCGTTCCAGAGCCGGGCATGGCTCAATACTCTTCCTTCTTCCGCTCTGGGAACACATTTAGATGACACAACTTTTAGAATATCCATAGCTCTTCGCACTGGTCAACCTGTATGCGAGACCCATACCTGCTCTTGTGGTGAATCTGTTCTTTCAAATGGGCATCACAGCCTTTCTTGCCGCAAGAGCGCTTGTAGGTGGTCTCGCCACAGCAGCCTAAATGACATTATTAAAAGGGCACTTGTTTCCGCGGGCGTTCCAGCTATCCTGGAGCCTTCAGGAATTTGCAGGAATGATGGAAAAACCTAACCTAAGGTCTAACCTTAGTTCCTTGGAATAGGGGTAGGCCATTAGTATGGGACGCCACTTGCTCCGATACTATGGCTAATTCATACATAAATTTAACATCAAAAAAGGCGGGAGAAGCGGCAAAAATAAGGGAACAAATTAAAATAAACAAATATTCAGAATTATCTCAAAATTATATTTTTGTTCATTTTTCTGTAGAGACTTTTGGACCTTGGGGGGAAAAAGCTAAACATTTTGTCAAAGAACATGGTGCCAAAATCGAATGTAAGTCCCACGAACCTAGATCAACCTCATTTTTGATTCAGAGGTTAAGCCTTGCCATTCAAAGGGGAAATGCAGCTTCAGTCATAGGAACCATTCCCGACATGCAGCAGTTGGACGAAATTTTTAATCTTTAAATGTGTGCTTGGGGATGTATGCTTGCGTGTATGAGTTTAGAGTTTAACTCTTATTATATTTTTATTGTTTATTTCTTGTTTTATACCTATTTATTGTCAAAAAATAAATTATTATAACATTTGGTTAAAAAAAAAAAATAAAGAATAGTTCTATAGAAGACTAGAAAATAGGTTTTAGGATATCAAGAAATTTTTTTGTGGAAGCTGTTTTGTCAGTTACTTCTTAGTTATCATACTTATTTTATATTTTAGTTAGTTCAACACATGGTTGCCATACACATCTCATTGGCCGGTATGAGCTGGGCCAGAATATCTAGGGATAACAATACAGTTCTGAATTGGTGTTATGAGGATTTTAGTGCTCTACCAAAGAAAATGACATCTATAGACACTTTTAATTTAGTAAGTATTTTTTAAAATTATTTTGATTGACCTGTACAATAAACTTGCTTGGGTTCATTACAAAAATAAAGTTATTTGGCTTATTTAACTTTAAAAAAAAGGAAGGAAAGATATATGTGACAATTATAGAGGTATATCTGTGACTAGTACGCTAAGCAGAATATACGGTAAAATAATAAGAAATAAAGTGGAGAGCGAATATAAAGACATGGAGGCAGAAGAACAAGCCGGTTTTAGGGCGGGTAGATCAACTTCAGATCATCTCTTTTGTATAACCCAAGTTATTGAAAAGAAAATGGCATACGGACAAGAGCTGCATCTGCTTTACGTCGATTTGCAGAAGGCATATGATAGTATACCACTAAATCTACTTTGGAAAGCGTTGGAAAACACAAACATAAGTGTACCACTAATTAAGGTCATCAAAGAGTTATACCGCAATAGTAAAGCAAAAGTTAAAATAAAAGCAAAACTAACCAAAGGCTTTCAAGTAAATAAAGGTATTAAACAAGGTTGCTGTATCTCGCCTACGCTCTTCAAGATATACTTGGAACAAGTCCTTAAAGTATGGAAGAGAAAAGGCCAAAACATGGGAATTCCGTTGGACGAAACCACCATACTTTATGTTTCGCAGATGATCAGATAGTAGTGGCTCAGGATTATGACGACCTCGAATATATGACACGAAAACTAATAGAAGAGTACAATAAGTGGGGACTAGAGGTGAATCTCAATAAGACAGAGTATATGTGTCAGTGAAATGAAACAGGATCTAATCTTGAATACCGGGCAGCGAATTCAGTCCTGTGATGAGTATAAATACTTAGGTCTAAAAATTACAGCTGACGGAACACTAGACAAAGCTATAAAAGATCGAAACGTACAAGGAAGAAAAGCAATAACTTTATTAAATGGAATAATTTGGGACCAAAGTATATCAAAACATAACAAAAAGCTTATACACCATTGTAAAAAGTATTATTACATACGGCTCAGAAGTATGGCCAATCAAGGATAGAACAGAAAAAATGCTGTCCGCTTGGAGAACAGCAGCAGGGAAATCAAAAAGAGAAAGAGTTATAATTCAAAGATTAAGAGAAATTATGACAGTGGGTGAACATGCTTTAGTGGATGATATAAGAACAAAATAACTGGTGTGGTACAGACATGTACAAAGAATGAATGATGAAAGACTACCTAAACAAATACTTAAAAAATATTTCCAAAGACCGTAAATTATTAGGAAACCGGTTTTTTAAAATAATTTCGGGTACCAATTTTAAAAATAATCCATCTAAGACTGTTAATAATACATAAAAAGTTTTATTTTTTAATTTATATGAACTTTTATCTATATTTAGCTATGATGTAAATTCATCAATAGTATTCAAAAGTGTATTTGATTTTCTTATTTGACATTTAAATTGTATTTTTTTTTTCTCTGCAGGCAATAAACACGTTGAAAAAAATCCCGGCAGGCGACTTGTACATATTCGAACAGCAGGATAGCGGTGCTTCTCAAAGTGTAAAACAAACCGCCATCTATACGCAACAAAACGAACTGATGTCTATGTTGATTGCGCTGTTGAATACAAGCGCGCATCACAATCCCACACTAAAGAATTTGGCCGCAGATGAAACTGTCACGTCGATAGAGAATAGGATCTATTTTTTGAAGCACAGACTTTCTGCAAGGTAGGAATATTTAAATGTTACTTTCAGCAACACTTTTAGTAACAAACACCAGTATTTACTAAAGGGTCTACAGTGCTACAATCCTAGGTTTAAAAGTCTACATTTTGGTTGAAGATTTAACATATTTTTACTGTGAATGCAATAGTTTTTAATATATACATATAAATTATATTATATTATATATCTTTTTTCGTAACAACAAAGACATTATTTCCACATAAAGGTTATAAATAAATAAAAATAATAAAATATTTTGGTTTAAAAATGGTAGCCATATTTAAACGTCCAAACGTCAGTGTCAGCTATATTTTACATGTTAATTTTTTAGACAAGTTAGCGACGATTAAACCGATGGTCGATCGTTTTGGTGAATGTGTAATTGAAAAGGGATTCTAATATATCTTGTGCTTTTTACAGTATTTAAATATTGATACAGTAATGGATCTACGGATATAGTTTTAAGTTATTTATGTATTATTTAGCTTTGAATATTTTTGTATATAAGTTTTTTTGTCAATCATGTATATTTCTATTGTTTTCGAAATTTAAACCACCCCTCTGGGGTGGTACTACCATTTGAGACCATTTTTAACGGGAATCCTACGACCAAGGGCGTCGATAGCTTTTTTCTTGGGGGGGGGGGGTACTCTGCCCTACTTTTGCAAAACCTAGTAACTAGGTTTTTGTAACTTTTCACGAGAGCGTTTTTGTCTAAAATATTTTGTTAATGGGAAATAATGAAAACGCGAAGGCTATTATCGCAAAACCATTTTTATTTTTTTTTAGTTTGCTGAATGGGTTTAAAATATTTTAAAATGATCAATCTAAAAAAAAATAATAAAAAATAAGAGGTAATAAAAAAAAAATATAAAAAAAATAAATAAATAAAATATTAAGTGTGACACATCATTTTAAAGGAAATTTTACGCTGATTTCAAAAATCAAATAAAAATAGGGTCATTTTATAAGAAAATTACAAACTTTATGTAATATCTCAAAAATTAAAAGTGAAAGATAAAATTTAATTTGACAGTTGAATTGCTCTTAAAAAAGTACTTTAAGAATGTTTTTACAGAAATAAAAAATATTCATAAACAAGTGGGTCGAAAATGCACCAAATTGAAAACCACCCTATATCTTGTAAGTAGTTTAAGATATCGATGTGCGGTTTTCGGCATTAACTTTTTAACGAAAATCGAGCTTGCAAAATGCAGGTTAGTTTTTTTCTATCTCCTCTAGAAATAGGCGTTTCCTATCAAAAGTGGACCACTCTGTACTACAATAAAAGAAATTTTAGGTTTTTTTACCGTTTCAGCTGACCAAAACTCAATTACAAATCACAACAAACCCTATTTTTAACTTTACAAATACTTAATAACACCTTTGAACTTATACATACTTAATTTTTTTTTTGCAAATTTTCGGGAGCTTTGCACTACGAGTGCTCGATAATAAAAAACTTCAGTTCTTGGATTCTTATTCTCCCCCTTATCGACGCGTTTGCCTACGACTGCACGGACTAAATTTCCAAAAAATGACATTTCGTAACAAAATTTTTATGTGGTTTTTCTTTATTTCTAAAGTTAATTTGAATTTATATGAAATGAAACTGACTAAGAAATGCTTACTATCATATTGCACATTGGGGTGAACCAAATCTTTGCAGTTATTTGACCTGTGAGTATTAAAAAAATACACTTAAACCGGTCGGTATCAAGTCTATAAACTTGATACTTAAACGCGGTCTACAATGCTGTCTTAAGTTCTTAGTAAATAATGGCGTAAAGACTTCAGTTTTTTGTCTAACAGTAACATCGTCACTTTGTTGATATATGGCATTAAATTTCGACTTTGTATAGATTAAAAGTTGCTAAATGCTATAACTTTTACAGATTTGTACCCTTTACCAAATATCAGAGATTTGGCATCTATTCAATGAGTATATGACCCATATAGAGTAGCAACTGGCGAGCCTTACAACATTGAGGGGTAGATGGCGCTGGAATTTTATTCGTCTAGCCAAGGCCAACACAAAAATAGAGGCCACGACCCTGAAAAAATCAGCTGTTCTCCCGGGGCTGAATTTTACATTGGGTCTTATGGGAGGTCAGACGTTTTTTTATGATATTTTTAAAATGGCACTACAGATTTCCGCAAAATTTTAGTGAAATATTCTCAGACACCATCCCGATATTTCAACAAAGGTTTGTAAGGAAGCAACATGAATAAAAGGCTAAAATCTTCGAGATTTAGCATTCCTTATTTTGAATTCAAATTACCATGTACCACATGCCAACTGTTATATTTGACATGTATTTGACTTTGTCATATGTAATTGTCACATTCGCTTCTGCTTTAAACTTAATTTTTGTGTGAGCTAATCAAGCGGCTATGAAAAATTAGGGCTTACTATACATTTAAAAAATATTGTTCTGCCAGAATAAAGTAAAAACAATCTCAAAAACGGCTTTATTTAAAAAAAATCAAATATCAATGAACTGTCATTCCAACTTCAATATTTTAAAGACAATCAGCTGTGTCGTAACGTGACCATCAAAAAAAAAATCAGCCCCGGATGTGACGTCAACAAAGTGGAGGATCGTGGCCCGTCCATTTTGATAGCCCTGGTCTAGCACACAATATTCAGAGACCACTACTATGATCGGAACTCCCACATGCAACTAAATCGTACTAGTTGTCACAGGGCTATCAAAACGGACGGGCCACGATCCTCCACTTTCTTGACGTCACATCCGGGGCTGATTTTTTTTTGATGGTCACGTTACGACACAGCTGATTGTCTTTAAAAAAATGAAGTTGGAATGACGGTTCATGAATATTTGATTTTTTTTTAAATAAAGTCATTTTTGAGATTGTTTTTACTTTATTCTGGCAGAACAATTTTTTTTAATGTATAGTAATCCTTAATTTTTCATAGACGCTTCATTAGCTCACACAAAAATTAAATTTAAAGCAGAAGCAAATGTGACAATCACAGATGACAAAGTCAAATACATGTCAAATATAACAGTTGGCATGTGGTACATGGCGGGTAATTTGAATTCAAAATAAGGAATGCTAAATCTTGAAGATTTTAACCTTTTAATCATGTTGCTTCCTTACAAACCTTTGGTGGAATATCGGGATGGTGTCTGAGAATATTTCACTGAAATTTTGCGGAAATCTGTAGTGCCATTTTGAAAATACCATAAAAAAACCTCTGACCTCCCATAAGACCCAATGTAAAATTCAGCCCCGGGAGAACAGCTGATTTTTTCAGGGTCGTGGCCTCTATTTTTGTGTTGGCCTTGGTTGTCACTGAATATTGCGTACTAGACGAGTTTACTACAGCGCCATCTGCCATGACTTAAGGTCACTAGATCACGAAGTTCCTTCTAAAGAAGGATATAGTGACCTTACCATGACTGACATGACTTGACTTATCTGTCATATTTCAGGCTATTTAGAACTCTGGTAGGCAACGAACGAGTTTCAGCCGTCAATATGATTTCAAAATTAGTCACAAAAGAAAAGTTGCAAGTTCCATGTACTCCAATAGTTACAAATGAGAAAATTCAATCGTTCTTCTTAGGCCAGTTACCTGCAGGTACAGTAGAATGAAAATGGACTATCAAATTATTGACAATGACTATTTTAAATTTCCTGAGGAGTGGCGTAAAAGTTCGGCTATAAAAACTAGCTATAGGGGATCCAAAAATTCTTTTGGTTTCCTTGTAATTGTCATCACTGGTAAAATCACGGATTTAGAAATTAAAAGCAAAATAGAAACTAAAGTATTGTTCATACTCGTCTTAGTCTTTTGTTTTTGATTAGTCTTTGTCCTTTGATTAGTCTTAGCTGTCTTAAACAAAATCGGGTGTTCATACTAGTCTTTTGTTTTTGATTAGTCTTAGTCATAACCCACTGAAAAAAAAATTCAATTTCAATAAAAAGGGCCCTTTTCAAAAGTCATTTTCTACACAAAACAATCTTATTTAACCTAATCTGTGCACGAAACACAGACACGAAAGAACAAAAGCGAAAAAGAAAATAAAAACAAATAAAATTTTGAGGTTAGGTTGAGATTTTCTGTTAAAAACATGATTAATGGCGGTAAATTCAAAATTTCGGCCGCGCGCTTGCGCTTTTCGGACGCCCTGTAAAAAAAAACAACAAATATCAGCTGATGTCTGTCACTCGTCTTAGTCCTTGTCCTAAGGATTGAAAGTTGGCAACTCTTAAGACAAAGACTAATCAAAAACAAAAGCAAAAACATTGTATGAACACTCCCATAAGAAACAGTGGTTTTAACTTTCTTATGACAAGACATATGACTAAACCAAGACAAAAGACTAGACAAAAGACGAGTATGAACGATCCAATTTCGAACTTCCATTGTCTTTATTTATTTTAAACACGACGTTTTGGTTAGTAAGTATCTCTAACCGTTTTCAAGTTAACTAAACAATCCAGTCTACAGGCTACTACTTATACTACTTGGTGTGCAGTAATGTATGACGGCCCGCCCCCCCTTTTTAAATTTAAGACGCTTGTTTTCCTTAAAGAGTGGTTTCCATATGTTTGGTATTTCCGTGCTTGGTTAACTGAAAACTTATTTATTCTGCATTATAAACGAAAACCTTTGAATCCTGTGATCATCAAACCCGGTTTTTCAATATCCTCTAATTGGGTGCTTTTTAGATGTTCATCTAACCTAACCTCGTTTGACCTTCATATGATTTACCACACTCACACGGGATTTCGTAAATACATTCCTTGTTATTTGAGGGATTTTCTGGTTTTGTTTTAGTTACAAAACTCTTATCGTAATTCCCAAACAAAATACAGTTTTTATATTATAGTGTTTGGCTAATCGTCTTATTTTTTCTGAAATCCCTTGAACATATGGAATGTTAATACACCCAACGGATTATTATTTTGAGAATTTGCTACATTTGGTTTGTTTTTAATTTTAGAGAACAAGGAGTTACAAGAAGTTTGTATTTAATCTACAACATTAAAAAGGACTTACAACAAAATGCTTATCCCGAGAAATTAATAAACTCAACGATCTCTAAAATTAAAAACAAACCAAACGTATCAAATTCTCAAAATAATAATCCGTTGGGTGTTATTAACATTCAATATGTACAGTCAGGGACTTTTTAAATTGCCAGTGTATTTTTTTCCGTAAAAATTTATACAATGAAGATTTTAGAATTTAAAAAAATAATAATATGTGTGTATAAAGACAGAGGTAAGGTTCCCTATTTTTTTGGTTTGGTTCAAACTGGGGTTCCTAATTTCAAATAGGAAGATTTTTTATTTTCGAGCGCGGCCAATTAAAAAGTCCCTGACTATACAAGGGGTTTCAGAAAACATTAGACGAATAATCAAACACTATAATATTAAAACAGTATTCTCATCAGGAAATATGAGTTTTGTAACTAAAACAAAACCAGAAAATCACTTGAATATAAGCATTTATGAAATCCTGTGTGAGTGTGGTAAATTATATATAAGAGAAACGAAACGCCCTTTTCAGGTAAGAGTAAAGGAACATAAAAAGCACCTAATTAGGGGATATTAAAAAATCCGGCGTAGCGGATCATGCTAGGTCAAATGACACAGGATTCAATGGTCTAAAGCTAAAGTTTTGCATAAGGAGTCACATTCGTAAAAGTAAAATTTATTAAACATATGGAAACCCCTTCCTATGGAAAACTAGCGTCTTAGGATTAAATGGGCTGTCCGTCACACTTGACGGCACACATAGTAACCTGTAGAATTGATTGTTTAGTTAACACTTAAAAACGCTTAAAGATACCTACTAACCTAAACGACTTGTTTAAAATAAATAACGACAATGCAAGTCAGATATTTTGTTTATACTTGATTTTGTTGTTATAAACATAAGAAAACGTATTTTTTTAATCTAATCGAGTTTTTTTTGTTTCTTTTAGAAAAGGAGCTACTTTGCCAAGCTTTGATGTTAGGCATGTGCTTTATGGACCTCTGTATATACAAAAATCAAACCAGTTTTCAAGCCTTAAGACCTAGAAGAAACTAGTTTAACGCCAGGGAACTTAATGAAGTAAGTTCCAAAACCAATAATTTAAAAAAGGAACCTTTTTAGAAAAAATAACCTTTATAGAACTACATATGTGAAAAGTATTTTAAATAGTCACCTTCAGTTCCAACTGAGATAAGGTCTAAGGCAAGGTTGAGAAAGAATTATATAAATTGAGTTCACAAGTGTATAGTTAAGTAGAAATAAGTGAATATAGCTTGAGGTGGAACAAATTGCACTACCAGCAATTCAACTATTGTTGTAAATGATAGGCAACATGCTTTTAATCAACCAGAAATTACATCCATATTATTGCAAAAAATGCATTTTTTCGGCCACTATTTTAAAAAATGTGTGTTCTATAAAAAAAAAGTTTTAAGCAAAAGTGGAAGAAATAATTTTCGAGTTATGAGGTTAAACATTTCGCCACCAAGGCGAATTGTTCCCAATTTTTTTCTTTAGTGGCTGTTAACTTAGAAACTATTTATTTGTGAGACATAAGGGACAACATAAAATATACACTGATGAATAACCTATAAAATGAGATATTACTTAGTTGCTTGGGTGGTAACCTTTCTGAGATACCAAGACTTAAGTGTTAATACATTAACTGCAAAATAAACCGAAATTATTAAGTTTTGTTTAATTTTCTCAAGAAATAAGCATTTTAGAGAAAATTTTAACAAACTTTATTTTGGGAAACCAGAATTATCTTTTACACGATAATTTAAGCCAATTTTTTTATTATGGTTTATGGTTAGCACTCAAAATGTACAGTGTGATCGGGTATAAACTTACACTCCAAAAAACTTATTGTAATGCGTTTAAAAACCTGGAATTAAAAATGTTCGTGACCTTGATTAGCTCATTTATAACCTCCTAGTTACGGGACCATCATATTATTTTTAAACGGAACACCCTATATATTTTCTTTTATTTTTAAAGAATGAATCTTCTTTTTTAAAAAGTAAGTAATTCCGTGTTTAACTTATAAATATTTTTTACCTACTCGCGTGCGGTAAAGTAATTACTTTACCGCACACTGTGCGCGTAATTACGTTACCGCACGCGCACCACTTAGAAACCTTAGCAACGCATCAATAAGACAGCTTCACTATCTGTTTACATTTCAATTCCATCTAATTTGACATGTTTATTTATAGATTACATTAACACATGCGGAAAGTGTCTTTACCACCCTTGACGTCTTGACCGAACTCCGCTCCGCGTCGTTCGGCCAACTGCCGTCGCGTGCGGTAAAGTATTACTTTCCGCACTTTTTAGGTAAATAACTATTACCTACTCGCGTGCGGTAAAGTTACTTTACCACACGCGCACCACTTAGAAACCTTAGCAACGCGTCAATAAGACAGCTTCAATATTTGTTTACATCATTTCAATTCCATCTAATTTGACACGTTTATTTATAAATTACATTCAATTTTTTGAATAAAAAGTACTCATAGCTAAAATATTGTACCTAACATATGCGGAAAGTCTCTTTACCACCCTTGAGGGCTTGACCAAACTCCGCTGCCGTCGCGTGCGGTAAAGTATTACTTTCCACACTTGTTAGGTAAATAACTATTTTATACGACTGTCTTGTAAAAGGGGGTTTTGCGCACGGAGAACACGATCTGAAAATGGCATTTTGCGCACGCTGTGTGCAAAACGTTTTGCACACGCTTATGTCATTTTTGCGCACGCCTATGTGCATACGAGTCTCCCGTCATTGTGATTTTTGTTGTTGTCACCCATCAATATAAGTTGGCTTAGTTCCGTAGCAACCGTCACTTTGTTTGTTGATTAGATACGTCAACAAATTGTTGGATTTTTAAAGTTTTGTTCTTAAAATGTCGGAAATAAAAACAAGTTAAATTAAAATTTGATTTTTCTTTCTTTATTAGCAGTTGTATAAAAAATATTGTAAAAAACTCGTTTGAAAACCTCTTTGCACACTCCCTCGACTTGTAGACCTCGCTTTCGGCTCGGTCTACCAAACTGTCTCGATCGTGTGCAAAGAGTCGTTTTCAAACCTTGTTGTTTAAATAACTATTTACTGCACTTTATTTTATTTAACCTTTTTAACATATTAAGTGACAAAATATGTCAAAACAAATCAAATGGTGTTATACATAGAATGGTTATTTAATATTTTAAATAGTGCAGTAAATAAATTTTTATACTTAAACTCCAAATAGTTGTAAGAATAGTAAAAAATGTAAATAACTCAAGCTTTAATCATCAAAGAAGTTCATCCTTTAAAAATAATACAAAATGTCTATTGAACAAGTGTTTTATTTGTGTGATTATAAAGGTCATTTAGCGAAATTTATTCATATTTTACAAACTATACACTTTAGGCACAAAAGCACCGAGTTGCAGTATAGTGGGACCATAGAAATGCCAAAAACCCACATTGTGAGTGGAGATTCGGAAAAACGTCAATTAGCGAATTTTAGCATATGAGATCCCATATAACCAAAATGACAAAATTTTGAAAATTCATATTTTACAAATTTTACACTTTAGGCACAAAAGCACAGAGTTGCAGTATAGTGGGACCATAGAGATGCCAAAAAGCCACATTGTGAGTGGAGATTCGGAAAAACGTCATTTAGCGAATTTTAGTATATGAGATCCCATATAACCAAAATGACAAAACTTTGAAAATTCATATTTTACGAACTATACACTTTAGGCACAAAAGCACCGACTTGCAGTGTAGTGGGACCAAAGAGATGCCAAAAAGCCACATTGTGAGTGGAGATTCGGAAAAACGTCAATTAGCGAATTTTAGCATATGAGATCCCATATAACCAAAATGACAAAATTTTTAAAATTCATATTTTACAAACTATACACTTTAGGCACAAAAGCACAGAGTTGCAGTATAGTGGGACCATAGAGATGCCAAAAAGCCACATTGTGAGTGGAGATTCGGAAAAATGTCATTTAGCGAATTTTAGCATATGAGATCCCATATAACCAAAATGACACAACTTTGAAAATTCATATTTTACAAACTATACACTTTAGGCACAAAAGCACCGAGTTGCAAAAACGTCATTTAGCGAATTTTAGTATATGAGATCCCATATAACCAAAATGACAAAACTTTGAAAATTCATATTTTACGAACTATACACTTTAGGCACAAAAGCACCGACTTGCAGTGTAGTGGGACCATAGAGATGCCAAAAAGCCACATTGTGAGTGGAGATTCAGAAAAACGTCAATTAGCGAATTTTAGCATGAGATCCCATATAACCAAAATGACAAAATTTTGAAAATTCATATTTTACAAACTATACACTTTAGGCACAAAAGCACAGAGTTGCAGTATAGTGGGACCAGAGATGCCAAAAAGCCACATTGTGAGTGGAGATTCGAAAAAACGTCATTTAGCGAATTTTAGCATATGAGATCCCATATAACCAAAATGACAAAACTTTGAAAATTCATATTTTACAAACTATACACTTACGCACAAAAGCACCGAGTTGCAGTATAGTGGGACCATAGAGATGCCAAAAAGGCACATTGTGAGTGCAGATTCGGAAAAACGTCATTTAGCGAATTTTAGCATATGAGATCCCATATAACCAAATGGCAAAACTTTGAAAATTCATATTTTACAAACTATACACTTTAGGCACAAAAGCATCGAGTTGCAGTATAGTGGGACCACAGTTATGCCAAAAAGCCACATTGTGAGTGGAGATTCAGAAAAACGTCATTTAGCGAATTTTAGCATATGAGATTCCATTAATCAAAATGACAAAACTTTAAAAATTCATATTTTACAAACTATACACTTTAGGCACAAAAGCACCGAGTTGCAGTATAGTGGGACCATAGAGATGCCAAAAAGCCACACTGTGAGTGGAGATTCGAAAAAACGTCATTTAGCGAATTTTAGCATATGAGATCCCATATAACCAAAATGACAAAACTTTGAAAATTCATATTTTACAAACTATACACTAGGCACAAAAGCACCGAATTGCCGTATAGTGGGACCATAAAAATGCCAAAAAGCCACATTGTGAGTGGAGATTCGGAAAAACGTCATTTAGCGAAATTTAGCATATAAGATCCCATATAACCAAAATGACAAAACTTTGAAAATTCATATTTTACAAACTATACACTTTAGGCACAAAAGCACCGAGTTGCAGTATAGTGGGACCATAGAGATGCCAAAAAGCCACACTGTGAGTGAAGATTCGAAAAAACGTCATTTAGCGAATTTTAGCATATGAGATCCCATATAACCGACAAAACTTCGAAAATATCCCATATAACCAAAATGATAAAACTTTGAAAATTAATATTTTACAAACTATACACTTTAGGCACAAAAGCACCGAGTTGCAGTATAGTGGGACCATAGAGTTGCCAAAAAGCCACATTGTGAGTGGAGATTCGGAAAAACGTCATTTAGCGAAATTTAGCATATAACCAAAATGACAAAACTTTGAAAATTCATATTTTACAAACTATACACTTTAGGCACAAAAGCACCGAGTTGCAGTATAGTGGGACCATAGAGATGCCAAAAAGCCACACTGTGAGTGAAGATTCGAAAAAACGTCATTTAGCGAATTTTAGCATATGAGATCCCATATAACCAAAATGACAAAACTTCGAAAATTCATATTTTACAAACTATACACTTTAGGCACAAAAGCACCGAGTTGCAGTATAGTGGGACCATAAAAAAGCCAAAAAGCCACATTGTGAGTGGAAATTCGGAAAAACGTCATTTAGCGAAATTTAGCATATAAGATCCCATATAACCAAAATGATAAAACTTTGAAAATTAATATTTTACAAACTATACACTTTAGGCACAAAAGCACCGACTTGCAGTGTAGTGGGACCATAGAGATGCCAAAAAGCCACATTGTGAGTGGAGATTCGGAAAAACGTCAATTAGCGAATTTTAGCATATGAGATCCCATATAACCAAAATGACAAAATTTTGAAAATTCATATTTTACAAACTATACACTTTAGGCACAAAAGCACAGAGTTGCAGTATAGTGGGACCATAGAGATGCCAAAAAGCCACATTGTGAGTGGAGATTCGGAAAAATGTCATTTAGCGAATTTTAGCATATGAGATCCCATATAACCAAAATGACACAACTTTGAAAATTCATATTTTACAAACTATACACTTTAGGCACAAAAGCACCGAGTTGCAGTATAGTGGGACCATAGAGATGCCAAAAAGCCACATTGTGAGTGGAGATTCGAAAAAACGTCATTTAGCGAATTTTAGCATATGAGATCCCATATAACCAAAATGACAAAACTTTGAAAATTCATATTTTACAAACTATACATACGCACAAAAGCACCGAGTTGCAGTATAGTGGGACCATAGAGATGCCAAAAAGGCACATTGTGAGTGCAGATTCGGAAAAACGTCATTTAGCGAATTTTAGCATATGAGATCCCATATAACCAAATGACAAAACTTTGAAAATTCATATTTTACAAACTATACACTTTAGGCACAAAAGCACCGAGTTGCAGTATAGTGGGACCATAAAAAAGCCAAAAAGCCACATCGTGAGTGGAAATTCGGAAAAACGTCATTTAGCGAAATTTAGCATATAAGATCCCATATAACCAAAATGATAAAACTTTGAAAATTAATATTTTACAAACTATACACTTTAGGCACAAAAGCACCGAGTTGCAGTATAGTGGGACCATAGAAATGCCAAAAAGCCACATTGTGAGTGGAGATTCGGAAAAACATCAATTAGCGAATTTTAGCATATGAGATCCCATATAACCAAAATGATAAAACTTTGAAAATTCATATTTTACAAACTATACACTTTAGGCACAAAAGCACCGAGTTGCAGTATAGTGGGACCATAGAGATGCCAAAAAGGCACATTGTGAGTGCAGATTCGGAAAAACGTCATTTAGCGAATTTTAGCATATGAGATCCCATATAACCAAATGACAAAACTTTGAAAATTCATATTTTACAAACTATACACTTTAGGCACAAAAGCACCGAGTTGCAGTATAGTGGGACCATAGAGTTGCCAAAAAGCCACATTGTGAGTGGAGATTCGGAAAAACGTCATTTAGCGAATTTTAGCATATGAGATCCCATATAACCAAAATGACAAAACTTCGAAAATTCATATTTTACAAACTATACACTTTAGGCACAAAAGCACCGAGTTGCAGTATAGTGGGACCATAGAAAAGCCAAAAAGCCACATTGTGAGTGGAGATTCGGAAAAACGTCATTTAGCGAAATTTAGCATATAACCAAAATGACAAAACTTCGAAAATTCATATTTTACAAACTATACACTTTAGGCACAAAAGCACCGAGTTGCAGTATAGTGGGACCATAAAAAAGCCAAAAAGCCACATTGTGAGTGGAAATTCGGAAAAACGTAATTTAGCGAAATTTAGCATATAAGATCCCATATAACCAAAATGATAAAACTTTGAAAATTAATATTTTACAAACTATACACTTTAGGCACAAAAGCACCGAGTTGCAGTATAGTGGGACCATAGAAATGCCAAAAAGCCACATTGTGAGTGGAGATTCGGAAAAACATCAATTAGCGAATTTTAGCATATGAAATCCCATATAACCAAAATGACAAAATTTTTAAAATTCATATTTTACAAACTATACACTTTAGGCACAAAAGCACAGAGTTGCAGTATAGTGGGACCATAGAGATGCCAAAAAGCCACATTGTGAGTGGAGATTCGGAAAAATGTCATTTAGCGAATTTTAGCATATGAGATCCCATATAACCAAAATGACACAACTTTGAAAATTCATATTTTACAAACTATACACTTTAGGCACAAAAGCACCGAGTTGCAAAAACGTCATTTAGCGAATTTTAGTATATGAGATCCCATATAACCAAAATGACACAACTTTGAAAATTCATATTTTACAAACTATACACTTTAGGCACAAAAGCACCGAGTTGCAGTATAGTGGGACCATAAAAAAGCCAAAAAGCCACATTGTGAGTGGAAATTCGGAAAAACGTAATTTAGCGAAATTTAGCATATAAGATCCCATATAACCAAAATGATAAAACTTTGAAAATTAATATTTTACAAACTATACACTTTAGGCACAAAAGCACCGAGTTGCAGTATAGTGGGACCATAGAAATGCCAAAAAGCCACATTGTGAGTGGAGATTCGGAAAAACATCAATTAGCGAATTTTAGCATATGAGATCCCATATAACCAAAATGATAAAACTTTGAAAATTCATATTTTACAAACTATACACTTTAGGCACAAAAGCACCGAGTTGCAGTATAGTGGGACCATAGAAATGCCAAAAAGCCACATTGTGAGTGGAGATTCGGAAAAACATCAATTAGCGAATTTTAGCATATGAGATCCCATATAACCAAAATGATAAAACTTTGAAAATTCATATTTTACAAACTATACACTTTAGGCACAAAAGCACCGAGTTGCAGTATAGTGGGACCATAGAGATGCCAAAAAGCCACATTGTGAGTGGAGATTCGGAAAAACGTAAGCAAGATGAGATGTATATACCGTCTCTCTAGCTTTACCACTGGCGTATATATGGGGGGGGGGCCTGGGGGGCCCGGGCCCCCCCCGAAGCTAAGATTTTTTTAGATATTTTCGACATATTTCATGAATAAAAACATAAAATAGCATAAAATACGCCCTCATGGGGTCTCGGGCCTCCCCAAACTGCCTTGGGCTCACCCCAAAACATTTTTCTATATACGCCACTGAGCTTTACAAAGGTGTCACATTGACCATGCAGTGTTCTGAAGCGTCCCTTAAGGACGAAACAGTCAACTGTCAACACTTAAGTGTCTATTAGATCTTGGTCCCCATGGGTGTACAGCTTTCGAGCTGCCCACAGAAAAATACATAAGAAACAAAATCTTTCTATACCCACTTAGCCACGAAAAAAAAATGGTTCTAGGATTTTCAAAAATGCATACAAAAAAATTAATCTGTAATAATAATAGTTTTATTTCTTTTAACTTTCTGACAAAAATATCACATTTACATTCTCCATAATAATGTGTAATTTTGTAATCAAATACAAAAATCTCAGCTCGAAGATTGTTTGCATAGGTACTTAATGATAATCCCCAACCTCGTTTTTTATTCTAAAACGTCTCACATTATACAGGGTAGCTTAAAAAACAATCACTCTTTTTGGGTACTAATTTTTCATGGGTAAAAAAAAGACAATAATTCTGATATAACCAAAAAAGTGTTCATTTTTGTTTGGCTTACTCCAAATGGTCATTTATAAAAGCTCCATCTCGTAATTTCTTTGTTTGTGCAAGATGGAATGATTATGAATGATCACCAGGTATAATGTTTTTCTATAATTGGAACTTTTTTATTACTAATTTTTTTTAATGGACAAATAAAAACTAATCGATTTGGTAAATTGTTACACAGTTTACTGCTATAAACATTTACCATTTATAGGGTTTTCCGGTATATTTTTTCAAACCTAAGCTAAAGAGTTTGGGTAAAAATATATCAAAATTTGATAAATACAAAAGTTTTGTGTTTTTGAATTACCCTTCAAACATTTTTAGGTGAAAATGTGAAAAAAATGTAAATAAATTTTTTTACCTACTTTTGAATCCAATTAGTCTTTATTTGTTTATTTAGAAAATCAATAATAAGAAAATTCCTGAGAACCGTATACAAAGCGGACTAAAAATTGTAGAAAAAAATTCAGTGATTTTTTATCACAATTTACTGAAAATATGCACAGGTTTGTATTTTTTAACAATTTGAAGACCGCTTTGGGACAAATAGTAAAAGTTAATCTTGCAATAAGTTAAATTCTTAACTACATAAAGCAAAATTTTGGGACATCACAGGTAGAAATATATACAGGGTGTTACAAAAATCCTAGTTCTCTTTAAAATTATTATTTGTCCTGAAGAACGAAATTTGGCATCAAAGTATTTGTCAAAAAGTCAAAATTGCAGTAGAGAACTTTGTTGAGAAAATTTTTTTATTCCGTATTAATACAATATATTTTGTTTTATTTTGGTGAAAGATTCTTGTACATACATGGTATGCTTAAAATCTCTGTTTTTATTGTGGCAATAAAAATTATTAAGAGGACTACGACTTTTGGCACACCCATAGGCGTTTAAATTGGTCATCAATAGCACATTAAAAGACTTTTTTAGCCACTAAACTCATATTGTTTTATGGCAGAGTATTAATCGAACATGTTTAAGTACTATTAACAAACAAATTTAGAATTAATTGAAGACTACAGGTAAAGAAGACGACTTTCCTGCTTTTCCTGCAGTATTCAATTAGTATACAAACCTTAAATGTACTTTAAAAATATCGCATATTCTTCAACAATTTTTAACAACTTTATTATTTAGGTTTTATGTTGATCAAAATAAGTCAATCTAAAACTAAAAATAATATTAATAATATATGAAACAAAACCACAGGTTTTAACAAAATCATAAGACTTCTGACAAAAATATCATCAAATTATCGTTTATGTAAGATAAGAAAATCAAACCCATACTGAGACAGTAGGTTTAATGTTTGCGTATTTTATGGATCGTTCATACTCGTCTTTTGTCTAGTCTTTTGTCTTGGTTTAGTCATATGTCTTGTCATAAGAAAGTTAAAACCACTGTTTCTTATGGGAGTGTTCATACAATGCTTTTGCTTTTGATTAGTCTTTGTCTTAAGAGTTGCCAACTTTCAATCCTTAGGACAACGACTAAGACGAGTGACAGACATCAGCTGATATTTGTTGTTTTTTTTACAGGGCGTCCGAAGAGCGGAAGCGCGCGGCCGAAATTTGGAATTTACCGCCATTAATCATGTTATTAACAGAAAATCTCAACATAACCTCAAAATTTTATTTGTGTTTTTTTTTTCTTTTTCGCTTTTGTTCTTTCGTGTCTGTGTTTCGTGCACATATTGGGTTAAATAAGATTGTTTTGTGTAGAAAATGACTTTTGAAGAGGGCCTTTTTATTGAAATTGAATGTTTTTTTCAGTGGGTTATGACTAAGACTAATCAAAAACAAAAGACGAGTATGAACAGCCGATTTTGTTTAAGACAGCTAAGACTAATCAAAGGACAAAGACTAATCAAAAACAAAAGACTAAGACGAGTATGAACAATACTTTAATATCTGTGGTTCTATTTTATCACTATTGTAAAATATTAACATAAATAACTTCGTGTGTCTTACGTATTTTAATAAAAAAAAATACCGTTGACAGCGCAACGATAGTTTAAATTTAGTCAAAAATCCTTAATATTAAGTGCAACACTCTAATATACAAAAAAAAATTAAAAATAGTATCACGTTTATTATATGGTGTGTAACTAAATAGCGAATCTTCCACTAACATTTAAGAAATTTTGGTCATTTTACTTTAAAAAGTAAAAAAGAAACAAGTTAGGTTTCTCGGAAGAAATAAAGATTTGGAAAGACTGGATTGCTATTTAGAAACCCCACCTTTCTTTACTTTCGGCCACTTACACAACCTTATAGCCCACCACTTACAGGGTGTCTCAAATTCGATGGTTTTGGGGGGTTTCGGGTATTTTCATGGAAGATAGGAAAAAACTCACCCCCCTTTGCGGCACTTAAATTTTAAGAGACGCTTAAAGGTCAAAACTGCATCTTGATATAGCAATCTACGGGGTATTTTTGAAAAGTCTGCATTTTGGGAGGGGGTCTTTTTATTTATGAAAATTTTGTTTTCGTGTAAAGAGCTTTATTATAATTTTTTTCTTGAAGAATTGACAGATGTAAACGGTTTTTATATATCTTTCTTAGTTTTTGAGATATTGCATAAATTTATGATTTTTCTGACGAAAGACGCTTAAAGGTCAAAACTGCATCTTGATATAGCAATCTACGGGGTGTTTTTGAAAAGTCTGCATTTTGGGAGGGGGTCTTTTTATTTATGAAAATTTTGTTTTCGTGTAAAGAGCTTTATTATAATTTTTTTCTTGAAGAATTGACAGATGTAAACGGTTTTTATATATCTTTCTTAGTTTTTGAGATATTGCATAAATTTATATTTTTTCTTATGGAATGACCCTCTTTTTATTCGATTTTTAAAATCAGCGTAAAATTTCCTTTAGAATGATGAAATTTTTTTGTTTTAATATTTTGATTTTTTATTATTTTTTAGCTCACACTACTACTATAAGTAGTGTGAGCTATGGTGATCCTAATTTTTTCGAGAAAAAAAAAGTTGCTCCGATTTCAAAATTTTCTATATATTTTTGCGTTTCAGATGATTTTGAAACTTTTTTGTTTTGCTGTCTGTCTGTATGTCTGTCTGTCTGTAACGACCAACCCTCATAACTCAAAAACCGCTTGTCCGATTTTAATGAAATTTGGTATCTAAGTTGGGTCTTAGGCCGTGATGGTCCCATTTAAAAATGAACAAAATCCACCGAACGCAAGCCAAATAAAAGGGTGGGGGTAGATTCCAAAAATTAGAGTTTATGTGAAAATATGGCGTGTGTGATATCAAACGAAAGGTAATTAAGTCTGGAGTTAAAAAAAATTAATTTTAGTTTATTTTTAAAAAAAGGGTGGGGGTAGATGTCAAAAATTAGAGTTTAAGTGAAAATATGGCGTGTGTGATATCAAACGAAAGGTAATTGAGTCTGGAGTTAAACAAAATACATTTTAGTTTTTTTCAAAAGGGTGGGGGGTAGATTAAAAAAATTTGAGTTTAAGTCAAAACATGGCTTGTGTGGTATCAAACGAAAGGTAATTGAGTCTGGAGTTGAATAAAATATATTTCAGTTTTTGATTATATTAGCTCACACTATAACTGTAGTACCTAGTGTGAGCTTAGGTGCCCATAGATTGGCAGAGTATTAATTTGATTATTTTAAAATATTTTTAACCCTAGTCATCAAATTAAATTATAAAATAAAAACAAAAAATATTTAAAAAAACAAAAATACTTGATGATGAAAAAAATGTGTGATATTTATGTCATTTTAGAGGAAATTTTACGGTGATTTCAAAAATTGAATAAAAAGAGGGTATATATCTCAAAAACTATAAGAAATAGATAAAAACCGTTTAAATCTGTCAATTCTTCAAGAAAAGATCTTTAAGAAAGCTCTTTACACAAAAACAAAATTTTCAAAAATAAAAAAGTTATAGACCCCCTCCCAAAACGCAGATTTTTCACAAACACCCCGTAGATAAAAAAAACGGCTTGCTATATCAAGATGCGGTTTGCATCTTTAAGCTTCTCTTGAAATTTTAGCGTCGCAAAGAGGGAACAGTTTTTTTCTCCCCTAGAAATCCCTGAAACCCATCAAAAACAATGAATTCGGGACACCCTGTACACCGTTCTATTTTTTAAGTGATCAGTAAAAGACGTCCAACTTTTTTCCCTGCGAATATTCTTGACAGTGCGCAGGCACCAAACCGTCTTTTGATCGTAGGACTGCTAAACCAAGCATACGATTTGTAGTACAATGTTGCTCTTTTACTGCTAAACACATTTTTTAGGCCACAAAAAATAAATTTTCGTCTCGTTATTTCGACATGTTTGAGGTGGGGGACACGGCCGTCAAAGCGTTTCATTTGTAGGACGTTTTTGTATATTTGAAATAAAATATTTATTTAGTTAACAAATTGATATTTAGGGCCTGCGCAGGAATGACTTTCAAGAATTTTCGCAGAGGAGAAAGTTGGTCGCCATGGTAAAATTAATATTTATGAAAATTTAGCCTGTTACTCATTACTTAAAAAATAGACCGGTTTATTATGGACTATTACGGGAAAAAATTTTAATTTTCTTATCTGTAAACTTCAAGTCCAAAAATACATAGATGCAGCAAGTCATTTAAAAAACTTAGTTTTAGTATAGTCCTTGCAATACCCCAAGTCCCTTTGCTATCCTTTTTTATTTTTTCTGCTATAAAGAAGACAGAAAATAGCTTCGAAAATCATTGTTGGCCCCAGATTGCAGTTGGCCTATCTGTCTATCAAAGCTTAAATTGACAATGAAAGTAAACTTTCAAAACAAAAAATTTTTGTCAAGTAGTCAAAATATTTTGTAAAGTAGATATTTAGAAATATTCACATATTCTCAGAAAAATAGTCAAGAAAATTGGCGACAAAGATAAACTGTTCATTCGAAAATTCCACGCTTTTTTCGATCTTCAGTCCCATCCGTGATAACTATAGAGCAGAATTTCAAAAAACATAGTAATGACAAAAAGTATGAAGACTCTTTGATGCCCTTCAAAACAACGCCTTTAAAAAACTAATTCAAAAAGTTTGTAAAACTACTGTTAAAAAAGATTTATAAAACAAGAAGACTGAGAAAATGAGCTAAATTGGTGTCGTTCCTCTCGTCATAACTGAAGATGGCAGTTCACGAGATGGAGTTTTTTGGACGATGAGACTAAATTATTTTTGCCTAGTTAGTTTTTTAGTTAGATTTTTAGTTTTTCGATTGGTTTTATTTTATTTTAAGAAAATAAGTTTACAAAACCATACAAATAAAGCTTAGTATAATAATTTTCATCTTTTGATTTGAACTTAATCCTATGAGCAGTTCTACTGCAACATTTTAAACTTAGTAATTAGTAATACCCTCAATATAGCTATTTCTAGTTTAAATATTGTGTCTAAAATATATTTTTTAATTCACTCACAAAGAGTCTGTCTCAATACTGTTTTTGTTGAAATTCCCAAAGCCTCTGCGGTTAAATCAGTTAGGAACTTTATATTTTTTAAAAGATCTATGTGTCCACCTTAAAAAATGTGAGATTTTCATATGAACAACTTTTTATTAAAAAGTATAATATAATACTGTTTTAATTTCAAAAAATATTAATGCTTATATACTTATTGTAACAAAGAAATGAGTATGTACTACATTAATATGAGTCGAGCTAAAGTTCATTTGTGGAAACTACAAATAATATTAATTTAACTTTTATTAAGTCATTTTGCTTAGGTAATTTAAAAACTTCAATTTACAAAAAATATAATGTAAACAGGGCCTAATCCTATTTTTTAATAATAATTTTTACCAAAACAAATTGCAAAGCTTAGCTCAAATCCAACTCAAAATACATTGTAGAAAATAACATTTTTGAAAAAATTTAATAATCACTAATTTATCGTTTGTTCATGGTTTGTAGTTCTATGGTCAGTCGCACTGAAAATCTTCCAATGTAGAAACTTTGGCGGCAGGGCACCCCAATTGTTCATAAATTTTTCACTACATAAAATCATTTTGGGACAGAAACTTTTCTCAAAAAACTATTCCAAATCAGAATCAGAATTTAAATATAAAATAAGCGATAATGTTTCAAAGTCAGAAATTTTAAAACGATTGACAGTTTAAACACCGATCCATCACCCTTATTATAAAGGGTGGTGACCGATTATATTAACCTTAAGGTAACTGATAATTAGTTTTGCAGCGTCCATTATCAGTTACCTTAGGAACCTATGGTTTAAAACTGAATTAAGAATACACGTGCGTTATGTTACCAGAATTAGGGGGTGATTAAACAAAAGGACTAGCCTTATTGCAAAGAGTATATAATTAAAACATATCTGCCATTAAATTTGGCGATGGGTAGTTTAGAATTTTGAAAAGACACCCATTATGTTTTTCTTTTACTTTAGGGGGTTCCTAACATCAACTTAAACTTAAATATACAAAAAAATAATAATTTTTGATTGTGTTTTTTCGTTTCTGTGTTGTGCCACAAAATAAATGTAAACCTTGAAGAAAGCCCAAAATAAAGGCGCTGGAAGAGTTTTTATTCCTTAGGTCAAGTTCTGAAGACAAACAAAAATATTTATAGGATTTCTTGTTGTTGAATCAAGAAATAGAGCTATTTGTTGTGCACAAACGTTATCACAATTCTTAAAATTCGTTGTTTTGCTTGTTTAAAAATATTTTTCAAAATAAAAACAAACATTTTCAGGGTTTATGGTAAAAGAGCGTTCGATTGGTGATCCCGCTGGGAGCACCCCGTTTGGGATTTGGATCAATCAAAACGGTTCGGTTTGGATCAGTGTAAAAACGGTGTAAGACTATAACGATTAATAAGTAAAGTCAAATAAGATTGTTAACAAGTATAGTTTGACTTTAATAGAAAGCTAAGAATGGTAAGAACTCCTAAAATTAAAACAAATACATCTATGCATTTTTCTACTCGAAGAATGTGACAACCCTCATATACCTGCCTTTTCTACTATTCATCACTCGCTCCAGGCTCTTCTTCGTTGTCCAATCGGGTGTTTCCGGCATTGCAGATGCGGCACTTGCAACAAACAATACACGGCGCCGCTAAAAGGAGGAGAGGGGAAGCGACCAATAGGAGGATGCCGAATCCGGCGAAGATGCCGATCACCTGAGTCCGATGCCAGATGACGGATGCGCGCGAGTGGCCCAGCTTGTTTTTGCACGGGCCCTTGTCGTAATGTCTAAGCAGGAAATCGTCCTGGAAAAACGAAAAATATATATCTTACAACGTAGTCCCATGGATATACCGTATTTACATATATTGGTGGTAGTAGTAGTAGTGTGGAGTAGGCTCTAAGCCTGGTGACTAGGCACATGAAGCGCTCTTTTCGCCAAGCCCCGGGCATCCCCCCTACCAGCCGCGTAGCGCGGGGGGTTCGTCGCCCCCTCCCGCCCCGAGGGTACTGGCGCCCCACGGGTGACCGAAGCGCCCTATGTTGTCTTAAGTTATTAAGTAGCAGGGCTGTCAACGGCAAATTGAGAGGGTGGCAAAGGAAACGAAAGATATATGATGTTTTTTTTTTTGGTCGCAAAAATTTTTGAGGGGCGCCCTTTTTGCTGCCCCCCCCCCCCCGCCCCTTCAGGCACGCTACGCTGCTGCCCCCTACTGCGTCCTCCCTTCGCTAAAGAATCTGTCCATCTTCTGTACAAAGGCCAGAATATCGGGCCATCTCAGATTCAGAAGGTCCTCTGTCTCAAAGGCTTCCTCTTCGAATACCTCTCTTCTTGCTTCCTTGTATGCTTAACATGATGAGAGGAAATGCGCCGAGGTCTCATCCTCAGTCGAACATCGCTCGCACGTCGCGTCCTCCTTCACTCTCATCTTTGTGTGTCCTTGTGGGATGCAGGTCCGGCTAGGACTTCCACCTCTTGCTGTATCATGTCACATACTCCTTCGCCTGTCTGGCGTTTCCTATGTTGGTTCATTCCTTTTGTATCTCTTTCTGGATTCACTCAGTTAGGGTCGACTTCATTTGCCCTCTTGTGAGCCCCAGGAAAGGCTCTGGTCCGACATATTTGTGCCGGGATCCTCCCCTGGCGAGTTCGTTCGCTTTCTCGTTTCCTGGGACTCCCATGTGGCCTGGGACCCATACCAGCTCCATCTGTCTTACTCCGGCCAACTCCTGAAGTGCATCCGCACACTCCTGCACCAAACCCGCGGAGATGGTTGGTTTGCACAGTGCTTTCAGCGTAGCTTCACTGTCTGAACAGATGCAGAGGCGCTTTCCTGTTTTGTTCCTTATTTCTTCCTCCCATGTTACCGCCAGTATAGCGTAAACCTCCGCCTGGAAGACTGTTGCATTGGATCCCAGCGAGTAGCTTTTTCCAATACCCTTGCTTTTCACGTACACTCCTGCACCGGTCGAATTCCGGTTTGTCAGCCTTGATCCACCTGTATAGCAGACCGTGGCATCGCCAAAGAAAATATATCAACAAAAAGCGACAAAACCTGGATGACAGTAATGCAGTACTATTACACCCAAAGAAAAAATTGTGCAATTTTCTTTTACACGAAAAAAGAACAAATTCAAAACTTTACTAGCAAAAATATTTTCAGGAATCCCTGTAATTTACTTTGTTTGAATGGTAACCTTATTTGTTTATTTGTATAATGGAACCAATGGAACCACGTCCTGTATACAGGGATGCATGTTTTATTTTGGCCTATAAATATATTTGTTATCCCTTTCAACGGGTCTAGCATGTTCTATGAGTTCTAGGTTCTAGGATGTAACGAGTTTTAAAAAAGAATAAGGTTTGTACCGGTATTTATAATGTGCGTCTTCAACTCGCCACCGGTACCAGCCGCGGCTGACTCCAAAACATTTTATCTGACTAATCCATTTCTCTAGTGTCTAGTGGAAATTTTCTTGACATAAAAGAATTGCATGTAGGTGTGTAATACACCAGAATGTACCTCTTATTTTTGAAGTTCTCTGGAAAAAAAATGGCGATTGTCCCCGCCTGTTTATATCTATATTAGTTAGAATTTGTTTTATAAACACAATTTTGTTGCATATTTTAGCTGTAATAATTTTTTTTAAACCAACTGGAAAACAATTACTTTACGTATATTTTTTTCTTTTTGGAAAATTTTCCGTTTTCAAAAGGCACGGAAAATGAACAAAGAGACCGGAAAATCTATTTTTACGGTCCCTTTTTTAAAAATGATCTAAAATATAAAGTAACATCTAAAATTAAGCATGAATTAATTCAAATATAAATGCAACCTATGGATTTTTTGATATTTATAAATATAATAGCTTTTGAATAAGTACTTTAATATCTACATGTAGAGTAGCATGTTTGTAGTGTTTTATCTCGTTTAAAATACTCTGCCAATATATGGGCCCCTAAGCTCACACTAGGTACTATAGTTATAGTGTACGTGTGAGCTAATATAACTAAAAACTGAAATATATTTTATTTAACTCCAGACTAAATTACCTTTTGTTTGATACCACACAAGCCATGTTTTGACTTAAACTCAAATTTTTGAAATCTACCCCCACCCTTAAAAAAACAAAAAACTAAAATGTATTTTGTTAAACTCCGGACTCAATTACCTTTCGTTTGATATCACACACGCCATATTTTCACTTAAACTCTAATTTTTAAAATATACCCCCTCCCTTTTTTTTAAAATAAATTAAAATGTATTTTGTTTAACTGCAGACTCAATTACCTTTCGTTTGATATCACACACGCCATATTTTCACATAAACTCTAATTTTTGAAATCTACCCCCACTCTTTTATTTGGTTTCTGTTCGGTGGATTTTGTTCATTTTTAAATGGGACCATCTCGACCCAAGACCCAGCCTAGGTACCAAATTTCATTAAAATCAGACAGACATACAGACATACAGACAGACAGACGGCGCAACAAAAAAGTTTCAAAATCATCTGAAACTCAAAGATATATAAAAAATTTTGAAATCGGAGCAACTTTTTTTTTCTCGAAAAAATTAGGATCACCATAGCTCACACTACTATAGTATAGTATATGTGTGAGCTAATACTATAGTATAGTATATGTGTGAGCTAAAAAATATTTACATGTTGGTTGTGTTTGCGCTGTTTTATACCGGTTAAAAAAAAATATTTCGATACACGACCGGAAACTATCTTTACAGGTCTAGTAACGTAAATAGCTATTAATTGTATTTTCTCTCAATTGTGGTTGGGTTTGTTCCTGTTTCTAAAACAATAAAAACATATAACGGAGATTCAAAACGTTTTTTAAAAATCTCTACTTTAACAAAATTTGTTTTATTGTCAATTCCCTTTTTTGCCTTTTTCTCATAATTTTTAAATTTAAAATGACCGGAAAGAAAACAAACAATATAATATTACTTAGATTTTTATAAATATTACAATAATTATTGTTTATTTTTTAGTTATTATTAATTCTGTAACCGATTTTTCTCGATAAAAATATATAACCGTTTTTGCAAACAATCAAATAAAAAGTTAAAAAGGGTCGATTTTCTATGACCACAGTTATAAGATACCGATAGGTGTAATGTCCCTTTTAGTTTGATTTTTAGCTCACACTACTACTATAAGTAGTGTGAGCTATGGTGATCCTAATTTTTTCGAGAAAAAAAAAGTTGCTCCGATTTCAAAAATTTTTATATATCTTTGCGTTTCAGATGATTTTGAAACTTTTTTGTTTTGCTGTCTGTCTGTATGTCTGTCTGTCTGTCTGTATGTCTGTCTGTAACGACCAACCCGCATAACTCAAAAACCGTTTGTCAGATTTTAATGAAATTTGGTACCTAAGTTGGGTCTTGGGCCGTGATGGTCCCATTTAAAAATGAACAAAATCCACCGAACGCAAGCCAAATAAAAGGGTGGGGGTAGATTCCAAAAATTAGAGTTTATGTGAAAATATGGCGTGTGTGATATCAAACGAAAGGTAATTAAGTCTGGAGTTAAAAAAAATGAATATTAGTTTATTTTTAAAAAAAGGGTGGGGATAGATGTCAAAAATTAGAGTTTAAGTGAAAATATGGCGTGTGTGATATCAAACGAAAGGTAATTGAGTCTGGAGTTAAACAAAATACATTTTAGTTTTTTTTAAAGGGTGGGGGGTAGATTAAAAAAATTTGAGTTTAAGTCAAAACATGGCTTGTGTGGTATCAAACGAAAGGTAATTGAGTCTGGAGTTGAATAAAATATATTTCAGTTTTTGATTATATTAGCTCACACTATAACTATAGTACCTAGTGTGAGCTTAGGTGCCCATAGATTGGCAGAGTATTTTCTTCGTGTAATAAAAATGCACCACAAACCACAGTTACACAAAAAAATTTCTCAGTGTAATATAACTGCATTAGTGTCATTTGGCCCAAGCGTGACGTGACATATTTGTTTCCCACATAAACAATGCTTTGAGTGACAGTATTTCGCTTCTTGTTGATATATCTTCTTTGGCATCGCTAAGTAATTCAACCCCATCCTCTTCCATATATTGGTGGTTACAACGTTGTTCCAGCATAGAGTTCAATTGTCCAATTTAAATGAATTTACAGGGCAAGTAAAAAGGAAACAGAAATGTGTTTATGCAACAAAAAGGGAGAGCGATACTTACATCTAAACTAGCCAGACAGTACCAGCAGAAGACATGTTTGCACCGCTTGCACATCATTTGAGCACAGCCTTCGTCCTTTTCGATTGGGACGTTGCACATGGGACAACATTTGATGAGATCTGAGTCGAACGGGATACCAATATCTGGAAAAAAGACACATTTCTCAAAAAGGTTATCACCTCAACTTTGCTTAGGGAAATAATAATAATAAATACGTTTATTCAAATTTAAAAGTTTACAAGAATTCTTACAAAGATTTTCAGTTAAATTTAATTATTAATAATAAATAAATATTTAAATAATTACAAATAAACGCAAAAGAAGTCATAAAAGCATAGTCATGCTTGTTCACTTAAAACAAAATTATATCAAAGTAATTTAATTTAATTTAGTTTTTACCTAACATAGTTTAAGTTGATTAGCTCATTACATTTATTTCTGTTGTTCAAAATCCAGTTCCTTACAAGTTTTTTAAATAAAAAGAATTTTTGAGTAGTTTGTATATTTGGAGGAAGAGCATTAAATATTCTTGGTGCAAAATATTCAACAGAACGTTGAGACACAGTTTTTGATGCAAAGCTAAATTCAAAACAATTATTTCTTCTCATTTCATAGTTGCTAACTTTTTGCCTCAGAATTATTCTACCTTTGTGAATATTTTTTGGTATTTCCAAGCAATAAAGTTGGCGTATATCCAACATATTTGTTTCCTGAGAAAGCATATCTGTGGGGTAGGTTCTTCTTTTGCCGTAAATCAGTTTTAAGAACCATTTTTGAGTGCAATTTAGCGTTTTTAAGTAACATTCAACCACTCCACCCCATCCTAAAATCCCATACGAAAGATGGGACTGTACTAGGGAGAGGTACAGCATCCTGAGATGATCTTGTTCTAAAAATTCTTTTAAATAACGAAATTTAGGCAACAATCCACGGATTTTATTTAATACATTTTTTATTTGTAACTCCCATTTCAATTGGCTATCTATGATAACTCCTAGGTATTTTATTGATTGTGTCTTTGGAATTTTTTCGAAATTATGAATTTCTAAAGGTACATATTTAGTTTTTTCATAATTTAGAGTAAATTTATTTATTTGGAACCAAGATTTAATGTTTTTGAAATCCTCTTCAGCTAGAGTTTTTAACTCATCCCAAGTATCTGCTGTGTAGAATATAGCAGTGTCATCAGCAAAACTTATTATTTTTCCCAAGGTGTTCAATTTTAATAAGTCATTGATATATATGCTAAAAAGCAAAGGGCCGAGAACCGGACTTTGAGGCACTCCAAAGTTTATTTGTGTCGTATTGCTGATAACACCGCCAACATCTACATGCTACATGATGAGTTTTAAGACCCCACCCCTCAAGGAAAGGTTTGACCATCACCAATTTTTCGAAATCGACTCGAATTACCTTATAGTAAAACCGAGGGGTTTCTCGGTATTTCCTTTTGGTGTACAGGTTAGGGGAAATACCAGGAAATACTGGGAAATATACGAGGAAATACCGAGAAGTGCCTGGGAAATACTACGAAATACCATTGAAATTTGAGGAGGAAATACTGGTGTACAAAAATCGACGAGATCGAGCCACCCCTCGAGTAAAACGGCGTAGGGCATTTCGACTGCACTTAAATGATGATGGTTTTCAAGGTATATTTTTTGAAACTTGGATGACTCCTGACTACGAAAATATATATTGGCCTCTCCCCCTCTCGGTCATACCCCTCCACCACCCTTTCAATCCCCAAAAATGCATTCTTCAATACCTCAGCAACCAGCAGAGATACAACAAAAATGTTTTTACTGTTGTTTGTTTAGTGATCTCTAGAATATATGATGTGCTTACACTCTATTGCATATCTTGAAACCTCAACAAGATATAAACAAAAATATGTATTTTCAAAAAAAAAAAGACAAAAATATATGGATGATTTTACCAAAAGTGGGCTATATGGATATCATTTTTGGTCATTGCCTTTAAATAACAGTACAGCACAGTAAATAATTTTGTTTTGTTAAATTTATGTAACTAATTAGGTGCAAGCTAAGAAACATTTATTTTCCCAAATTTTAGGAATTATTGCATAAAAATTCCAGAGGAATGAGTACCAGAGGAATGAGTTTTTTAATGGTTTTCCAATTTAAATTAAAATCTATTTAGACTACTTAACTTATGTTTTATATAAACAAAGTTCCTATACTTATAATTTTAAAACAATCAACAAAAAAATTATACTATTGATATCAGTCGAATATTTACTTACCAGAGGAATGATAATTGAAGCGTTCCTTTTTGATTTCTCCGAAAAAAACTAATTTTCTGCCGAAAATAAAAAGATCTATAACTTAAACCAAACTAAAGTTGACATTATCTGTCAAAACTTGTCATCCTCACAAGTAAATTAGATATCCAGGGCCGTCTCTTTCTCTAGAAATTAACCGGTGGTATTCACAAATATTGTGTTATTAAAAATGGAGCACGTTTAAAATTGTAAAATTTTCCGGGATTTTCAAAAATATGACTGCAAACTTAAGTTTTATCAATTTTTTGATAAATAGTTAAGACTTGGTTAAATATTATTTATTACGATATTTTTTCAATCTGAGTTTTTAATATTTGGTTTGGGACTACACCAGAGGAATGAGGTATTTGCTTTGTAATAAAAAAAATTATAAACTTGCAATTTTTTTTATACATTAAACTCAAATGCTCCATAAAGAAAACATTCCGTTTTAAATCTTATAACTAAAACTATGCTTCATTTGCAGTCTGTATTTGAAAAATATGCATTCCCACTCCACAGCACCATTTTTGTAGAATCATCCATATAAAAAAACAAAATCGTCTTTTTTGTAAACTAGCTAATTAAATAAAAGTAATCTTTTAATTTATAAATATTAAAAAATAATTAAAAACCACTTCCTAGTCTTTGAAAATTGACTATTAATAAAACTTGATTTAAATTTTAGGCAGTAACAAAAAAGTTTTTTAGTTTCTTTATTTTTTGAAATTTCATGCAAGATAAGTTTCTTGGTAATTTTTTTAGAGATATGACTATTTTAAACGGTTAGTTAAGCTGTTCTTGGTAAGTTTTGTTAATTGGTTTTCAAGTAACTTATATAGAGCTGAATAACTATTTTTTTAGTGTTGTTTCCTACAGTTAGCATAATTTAGTTTAATAAACTAAAAATCTCCTAAAAGTTTTATAAGAAAGAGGATATAAGTATCTCAATCACCAATTTATACAGGGTGTTTTACGAACATCGAAACAGAGGCCTTTTTGAGTATTTAGAGTGCGAATTTAGAGAAACACTCGGACACGTCGATTTTGTTTGCGAGTGAGACACTTCTTGGATATCTTGAAATTTTTGTAGCACGAGCCCTCTTCGAAGGGTATGCTTTACCCCTATATTTCGAATGGGGAAAGTGGGTCTAGTCATACCTTGTTTTGAAGACCGTTTGAATGTCTTTACAACCGTGTAAAAATTTCAAAAATCTATCGATTAGTTTTTGAGATAATTGCCTCCAAACTTTCAAATTTAACATGGACTAATTTTTATTTTATCATTCCATGTTAAATTTGAAAACTTGAAAGCAAATATCTCAAAAATTAATGGATGGATTTTTGAAATTCTTACACGGTTGTAAAGATATTCAAGAGAGCTTCAAAACAAGGTATCACTAGACCCACTTTCCCTAATCAAAATATAGGAATAAAGTATATCCCTCGAAGGGGGTTCGTGCTACAAAAACTTCAAAATAGACAGAAAGTGTCCCCCTCGCAAACAAAATCGACGTGTCCGAGCGTTTCTTCAAATTCACACTTTAAATACCCAAAAAGGGCTCTGTTTCAATGTTCGTGAAACACCCGATATAAGTTTTGTCGCTGGATCACTAAATTTTTATTAACGTATTTATTGAAATAATTTTAAGACCAATATATCAAAATTCTGCAGACTAATTTTATAAATATTCAAGTTTTGTCTATTTAGGATTTTTATTACACATAAATTTAGGGGGAATAAGGACACTGTTGTTCTGGTAAATATACGCTTTAATCCATCGGTAACGTCTCGACAATGATTTTTGTCTTCATCACACCTTCAGACTAGATCGTACATTGGAACAAAAAAAAAACAAGAATTCAAGCACATAAGGAAAACAAAGGGCACAAAATTAAAAACGAAACCCAACATTAATTTGCTAATTATTTATATTTTCTTTTATTACATTAATTAGCAAATTAATGTTGAGTTTCGTTTTTAATTTTGTGCCGTTTGTTTTCATTATATGCTTGAATTCTTGTTTTTTGTTGTTCCAATGTACGATCTAGTCTGAGGGTCTGATGAAGACAAAAACCATTGCCGAACCGTTACCGATTAAGGTCACTCATCGTCAAGTAAGCTTTACAGGTAGCGAAGCCTAACTCTGATTCTCTATTTTTTGGTTATAATTTTTGACATGTTTTTCTCGGTTTCGCATTGGTTGGTTGTTATTTTAAAAATGTGGTTTTAACACAGTCTAAAGATCTATTTAATAATGATACAGTTTCAAGATAGTTTGCAGCATAACTTTTTAATTCTAATTACATAAATATATATAGTTTAGGTACCTTCATACTGTGTAAAACAACATCTTCAAAATAAAACAGAACCGCCAATGCGAAACCGAGGAAAACATGTCAAAAATAATAACCAAAAAATAGAAAGCCTGACGTTAGCTTCGCTTCCTATAAGGCTTGCCTTTACGATGAGTGTCCTTATTACCGATGGATTCACGCGTATATATACAAGAACAACAGTGTCCTTATTCCCACTAAATTTACGTGTAGTTGAATTGCAAGGACGTGACAATTTTACCAAATTTAGGATTTTTAATAAAATAACAATCAAAACAATAATCTTGGAACCTTCTTTATACCTTTTATAAACATTTCTGTCAGAGGTTTCAGGAAATGTTCATTGGGGTTCCATCTCAACTAGAAATACCTGAAACCCTCCAAAAACATCGAATTTGGGACACACTGTATATACGTTTCTGTAAAGTTGTTGTCTTACCTACGTTACCTTTGCCCTCTTTGGCCAATCGGCGTTCATTTTCCTTGCACGTGGCGCCATCGTGCCACTCCAGCTTGCAGTTGCTGCAAAAGTCCGAGGAGCACGTGTGGCAAAAGACACTCTGCGGTAAGCAGGGCTGAGAGGGGCACAGGTTGCAGACTGTCTCACAGCCAGCTCGCGGACACCAGCAACGATTTTTGTCCAGTTCAACCTCTGAAAAATACAAAAACTGGTCTTCAACGACGTCAAACCAAAAATACGTTAGAAATCCACTGTGGTATCGGGCAAGAATAAATCCTTTATGTGGAAAAGAAAATGCCTGAAACGATACAATACTGTAAAGAGTTGACTGACTAGATTTCGGCCAAAATTCATGAAAGCTAATAACAGTTTAAAAATTAAAAATATGCAGACTTCTTAATCGAATCAATATGCGGTTTTCGGAATATAGTAAAACACATTTTTCTCAATAATTTATGTTATTACTGAAAACTTCGTAGGAGCTTCCGTTTCTGAGATATTTACAAAAACGGTTTTCAAGGCTGAAAGTAATTAGTAAGTAAGTAAATTCTTTATTAAATCCGTATTACCCAGATGGGCGTGGATCCAGTCAAAATACATATTACAATTGTACATCAACATTTTTAAGCATCTAATTAAGCCTAACAATATAAATGTTTCATTATTATTTATTGTTTATTTACCTAAAGTAGGCATTTAAAATAAACATAGTTTTATTTAGTCAACATAAAGTATGATTGTTAAAATAACATAAATAATAATAAAAAAATACAAAATAAAACAGTAAGGAAATAAATTACTTGCAATATTTACAAGTGTAGCATAAAATTAAACAGGTAACATCTAAAAAATGTCACTCAAACTGTCACCAAAAAACTCATCAACGGAATAGTATGCTTTTCTTAGTAAGTAGTTTTTTAGTTTAATTTTTAAAGTTTTGGGAGGCAAAATTTTGATTTTTGATGGCAATTTATTCCACACTTTTACGATGGAATATTTACCATTTTTTTGGACATAAGTACAGGGTGTCCCAAATTGGGCACTTTTAGGGGGTTTAAGGTTCTTCTAGGGGAGACAGAGAAAAACTGACCACGCATTGCGATGCTCAAATTTCAAGAAAAGACTTATAGTGAAAACCGCATTTTGAAATATCGTCTCGTCTTTGAGCTACGGGGGCTTTTTGAAAAGTCTGCATTTTGAAAGGGGGTCGATAACTTCGTTATTAATGGAAATTTTGATTTATAGTAAATTGCAATTTTATAGACTTTGTCACAAGGAATTCACCCGCTAAATTAAATTTTAACTGTCACTTTTAGTTTTTGAGATATGACATAAAGTTGCATTTTTTCTTATGGAATGGCCTATATTTTAATTAATTTTCGAATTCGTCATTGAACTCTTTTCAAAATGTTGTATCATATGTCATAGTTTGATTGATTAGTTTAGGAGATATTCAGCTTTTTCGCTTATTTTTAGTGCGCTATGATTTCCTGCTGAGGAAGGTCAAGGCACTCCAGTATTTTTATTATTTTACACAGTCAAAAATATAGTAAGCCTGGTTTGGAAAAATTATAATTCAGCTGACGGCCCTCAAAGCCTAGTTATAAAAAGTAACAAAAATGATACATATTTCAAAATAAAATTCAAACGCTTTTGTGCAAAATAATTTCATATAAAAGCGTAATTTCAAATTGGTTAAACAATTGAAAACAATGACAAAACGCCAAGGCGCAAGGCCAGCTTGATTTGATGTATAAGACAACAAAACTATACGAGCATTGAAGTAGGATTTGACCGCAAGGCTTTCACGTCAATGGCGCATGACGTCATTCAACGCACACTAGACAAAAATAAAAAACTTTAATTATCTCCGAAACCGCACAATCTAACTATGACATATGATACATCATTTTGAAAAGAATTCAATGATGAATTCGAAAATTAATTAAAATATAGGCCATTCCATAAGAAAAAATGCAACTTTATGTCATATCTCAAAAACTCAAAGTGACAGTTAAAATTTAATTTAACGGGTGAATTCCTTGTTACAAAGTCTATAAAACTGCAATTTACTCTAAATCAAAATTTCCATTAATAACGAAGTTATAGACCCCCTCCAAAATGCAGACTTTTCAAAAAGCCCCCGTAGCTCAAAGACGAGACGATATTTCAAAATGCGCTTTTCACTATAAGTCTTCTCTTTTGAGCCTCGCAATGCGTGGTCAGTTTTTCTCTGTCTCCCTTAGAAGTACCTTAAACCCCCTAAAAGTGCCCAATTTGGGACACCCTGTATAATGTGCCATTTCAGTTTTTAATTACTTTTATGTCTTGTGTTATATACATGTTCTTGTTCCAAGCCACTGAAAACGTCTGGATTGGCGACCATAAAACTTAGACACTCCAGTATGTATAAAGAAAATACTGTGAGTATTCTATTTTCCATAAAAACTTGCTTACAGCTATCGGATTTTTTCATTTGAAAAATAATTTTTAGACCCCTTTTTTGCAGTTTTAAGATTCTAATGGCCTCAACTGAATTACCCCAAAAAAACTATTCCATACCTAACCCTTGACTATATGTAGGCGTGAAATGCTGGCAGACAAGCTGCAACACTGATGTTATCCCGAAATAGATTTAGGGCGTACCAATACCTGCACATGCTTTTCGCTAAATTTTCAACATGGGGTTTCCAGTTTAGATCTTTATCCATATGTAGACCCAAAATTACAACCGAATCAAGATTTTCCAACTGAGCACCATCAATCTGAATTTCCGCCTTGGTATTTCTAAGGCTCATAACTTGTGTTTTATTAGTGTTAAGTAGCAAATTATTTTGTTGGAAGTAGTTTTTAACTGTGTGTATCAATTGAGTTGCTCGCATACCTCATGATTCCGGTGTATCCTCCTGAATAACAGCAGTGACATCGTCGCAGAATTGAGACAGAAAATCCGATAGTATGGAGTTCACTTGGAGTGTGCTAATGGGCTAGGAAGGTATCATTATGGATCCATTTATTATCACTTACCTCTATTAAGTCTATATTTCTTATGTTTCTCAAAAAGCTTGTTTCCCGCCAAAGTTTTGATCTCGTCAGACTGCAGAACTCCCTGAGACGGACATTGCGCGTCCGGACACGAGATGTCGTACGCACCCTCGGCGATTTCGAATTCTACGTAGCGTGTCATACACTAGAAAAGAAACAAAAACAAAAGTCAGAGAAAAAGATAAAGAAGGAAACGATGCGTGTATTAAATGGGAATTTTCATAATATGTAATGTTTCACCATTTGACAAAAGCCATAAAAGTCTCTAAAAAGACATATATTGCTCTGCTGACTCTAGCAGAGCACCAAACTTTAGAAATAAAACAGGGATGATTAGAAAAAAATTTACAAAGTTTTAAAATTTAATTGAAAAGGTGAGGTGAGTTTGCAAATTACAAAGAAAAACTTAACGTCTTCTCCACAAAGTCTTTATTGTTTCGGGTTTTATTTAGGACATGTTTCGAGTCTAAAGAGACCCATCATCAGCTTTCAAAAACCTTCAAAACACCCTCATACCCCCAGCAAGCTAATGCGAGGCTTCAAACAGTTGCTAAGAGAGGGAAGTGGAAGGCACGAATCAACCATTAAGTTATTTATTTCTATAACTAAAATATCTTAACTTTATTTAAGATAAAAAGGTTTTTTTTTGCAATCATGCGGTGTAGAAAGCCAAAATTAAAAAATATTTCATTCGGGAAAAAATGGAAATTACCTTGTTTAATAAATTTAAAAACAAAACCTTTTTATCTCAAATAAAGTTAAGATGCTATAGTTATAGAAATAAATAACTTAATGGTTGATTAGTGCCTTCAACCAACAAGAAATGTGAATTCTCCACTTTTCATTCCTGCTCAGGAAACCTCTTTTTCGGTGGATTTTCAACTAGTATTAGCAACTGAGTATGAGGGTCTTTTGAAGATTTTTGAAAGCTGATGATGGGTCTCTTTAGACTAGAAATATCTTCTAAATAAAACCCGAAACAATAAAGACTTTAGTGGAGAAGACGTTAGTTTTTTCTTTGTGCTCTATATTTACCGTGTCAGTACCAACCTTGGTAACATTTTTATTTAAAAAAAATTATACTGATCTACTAGCTTTAGTCGAGCAATAGACGCAGCAAAATACGAGAAAAATACACATTAATCGTAAATAAATTGATAAAATATTTAATTGCTTAACATTCTCGAATTGTTAGAATCGTTCTAGGTACCCTTTTTTAAAAAGCATACATTGCTCTGCTGGCTTTGGTAAAGCACCAAACTTTAGAAATAAAACAGGGATGATAAAGAAACAATCTACAAGGTTTTGAGATTTAATTACTCTATGTTTACCGTGTCAGTACCAGTAGTAGTGGGGGGGTTGACCCGCAGGTCTGACAAGTAGGCCAGAGTAGGCCCTTTTTGCCATGCCCCAAGTCTGTCCCTTAACCCACTCTCTGCACTGCCCTTTGATGGTCGGGTAACTCTTTGGGCCTTCCTGTTCTCTTTACAAAGTCCAGTAAGTCTGCCCATTTGAGCATGTGCAGTTCTTCCTCGCTCAGAGTTGGCGCCCCGAGTGCCTGTTGTCTCATCCTTGCGTAGGCCTCGCATTCTGCCACGAGGTGTCTTGATGTCTCTTCTTCCTGTCCACAGGCTGGGCAGGTAGGGTCATTCTCGACTCCTATACGTGTCATGTGCCTCCTCAACCGGTTATGTCCGGTTAGAGTACCTATCAGCTGTCCGAGGTCTTTTCGTGTCCGTCCCAGCATCCATCTAATTCTGGTCGCTTTTGGACGGTCTACGAATTCTCTGGTCTGTCTGCAACCCGTTCCTGTTTCCCAGGAGTTTAATAGCGCGTCCTGGGCCCATTTGTTGAGTCCGCTTTGCACTTGTCTTTTTGTCACGCCCAAAAGTGGCTCCGGTCCTACTTAGGCAATTCCTGCCCCGAGTCGTGCGAGTTCGTCCGCCTTCTCGTTCCCTGGTACCCCCGTATGCATTGGCGTAGCTAGCCTTGCTTTTCAGGGGGGGCCGTGGCCCCGGTCTATCTTGAACAGAAAGCAAACATAGGTTTTAAAGAGTCGTGCAAAAAGTGCAATGAATTAAAAAAAAAATACGCGCATTAAATGTTCTAATATTTTAATATAACAAATTTAATAATACATTTACCAACTTATTTATATGTATACACAGGAAGTATGTAATTCAGCAATTCTACAAAGAAAGTTTTCTACGTCGCTGACTGAAAGCGTCTACCACACTGTCTAAGTCGACCGCAACATCTTTTTCTATGAATAACAATGACAAACCTGAGTGTCTCTCTTGAGTCATAGTTGTTCTAAGCCAATTAAAAACTCTCCTCATGGCAGAGAAAGACCTCTCGCAAGTTGCACTTGAAATTGGAAGAATACTCGCAACTTTAAAAAGTTGGTAGAGGTTTGGATAGGTGTTTTCTGCTATATGTTGTTTAATAGAATCATGACCAACAGTTTGATTTAACCAAAAAATAAAATTCTTTAAAACGGTCATGTCTGCTCTTAGAGCAGAAGTATTAATATTAAAAATTTCCCGGTATTGCTCGACGAATTTATTCCATTTAACGACGTGGGAAAACTTAATATGAAAATGGTTATGAAATTGTCACCAAAATCGGAAAATTTCCATAAGACACTAAACGCTAACCTCAAAAAAACTAAAAAGATTATATTTATTTTAGAAAAACAGTTTAAAAAGGTCTTTTATAACTTTACGACATCTACAACCCGATTTCGGAAATAGAGGGGCAAAGGTCGCTGTCTTTATTAAATGCGAAATTTAACTTACACTTCTATAATATTTTACAAGATGTCGCCAATATGTATGAAATATTCAATATGCATAATTATGTTAAAAAAATATTTTCGGGAACTTGCATAAGTGCAGAAAAGTTACCGATAATTTAAAGAGAAAAAGTCTAATTCCGCAAGACAAGGGCTTTTTCCTGAAATGTAAACATTATCTGAATGATTTTAAATTTTAATGCACCTATTTTATTTGAATATTTCCCGAATAATAATAGAAAAGTATGTATTTTCAGCGTCATGTTCTTTTACTAGTAGTCGGTAGGGAAGGCCTAAAATATCTTAGGGGGGCCTGAGGGACTTCAGTCCCGGAACCCAAACCAGCGTCACCCGTTTGCCATCGCTTAGGGTCTCCAGCGCCTCTGCGCATTCTTCCACCAAGCCGTCAGCAATCTTGGGTGCGTTTAGCGCCTTCAAGGTGGCTTGACTGTCAGAGCATATATATATATATATATATATATATATATATATATTATATTATTATGGCGTAGACTTCTGCTTGAAAAACAGTAGCCTGCTCAGTACCAACCTTGGTAACATTTTTATTAAACATTTTTTATGCTGCTCTGCTAGCTTTAGTCGAGCAATATACACAGACAAGAGGAGAAAGATACACATTAAGCGTAAATAAATTGATAAAATATTTAATTGCTTAACATTCTCACATTGTTAGAATCGTTCTAGGTACCCCTTTTTAAAAAATAATACATTGCGCTGCTGGCTTCGGCAAAGCACCAAACTTTAGAAATAAAACAGGGATGATACAGAAACAATATACAAAGTTTTAAGATTTAATTGCTCTATATTTACCGTGTCAGTACCAACCTTGGCAACATTTTTATTTAAAAACATTTATGCTGCTAGGTTTAGTTGAGCAATATACACATACAGAGGAGAAAGATACACATTAATCGTAAATATAGTGATGTGACATGATAAAGTGATAAAATATTTAATTACTTAACATGCACCGTATTAGAATCGCAATATCCTTATTCGTTACATAAAAAATGATAATAATAATATCAATACCTGCAAAAACTATTAAGAATTTTTTCAAAATCCCAGTTTTTCCCAAAAATATCTAAAACGTGATATAATTTTGATAAACGTGCAACATTGAGAGGAGTTTTCCAATTTTAAACTAACTAGCATCACATATGTAAATTCTTATAAAAAAAAACATAGTTAAATATTTTTAGAGATATATCACGTTAATTGTTCCTTTAAAATCCTATACGTTCCTACCATACATTTGTTTCATTAGTAAAGTTTAAGCTGCCATAAACATATGTCATGTTTTCCAGATTATAGTAACTATTAATTAATTCAACAATTTTTTTACATCGATGGCATCGGGTTTTTGACACATTCATCTGACATTCTGAGTACGATGACCACCAAAAAATAAAAAGTAACGCGATGAAATCATATAAAATTAAGTTCTCGCTCAATACAGGTATATTGTCAAGATAGAAAATAATGTCCTATTAACTAAATGACACAAGTTACGTTTATAAGCAAGTGCACATTAACCCTAAACAATCTAAGGAAATGAACTTCTGTATATAGTTCAAATTGTATTAAGCGTGTAATAAATTGTATACAGAATTATTATAAACAAGAAGCGATTGAACGGTCATCGATGATGTTTATACAGGAAACAAAATACATCTCGATATCCTATCAATGGCAAACGGTTTGTAATAAAAGCATCTCCAAAAGAGTTTAGCAGTTAGTTGTAAGCTGAGAACCTAACGTCCCAGGCGTAGTTAACAGTGAAGACAAGTAGTACGATAGTCAGAAGTTATAAGAAGTCGAGCGTATCGAGAAGATACACATTTGTAGACAAGATGTATTTAATGTAAGTAGTAATTATAAGTATTGTTAACTTAAACTGTGTTACGTCACGATAAAACCCCCTCGTGACAATATTGTCGTTTAAGATAAACATTCCACTGTCAACATTTTAGATTTGCTTTTTAAAAGATCGCAATCATATAAGAATCCTAAATTTTTTTTAGTAGACAGAGGTGAGTGGTTGTGACACACACCCTGTTCAATAAAACAACTTTTTTTTTAATTGACTTACTTCCGAACAAAACACGCATTCGCAGTGTTGCAGTCGGACAACGGTATCGGCGGGAACCTCGACAAGGCACAACTTACATAGGACTGGAACCACGGGTTCAACCTGCTCAGGTACTTTGGCGAAAGCGCCGGTGGCCGAGTCAAGAGAATACCTAAAAGTAAAAAACATAAAAATAAAAAAAAACTAATTCGAAAATGCGGTTTATTACTTTGACATAAATTATAGGCCATAGGCACGTACTATTACTTAAGGTTTAGGCCTTACACATGTGATTGAGAAGTCAGATATAATAAAACTTACCTAGAGCCTGACGCGAGCGTCAGAAGACTAGAACAGCGCGAACATAGCCGCGAGTGAGAGTTCTCCGGATGCACTCGAAGCCTGTTCAAAGGTTGCAAGGGCTGAGTAATTGAAGAAGAAGAGGAAGCAGACCTAGAAAAGAAACAGTTATAAGACCACTTTTAAAAGTTGACAGTTATAACCATGTCGGGCATTGACCTTCATAGCCCTAACATCCCAGAATACCCAAAAATGATTCAGTTAGATAAAATAGAGATGTTACATTTTAAAAGTAGTCTTTAATATTATTATAATTTTTTTTTAATGACCACAAATTTTCGGCTAATTATTATATTTTTATTTTTGACAATCACAAAGTATAAGGTGTCCCAAATCTGATGTTTTAGGAGAGTTTTAGAAATTCCTAGGGAAGAAAAAAAACTGCTCCATCTTGCGAGTTTCAATTTTCAAGAGAAAATTGAAGGTGTAAACCACCACATCTTGATGTAGCAAGCCATTTTTAAGCTGCAAGGGGTTTTTGAAGAGACTGCATTTTGGGAGGGGGCCTATAACTTTTTAAAGAATCCATCTGTCAAGTTGAATTTTACCTGTGACTTTAAGTTTTTAAGATATTACATAGTTATTATTTTTCCCTTGAAATGACTCTTTTTATTCAATCTTTAAATTTAAAAAAAAATTGCCATAAAATCTTTTTTAAGCCTAAAATGCAATTTTTATAAATAAAAAAAAATAAACCCCCAAAAGACTTTAGGTATCAAGAAAAGGTTGTCACCTTTAACCTTCTGGATCATTTCATGTCAAATCAACCAGAGGTTTGGCAGACCATCTCATTAATTTTAATAATTTTTGTACAGTTATTCTACCCATAGCAGAGAATAAAAAACTCAAAGTTTCAAATTTTTCTGATGAGTAGTACACCATCATAGTGACATAGGGCTTATTTGAAAGGTCTTTAAACTACCTTTCGAATGAGGTATCACATGATTGATTTTTTATAAAAAATTAAATTGACATTTTTGAAAAAAATGTTTTTTTAAATTTCTCAAAAAAGTATTTTTTAATTTTTTTTCAAGAAATATATATTTTTCTTTAATGCTTTAGCAAGATCCTCACCAAATTTTAGGATAAAGAAATGTTAAGTACATGTTAAAAAAAATTAACAATAAAAATTAATTTTGTAAAACCTCCAGTTTTTTTGGTTGATTTGATATGAAATGACCCTTTCCTTAAAATTTGATCGTCACAAAGGGAATCTACGATATCCCAATCCCTTGGATTAGGATCCAAGACAGATTCTTAATTTAAGTTGCCAATAAAAAAACAAAGAAAACAATACCCGTTTTGTAGAACATAGAGACTTGACAACCTCACCAATGCATACAATTAAATTAAATTAAGGAAAGTAATTTGTAGAAAAACACCTTGTCCCTGCAGACTTTTAATAATTACGACAATTTACGGACGTCACTGTTTATATATATATATATATATATATATATATATATATATATATATATATATATATATCTTTTAAAAGTATATTGTGAATTTTTTCTTACTAAAACTAAATATAATAATCTAAAAATTTTGGTTTAATTAAATTAGTCTGTCAATATTTGAAAAGACAATGGGACTTAACAATCTTCAGTACGTTTAGATACACAGTTCCGTAACATCAAGAAGATTTATTACACGTGCGCACAAGTGATCGTAAGCGATCGCAAAAGAAAAGATTAACTGAGATTGTCCGAGCGGAAGCTGAACCAGTGAGCGTCGACCCGGCATGCCTAGGAAACTCAATGCAATTTGACAGGTCGTTAGGTTAAAGTTCTCACTAAGCTCAAAAGAGGCGCTGCGGTCGCGCGTTTGTTCCTTATTCTATTTTTTTTGAGAATTATCTGTGGTTTGGATTTTCCGTCCCCCTTTTTTTCAGGTAGAAAAACCTCTTCCACCGCGTTTTATTTCGAGTTCATTTTAAATCTATCTTTTTGGCTTATGAAGGTAATCTTTGTTGCTGTGACGCATTAAAATTAAATTTTGTTAAATTTGTAACTTTTCCAATTTTTAAATAGAAAAGAATAAGAATTTCTAGTTGCTTTTCTGGGTGAAGTGTCTAAAGTTCAGACGAGTATAAAATGCATAGTTTTCCGAGACATTTTAAGATAAGTTTTTTTATTTTCTCATTTGAGGTTAGATTGGCATTTGATAAAATTTGTATTGGTAGTTCGGTCGGTCTTTTTAACTTCTTATCGCTTACTTTACGGAACTCTGAATACAGGTTTCCAATTCCTGGTAGGTGCCTTATTTGCTTATAAATTAAGCACAAATTTAGTGTTAACTTTATGTCTATCCCTTTCTTTTGATATTAAGTAAAAGGGAGACACATACAAAATTAACACTAAATTTGTGCTTAATTGATGGGTAAACGAGGGATTACCCAGCAGCGTAATGTAATTTGAATAAATGTATTCCTTAATTTTAAATCTTTATCTTACCATAATCTAGTTCGGTTATAAGTTGATTTTTTTTTTATTGTTTTAAGCTTTTGGATGATATGTGCGACCACTGATAAGCTATGTATATACTGCTTTGAAACATACCCTACACAACTTACAACCAAGGCGAGGAGGTACTTTTAAATTATGTCAGATTTTCGTCAAGCTGTTAAAAAGAACAACTGTTTCATTATTTATTCACTCGTCACTCATCAGAAATGTTAAAAGCAAGACAGTGTATGTCTTTATAAAATATTGACTGATTAAAAATTTCAAAAAATACTTTAAAATTAAAGAAAATTTATTATAAAAGGCGATTCAAATTTCCCGCCTCAACTTTTAGTTCGTCACTAAGCTCAGTAGTGGGCGCCACAGAGTTAACGATCTGTCAAACAGCCGGAGTTGCCTATCTACTAAAAGCTCACCGAACCAGGCCGCAAATCCTTTATCTATGGCATACGGTGTGTATGTTTATACTTTGATGTAGTTGTCGAGTCTCTGAAGAAAAAAATGCATACTGTACCTAAGAATACCTGTAAGAGCTAACACGGTTTCGCACTTGCGCAAACTGGCGAGACTGACGGCCGGTTTTACTACCGGCGCCGCCGCCTCTCCATTAACTTTAACCAATGGCGTAGCCGCGTTTGAGTTGTTGTCCTCGTACGTTGCCCCACCTAAAATAAAAAAGATAAAGCCTATATTAATTAAAGTTTTAATATATGAAAGCAACTGTTCACGTTATAGCAGGACCTTCAGTTTTTCATTCTAGATATACTGTTCGCCAAAAAAATGAGATTACTATTAGCAAATGAAGATATTTTGATGAGTTTTAGTGCTCATTGGGTCACAAAGAATAGATATGACAATTTCACGCACAAATAACGCCATTCAATAAACAGTAGACTATGCCGGCTGTCAGTAGAGAGCGATGTAAGAACAGATTCGTTCCAAGAGGAGGAAACTATGAAAATATATACAGTGATAACGGAACCAATTTTTTTTGGTGCAAAAAAATTAAATTCTTTAGTTAACTCAACAACACTTATAACAGACAATGGTCAACCTTGGCACTAAATGGATTGTGGGAAGCTTTTTTATGGTGCCTGTTTTTACATTTTTAAGCTTTCATGTGACCAATGTTTTAATGATTCGTTCCAAGCAGCCTTCGCAGATTTACCGCAAGAAGGGGTTACTGTGAAAATATATACAGTGATAACGGAACCAATTTTTTTGGCGCAGAAAAATTAAATTCTTAAGTTAACTCAACGGTCCTTATAACAGACAATGGTCAACCTTGGCATTTAATGGATTGTGGGAAGCTTTTTTATGGTGCCTGTTTTTAAATTTTTAAGCTTTCATGTGACCAATGTTTTAATGATTCGTTCCAAGCCGCCTTCGCAGATTTACCGCAAGAAGGGGTTACTGTGAAAACATATACAGTGATAACGGAACCAATTTCTTTCGCGCAAAAAAAATTAAATTCTTAAGTTAACTCAACAACCTTTAAAACAGACAATGGTCAACCTTGGCACTAAATGGATTGTGGGAAGGTTTTTTATGGTGCCTTTTTTTCATTTTTAAGCTTTCATGTAAGCAATGTTTTAATGACTCGTTCCCAGCAGCATTCGCAGATTTACCACAAGAAGGGGTTACAACAACCCTTGGCACTATTGGCAATCTTTGGTTATCACAATGGGGTCTCGTTGCTCCCGTCAGTTTAGCGCTAAGCTGTGACGCTCACGTCATATTATTTATTGTGGGCTGGGGTTCTGTGTTCTTTGAAAATCAATTTAGTTTTTTTGCCGATTTTCATAAACACTGGGATTCTGCACACCCTGAGCAAATCAAATTTATACAGTGATAACGGAATCATTTTTTGGCGCAGAAAAATTAAATTCTTAAGTTAACTCAACAATCCTTATAACAGACAATGGTCAACCTTGGCATTTAATGGATTGTGGGAAGCTTTTTTATGGTGCCTGTTTTTAAATTTTTAAGCTTTCATGTGACCAATGTTTTAATGATTCGTTCCAAGCAGCCTTCGCAGATTTACCGCAAGAAGGGGTTACTGTGAAAATATATACAGTGATAACGGAACCAATTTCTTTCGCGCAAAAAAAATTAAATTCTTAAGTTAACTCAACAACCTTTAAAACAGACAATGGTCAACCTTGGCACTAAATGGATTGTGGGAAGGTTTTTTATGGTGTCTTTTTTTCATTTTTAAGCTTTCATGTAAGCAATGTTTTAATGATTCGTTCCCAGCAGCATTCGCAGATTTACCACAAGAAGGGGTTACAACAACCCTTGGCACTATTGGCAATCTTTGGTTATCACAATGGGGTCTCGTTGCTCCCGTCAGTTTGGCGCTAAGCTGTGACGCTCACGTCTTATTATTTATTGTGGGCTGGGGTTCTGTGTTCTTTGAAAATCAATTTAGTTTTTTTGCCGATTTTCATAAACACTGGGATTCTGCACACCCTTAGCAAATCAAATTTATACAGTGATAACGGAACCATTTTTTGCCGCAGAAAAATTAAATTCTTAAGTTAACTCAACAATCCTTATAACAGACAATGGTCAACCTTGGCATTTAATGGATTGTGGGAAGCTTTTTTATGGTGCCTGTTTTTAAATTTTTAAGCTTTCATGTGACCAATGTTTTAATGATTCGTTCCAAGCAGCCTTCGCAGATTTACCGCAAGAAGGGGTTACTGTGAAAATATATACAGTGATAACGGAACCGATTTCTTTCACGCAAAAAAATTAAATTCTTAAGTTAACTCAACAACCTTTAAAACAGACAATGGTCAACCTTGGCACTAAATGGATTGTGGGAAGGTTTTTTATGGTGTATTTTTTTCATTTTTAAGCTTTCATGTAAGCAATGTTTTAATGATTCGTTCCTAGCAGCATTCGCAGATTTACCACAAGAAGGGGTTACACCAACCCTTGGCACTATTGGCAATCTTTGGTTATCACAATGGGGTCTCGTTGCTCCCGTCAGTTTAGCGCTAAGCTGTGACGCTCACGTCATATTATTTATTGTGGGCTGGGGTTCTGTGTTCTTTGAAAATCAATTTAGTTTTTTTGCCGATTTTCATAAACACTGGGATTCTGCACACCCTTAGCAAATCAAATTTATACAGTGATAACGGAACCATTTTTTGGCGCAGAAAAATAAAATTCTTAAGTTCACTCAACAACCCTTATAACAGACAATGGTCAACCTTGGCACTAAATGGATTGTGGGAAGCTTTTTAATAGTGCCTGTTTTTAAAGTTTTAAGCTTTCATGTGACCAATGTTTTAATGATTCGTTCCAAGCAGCCTTCGCAGATTTACCGCAAGAAGGGGTTACTGTAAAAATATATACAGTGATAACGGAACCAATTTCTTTCGCGCAAAAAAAATTAAATTCTTAAGTTAACTCAACAACCCTTATAACAGACAATGGTCAACCTTGGCATTTAATGGATTGTGGGAAGCTTTTTTATGGTGCCTGTTTTTAAATTTTTAAGCTTTCATGTGACCAATGTTTTAATGATTCGTTCCAAGCAGCCTTCGCAGATTTACCGCAAGAAGGGGTTACTGTGAAAATATATACAGTGATAACGGAACCGATTTCTTTCACGCAAAAAAATTAAATTCTTAAGTTAACTCAACAACCTTTAAAACAGACAATGGTCAACCTTGGCACTAAATGGATTGTGGGAAGGTTTTTTATGGTGTATTTTTTTCATTTTTAAGCTTTCATGTAAGCAATGTTTTAATGATTCGTTCCTAGCAGCATTCGCAGATTTACCACAAGAAGGGGTTACACCAACCCTTGGCACTATTGGCAATCTTTGGTTATCACAATGGGGTCTCGTTGCTCCCGTCAGTTTAGCGCTAAGCTGTGACGCTCACGTCATATTATTTATTGTGGGCTGGGGTTCTGTGTTCTTTGAAAATCAATTTAGTTTTTTTGCCGATTTTCATAAACACTGGGATTCTGCACACCCTTAGCAAATCAAATTTATACAGTGATAACGGAACCATTTTTTGGCGCAGAAAAATAAAATTCTTAAGTTCACTCAACAACCCTTATAACAGACAATGGTCAACCTTGGCACTAAATGGATTGTGGGAAGCTTTTTAATAGTGCCTGTTTTTAAAGTTTTAAGCTTTCATGTGACCAATGTTTTAATGATTCGTTCCAAGCAGCCTTCGCAGATTTACCGCAAGAAGGGGTTACTGTAAAAATATATACAGTGATAACGGAACCAATTTCTTTCGCGCAAAAAAAATTAAATTCTTAAGTTAACTCAACAACCCTTATAACAGACAATGGTCAACCTTGGCATTTAATGGATTGTGGGAAGCTTTTTTATGGTGCCTGTTTTTAAATTTTTAAGCTTTCATGTGACCAATGTTTTAATGATTCGTTTCAAGCAGCCTTCGTAGATTTACCGCAAGAAGGGGTTACTGTGAAAATATATACAGTGATAACGGAACCAATTTCTTTGGCGCAAAAAAATTTAATTCTTAAGTTAACTGAACAACTCTTATAACAGACAATGGTCAACCCTGGTACTAAATGGATTGTGGGAAGCTTTTTTATGGTGCCTTTTTTTTAATTTTTAAGCTTTCATGTAAGCAATGTTTTAATGATTCGTTCCAAGCAGCCTTCGCAGATTTACTGCAAGAAAGGGTTACTGTGAAAATATATACAGTGATAACGGAACCAATTTCTTTGGCGCAAAAAATTTAATTCTTAAGTTAACTTAACAACTCTTATAACAGACAATGGTCAACCTTGGCACTAAATGGATTGTTGGAAGCTTTTTTATGGTGCCTTTTTTTAATTTTTAAGCTTTCATGTAAGCAATGTTTTAATGATTCGTTCCAAGCAGCCTTCGCAGATTTACCGCAAGAAGGGGTTACTGTGAAAATATATACAGTGATAACGGAACCAATTTCTTTGGCGCAAAAAATTTAATTCTTAAGTTAACTTAACAACTCTTATAACAGACAATGGTCAACCTTGGTACTAAATGGATTGTGGGAAGCTTTTTTATGGTGCCTTTTTTTTTAATTTTTAAGCTTTCATGTAAGCAATGTTTTAATGATTCGTTCCAAGCAGCCTTCGCAGATATACCGCAAGAAGGGGTTACTGTGAAAATATATACAGTGATAACGGAACCAATCTTTTTGGCGCAGAAAAATTAAATTCTTAAGTTAACTCAACAACCCTTATAACAGACAATGGTCAACCTTGGCACTAAATGGATTGTGGGAAGCTTTTTTATGGTGCCTGTTTTCAAATTTTTAAGCTTTCATGTGACCAATGTTTTAATGTTTCGTTCCAAGCAGCCTTCGCAGATTTACCGCAAGAAGGGGTTACTGTGAAAATATATACAGTGATAACGGAACCAATTTCTTTGGCGCAAAAAAATTTAATTCTTAAGTTAACTGAACAACTCTTATAACAGACAATGGTCAACCCTGGTACTAAATGGATTGTGGGAAGCTTTTTTATGGTGCCTTTTTTTTTTAATTTTTAAGCTTTCATGTAAGCAATGTTTTAATGATTCGTTCCAAGCAGCCTTCGCAGATTTACTGCAAGAAAGGGTTACTGTGAAAATATATACAGTGATAACGGAACCAATTTCTTTGGCGCAAAAAATTTAATTCTTAAGTTAACTTAACAACTCTTATAACAGACAATGGTCAACCTTGGCACTAAATGGATTGTTGGAAGCTTTTTTATGGTGCCTTTTTTTAATTTTTAAGCTTTAATGTAAGCAATGTTTTAATGATTCGTTCCAAGCAGCCTTCGCAGATTTACCGCAAGAAGGGGTTACTGTGAAAATATATACAGTGATAACGGAACCAATTTCTTTGGCGCAAAAAATTTAATTCTTAATTTAACTTAACAACTCTTATAACAGACAATGGTCAACCTTGGCACTAAATGGATTGTTGGAAGCTTTTTTATGGTGCCTGTTTTTAAGTTTTTAAGCTTTCATGTGACCAATGTTTTAATGATTCGTTCCAAGCAGCCTTCGCAGATTTACCGCAAGAAGGGGTTACTGTGAAAATATATACAGTGATAACGGAACCAATTTCTTTGGCGCAAAAAATTTAATTCTTAATTTAACTTAACAACTCTTATAACAGACAATGGTCAACCTTGGCACTAAATGGATTGTTGGAAGCTTTTTTATGGTGCCTGTTTTTAAGTTTTTAAGCTTTCATGTGACCAATGTTTTAATGATTCGTTCCAAGCAGCCTTCGCAGATTTACCGCAAGAAGGGGTTACTGTGAAAATATATACAGTGATAACGGAACCAATTTCTTTGGCGCAAAAAAATTTAATTCTTAAGTTAACTCAACAACTCTTATAACAGATAATGGTCAACCTTGGCACTAAATGGATTGTGGGAAGTTTTTTTATGCTGCCTTTTTTTTAAATTTTTAAGCTTTCATGTCAGCAATGTTTTAATGATTCGTTCCCAGCAGCATTCGCAGATTTACCACAAGAAGGGGTTACTGTGAAAATATATACAGTGATAACGGAACCAATTTTGTTGACGCATAATTTCGAAAATTCAATTCGTAAGTTTACTCAACAACCCTTGGCACTATTCGGAATCTTTGGTTATCACATTGGGCTCTCGCTGTTCATGTAAGTTTAGCGCTAGGCTGTGACCCTCACAACACATTATTTATTGTAAGCTGGGGTTCTGTGTTCATTTTATAATAAAGTGATGCAACAAGGCCAGATTTGGAAGTCAATTTAGTTTTTTTTCCGATTTTCATAAACACTGGGATTCTGCACACCCTTAGCAAATCTCACCTGAACTTTTGCTTTTGCTAAACAAAGACCGTAAGCTGGGCATTGCGCTGGCAAACGGTTGCTGCGCCGTCGGTGTTGGTTCACTTGTTTTATTATGGATGATGTTGCCGACACCTTGTACCTGGAAAAGAAAACAAAAAACAATGCGTAAAGGGTTGACTGAAAAATCGAAACTAATCGCGAAAAAAAAACAACTAGACATGTATTTCTGTAACAATTATGTTTTTGAACAATCAGAATCAAACTTAACCCTTTCAAGAGGCTCGTTTATTCTTAGGTTCCAATTTTTTTATTTTAGTTTTTTAATTTCTGCCTATGATTGTCTTCTCATTCATTTCCCCATAAATTAATTTTTACGAAACCGATTTTAATAAAATACGTTTATTGTATTTAAGAGGGTTTTTTTTAAATAATTATCAAAATTTGCCGCAATCTTGAAATCCGAAATGGCGAATGTAATCAAATTTGACTCTACATAAAGTATTGCTTTTTCTTGTGTTGCGTGAAATTTTTCGACCCTTTTTTAAATTTACAGAAATTATCCAAACTCGCCACATATAACGAGATACTAATCATTATAATCGCTTTAGTAGTTCATGGGATTCACCGATTTTTTTATTGCATTATTGCTTGCATCCTTGCATTAATTTCTTGATAAAATCATTATTACTGAACCGATTTCTATGAGAAACAAAAAGATTCTCACTATGATTCTTTTTGTTTATTTCACTGAAATAGGTACAGTAATAATAAATTTATAAGGAAATGAATGCTAAAAGAATTGGTAAGCCAATCGTATAGTAGTGAAATAATGGTTGAAACAAATTTATGATTTCGGGAACCACTTAACCGATTTCTATAATTCGTACCTCGTTGTTCGCGGTGGAGACAGAGCTTTTCTATGAATTCAAAAAAAAGTCAAAAAGATTTTCAAAACACAAGAATAAACGATATTCTGCTCTATGATTTAAAAAATTTGATTAATTTCGATTAAAACCATTAAAGAGAAATTGATGTTTACCATGATGCTACTTATTTTATTCATATAGTCAAAATTATTTTAAGAGGAAATGAATGTAGATAAAATTGCGAAGGCAATTGTATAATTGGTAAATAGTGTTTAAAAAAATATACATACATAAGAATGAACGAGCCGCTTTGAAGGGTCACGTTTGATTCTGCCTGCCATCTTGGAATTTAATAACAAAAAAATATTTTTTATCAAAAGCCTGATCAATTCCTTGGCATGTCGAAAAAAACACATTTTTATGACATCTTGTTACCTATTTAAATCCCTAGTTTTTTTTAAGCTGGTGTAATTAAAAAATGAATTTTTTATTTTTAATATTCTTTAAATACCTAAATTAAAAAGCATTTACTTATTTTTTCTAAGATTTCCTAAAAACGCATTATTGAAAAGCTTTGCGGTTCAGTTGTGCGTCATCTGTTAATCCTTTTTGATGATTAAATGTTGTTTTTAGAAAAATAAATGGATCCGTGACTGCTTCCTAGCTAGTACATTTCAAGTGAACTCCATAATAAATCAGCTTTGAAAACAGTTTTTAGTAAATATCTCAGAAACGAGATTTCTTACGATGTTTTTGGTTATAACATAAATTATTAAGAAAAATGCGGTCTACTATATTCCGAAAACCGCGTATTGATGCGATGCTCCGTTAAAAAATTATCATTTTTAAAAAAATTTTGATTGTCATTAGCATAAATGGATTTTAACCAAAATCAGCTTGTAACAGTGCCGACCACTATTTTACCTGAAAATTTTATGAAAATCGGTTCAGCGGTTTAGGAGCTATCGTGTTACGGACAGACATACACACACAGACAGACAGACATAACGGCGATATTGTCAAAATACACCCAAATAACACATTTTCGGCTATATCGCAAAAAAAAATCATGCAAAATTATACCTTCTCTAGCCATTCTTGCGCGGGCTAGAAAGGTTAAAATATATTATTTTTATTTCTACTGAAAAAATATTTGTCGAAGCGTCATAACTATATGTTTTGATGTTGTCACAATGTCAAGTTTTTAACGATTATTTTTTCAATAATAATTTTTTTAATATATTTGCTTCTTTTGTTGAACGAGGATCTTTTCTTAACGTTACATTTTACATACTCCAAAGGAGATTTAAGCTTCTTTTTTTATATAAACGAAATATACAGGTTGCCCGAAAAAGTCTTTACGCATTCCTACCACAGATTTCTTAGATCAAAATAAGTCGATACTTTAGTCCGAAATTTCGATAAAAATCGATTTTATTACTTTCAAAATTGCTACCGGAGGTTTTTTGGGATGCAAAATCCATTTAAAGACACCTTTTAACTGTGGCCGTTAGACGGCGCTTCACACTGCACTTCTGATAGGGTCACTGCATCCTGGAAGCCTGGCGTGGGAGACGCCAGGCTTCCAGGATGCAGTGACCCTACACTTCTGATTGTATGAAATGACCATAACTTTTTTTTCAATGTATTTTTTAACTTTTTTTATTAAAATAATTAACTAATCATTTTAAAGGAAAAAAGGTACTCTTGTTGAAATCCGTTAAAATAAGCCGTATAATATTTGGTTTTTAATGTTCGATGCCGCTTCGAAATAATAAAATTATTTTGAATAGAAAAATTTTAAATATTAAATTAACAGTATTTTAAAGTAATGCATTTGGAACCAGTAATTCACTGACCAAATTTCATCCTAAAAAAGTAACAATTTTTTAAAAAATTGTTTTGGTGGCGGATCAAACACCAAAAACCGAAATAACACGAAAGCGGCTTCTTAACAGAAAAAGTAAAAAACTAAACTGAGAAAAAAGATATGGTGATTTTAAACCATCAAAAATGCAGTACAAACGGCCACGTGTAAAGATGTCCATATTCGGAATTGGCATCCCAAAAAACCCGCGGGCAGTAGCGTGTCGTGGATAAAAGGGCGGGGGGGGGGGCACCATTTGTTTTTGCGTTAAATTTAGACGCCAGGGGCGCCAAGCGCAGAGGGGCCCCTATACGACACGCCACTGCCCGCGGGTACTAATTTTGAAAGTAATACGTTAAAAAATTAAATAACTTTACTGCAATACAATGGAGCAATTTCGGACTAAAATAAGTTGACTTAAATCGACACATTTTGGTATGAAAAATCCGTGGTAGGAGTGTGTAAAAACCTTTTCTGGACATCCTTTATATCATCAACAAAACAATAAATAAAACATTTAAGAGGCGTAGTGTTTTTACACATAAACAAGCGGAATTTTTTTTTGGCAATTAATATAAGCACAACTTTTTTAATGCATTTTTAAGCTAATTATCACTTTTTAAAAAAATTACCTATTCTGATGGAAAAATATTATATTTGACACAATAAGATACATCAAGCGAAAAAGATTACCTAGTAGATTAAAATAGGTCGTTTAAAAATAATTATTAGTGTTCAATTTAATTAGCATCGCCGCTTTTTTAGATGTTGACAACAAACAACGTTAAAACTGTTTGGTTTTCACTATCTCCAACGTCGATCACAGGGATACGAGTGATCCCCGTCTGGAACACGTCCTGATAATCAGGAACAAGTGATCCATGCCAATCCACGACCGGACCGGTTTCGACCTTTTGGGCCATCCTCAGGTGAATGTAGGCGATAGCTCCGTGTAGAGCATAAGTTTTGGAAACCAACAGAAACAACTACTCCGAGGGAAAAACCCCTACCGGTATTGAATTATACTGATGACTTGATGCTTTCGTTGGGAACTTGTTAAAACTGTTTGGTTTTCACTATCTCCAACGTCGATCACAGGGATACCAGTGATCCCCGTCTGGAACACGTCCTGATAATCAGGAACAAGTGGACCGGTTTCGACCTTTTGGGCCATCCTCAGGTGAATGTAGGCGATAGCTCCGTGTAGAGCATAAGTTTTGGAAACCAACAGAAACAACTACTCTGAGGGAAAATACCCCTACCGGCATTGAATTTATACTGATGACTCGATGCTTTCGTTGGGAACTTGTTAAAACTGTTTGGTTTTCACTATCTCCAACGTCGATCACAGGGATACGAGTGATCCCCGTCTGGAACACGTCCTGATAATCAGGAACAAGTGATCCATGCCAATCCACGACCGGACCGGTTTCGACCTTTTGGGCCATCCTCAGGTGAATGTAGGCGATAGCTCCGTGTAGAGCATAAGTTTTGGAAACCAACAGAAACAACTACTCCGAGGGAAAACCCCTACCGGTATTGAATTATACTGATGACTTGATGCTTTCGTTGGGAACTTGTTAAAACTGTTTGGTTTTCACTATCTCCAACGTCGATCACAGGGATACGAGTGATCCCTGTCTGGAACATGTCCTGATAACCAATCCACGACCGGACCGGTTTCGACCTTTTGGACCATCCTCAGGTGAATGTAGGCGATAGCTCCGTGTAGAGCATAAGTTTTGTATCCCTGTGATCGACGTTGGAGATAGTGAAAACCAAACAGTTTTAACAAGTTCCCAACGAAAGCATCAAGCCATCGGTATAATTCAATGCGGTAGGGGTATTTTCCCTCGGAGTAGTTGTTTCTGTTGGTTTCACAAAACAAACAACGTGCCTACAATTTAGAAATGGACATCCTCTAGCTCCCATTAGTTAAAGGCCGCAAAAACTTAGGGAAACAATGCATTATTGCCACTTTTTAACTAACAAGGGCAGTAATATATACATTGTTTGAAGTCTTGCATCATTCTGAAAGAGCGCAGCGACATATGATGCTTTTCCCTCCAACAAGCTAACTGAACAAGCATGCGCGCTGCTGTTTAACCAAGGCCAACACAAAAATAGAGGCCACGACCCTGAAAAAATCAGCTGTTCTCCCGGGGCTGAATTTCACATTGGGTCTTATGGGATGTCAGACATTTATTTATGATATTTTCAAAATGGCACTACAGATTTCCGCAAAATTTCAGTGAAATATTCACAGACACCATCCCGATATTCCACCAAAGGTTTGTAAGGAAGCAACATGATTAAAAGGTTAAAATCTTCAAGATTTAGCATTCCTCATTTTGAATTCAAATTACCCGCCATGTACCACATGCCAACTGTTATATTTGACATGTATTTGACTTTGTCATATGTGATTGCCACATTCGCTTCTGCTTTAAACTTAATTTTTGTGTGAGCTAATGAAGCGGCTATGAAAAATTAGGGCTTACTATACATTTAAAAAAAATTGTTCTGCCAGAATAAAGTAAAAACAATCTCAAAAACGGCTTTATTTAAAAAAAAATCAAATATCCATGAACCGTCATTCAAACTTCAATATTTTAAACACAATCAGCTGTGTCGTAACGTGACCATCAAAAAAAAATCAGCCCCGGATGTGACGTCAACAAAGTGGAGGATCGTGGCCCGTCTATTTTGATAGCCCTGGTTTAACATGAAGCGGTCCGGTTCGGTTCGGTCTATGTTGCCAGGACCCCTATTTAATTCTTAATGTTCCCCTTTCGGGTAGACAGGATTTCGGTTAATGCGCATGCTTCAGTTTTGGTGGTTTTGGAACATACTCCGTTACGTCACTACATTATTTGACAAAAATTGTCAAATGTTTAGGGTTATGTCTATTATTTTTTTCTAAAAACTAATTGATTGGGTGAAAATTTATCAACTTGTGTGTGTTTTTCTAAAAATAATTGTGCAGATTTATTGTAGACACCATGAAGAGTGTTTAATGGCATCTATAAACCACTCTTAACTTTATTAACAAATTATAAAGAAAAATACACGTAGTTACCTTTGGAATGGCACTCCCTTACTTCTTCCTGAAATTTTTCCACAAACCGCACATGTTTTGCATGAATTATTTCCCATTTATCACAGACAAAAAGATAATTTTACACGGCAAACGCAAAACACCGCAAAATGTCAATATAGCCTCCAGCCACATAGCAGCTATGTGTCTACATGACAAAACACACGCATGCGCACTTGAAAATTCGCATTCGCGAATTTAAATTTGCTATTGTTTCCAAAGCTGGCTATGAGCGCTTCACTTTTCGATTCTTTGAACATGTATTTATACTATAAAGTATTTGGTATATAATTATGAGATGTAAATATATCTCACTATTATACAGGTTACAAAGCTGAGGATCAAAACAGGGCCGTGGTTCGGAAGTCGCGGTAAGCGGATGGTCCCGTGTTAAAAGCGTAGATGGTGCTAGCACGATAAAGAAGCCTGGTTTCAACAAAGAGTTTCAGGCAAAATTAAATCTTTCATTAAGAAAAGAAAACTGCCTACCGTGGGGTGCTTGACGGCCCGGCCCGTTGGGGTCTTCATTAATTTTTTAAAAACTAAGGCAATTTTCCTATTTTTTAGTACCGTTATTTTTATCATATTTAACATTTGCTTACAAAAATCAGCTGGACTACCAGTCACGTGAAAAATTCGACATATACAGGGTGTCCCAGAACTAATGGTACATGGTTAAACTGTAGATTCCTTGGGTCAAAATATTACGATTTAGCCATACATACCTTAGTCCAAAAGTTCGTATTTACTGAGGTACAGGGTGTTAAACTTTATTTTTTCAATTTGATTTTCTTTAATAACTTTTTTACTAATTAATATTTTTGCAAAAAATAACAAGCGTGTAAGTTTTTTTTTAATTGGCAAGACGACTCCGTCGAAAATTTTGATGTACAATGTACAGGGTGTTCCTTGGACCACTAACATTGCATTAAAATCAGTATATTTTTTTTGTGCCTCGGTGTATACCAGTTTTTATGTAAAATAATGGTTTTCCCATCCTTTTTATGTAAAAAGGTTATACTGTTTTAAAGTCGCTCAGAACAACGGATTTTGAGATTTTTGCATTTAAAGTTTTTATAGCATGTGAGTCATATGCCTAATTTATGTATGATACTTTCTTCGATTCATTTGGATTCATTCTACTAATTAATATTTTTACAAGAACCAACCAGCATGTAGCTTTTTCTGAAATTTGCAAGACGATTCCATTGAAAAATTTGATGTACAATGTACAGGGTGTTCTTTGGACCACTACCATTTCATTAAAATCATCAGTATATTATTTGTGCGTCGGTGTATACTTAAGGAGGTTTTTAAACAGAATATTATTTTAGTTATTAAAATTATACATATTTTATTGCAATAACAAATTTTTAGAGAGAAAAACAAAAAAAAATCGACAATAAATGTTCAAACTTGCCACCGTTAACCTAAATACATTTGTTTATTCGCTTAGTATACAAACGTCTGATTTTAGAATAAAGATTTGCATTTCTGAAAGCCTCTCAAGCATTTTGAATTTTTTGAAATAGTTCTTCTTGGGTATTTATCTTGGTCTCATAGACAACTGATTTCATATAGCCCGATATACCCCCGATATAGGGGGTTTAAGTCTGGGCTACACAGTTGCAATAACGAACAATAACTTACAATTGTTTTAACACACTTATGATAATTCAAGAACCACCCTGTACTTAATATTTCTTAAGAAAACGTCTAATCTAAAAAGTATTGATTATAGCTAATATGTATGAAGTAGGTCAGAATTTAAACAAAAATCTTTTACACATACAATAAAAATTTCTAATTTAAATATCTTGAAAACCGTTGCTCTAAGCGACATCTAAACGCCATAACTTTTTTACCTAAAAAAATTAAAAAATTAATGAAAATTTAATAGAATCTTGTATACACCGAGGAACAAAAAAGTTAACACCCTGTATAATATTTTTATTTTTTTTAACCAAAATTAAATTGTTCATGCCCAAAAACCACCAAACCCAATTTATTGTGCAAAATTATTAATTAGTAGAAAGGATTAAAGAAAGTATCATACATAAATTAGGCATATCACTCACATGCAATAAAAATTTTAAATGAAAAAAATCTCAAAAACCGTTGCTCTGAGCGACTTCAAAACAGTATAACTTTTTTACATAAAAAGGATGGGAAAACCATTATTTTACATAAAAACTGGTATACACTGAGGCACAAAAAAATATACTGATTTTTATGCAATGGTAGTGGTCCAAGGAACACCCTGTACACTGTACATCAAATTTTTCAGCGGAATCGTCTTGCCAATTTTAAAAAAACTTACACGCTGGTTAGTTTTTGCAAAAATATTAATTAGTAAAAAAGTTATTAAAGAAAATCGAATTGAAAAAATAAAGTTTAACACCCTGTATCTCGGTTAACACGAACTTTTGGACTAAGGTAAGTATGGCTAAATCGTAATATTTTGACCCAAGGAATCTACAGTTTAACCATGTACCATTAGTTCTGGGACAACCTGTATATATAAGATCCGAAGACCGGACTAATTCTAGGGAGCGTGACCAGAATTAACCTATGCACCAGGATAAAACACTAAAATGGATAACACATCCGTGTGTGCTTGGGCGACAAAAATCGAGTTATTCGATAATATACTTTATGAATATTTTCAGGAAATCATTAAAAAACGATTTCACCAAAATAGGGCGTATTTATATGTTAAAACCAAAAACGATGGAAAACTGGTTTGAGTAATTTCTAGAAGACTTTATTTCGGTTATTTGCTTAATGTCATAAAACACGCAACCAATTAAAAATCGGATAAGAATTCTAATGACCTGTTCTGACTATGCAACTTTTGTTACTGGCACTTAAAGAAAGAGCATACCGATAAACCTTATGCTTATAAAGTATGAAAAGATTCAATGTTTTGTGATTTGTGTCATCAGCAAAATAGTCCGACAGATCATGTGATTTGATCATTTGTAAAAATTTAATGTGGCATATGAGTATTTGTTACATTCAGTTTTGTACCGAGTGTAACTTTTTAGACAGCGGCTTTAAGGACTGGTCCCTTAGCAGAAACTTTGATAAACTATACTGTAAGACTCAAAATATTAATAACCCTTTTATTATTGTTAATTTTGACTTGAAACAAGTATAAAGAAACCACCCCTCTATCGTCCCTATTTGTTATCATTTTGTTACAAAGGTCAGTGGCGAAGATATGACTTTAAACATGTTTATAAAGTATGAAAAGGTTAAATGTTTTGTGATTTGTGTCATCAGCAAAATAGTCTGACAGATCATGTGATTTGATCATTTGTAAAAATTTAATGTGGCATATGAGTATTTGTTACATTCAGTTTTGTACCGAGTGTAACTTTTTAGACAGCGGCTTTAAGGACTGGTCCCTTAGCAGAAACTTTGATAAACTATACTGTAAGACTGAAAATATTAATAACCCTTTTATTATTGTTAATTTTGACTTGAAACAAGTATAAAGAAACCACCCCTCTATCGTCCCTATTTGTTATCATTTTGTTACAAAGGTCAGTGGCGAAGATATGACTTTAAACATGTTTATAAAGTATGAAAAGGTTAAATGTTTTGTGATTTGTGTCATCAGCAAAATAGTCTGACAGATCATGTGATTTGATCATTTGTAAAAATTTAATGTGGCATATGAGTATTTGTTACATTCAGTTTTGTACCGAGTGTAACTTTTTAGACAGCGGCTTTAAGGACTGGTCCCTTAGCAGAAACTTTGATAAACTATACTGTAAGACTGAAAATATTAATAACCCTTTTATTATTGTTAATTTTGACTTGAAACAAGTATAAAGAAACCACCCCTCTATCGTCCCTATTTGTTATCATTTTGTTACAAAGGTCAGTGGCGAAGATATGACTTTAAACATGTTTATAAAGTATGAAAAGGTTAAATGTTTTGTGATTTGTGTCATCAGCAAAATAGTCTGACAGATCGTGTGATTCGATCATTTGTAAAAATTTAATGTGGCATATGAGTATTTGTTACATTCAGTTTTGTACCGAGTGTAACTTTTTAGACAGCGACTTTAAGGACTAGTCCTTCAGCAGAAACTTTGATAAACTGTACTGTAACACTAAAAATATTAATAACCCTTTTATTATTTTTAATTTTGACTTGAAACAAGTATAAAAAAACCACCCTTCTATCGTCCCTATATGTTATTATTTTGTTACAAAGGTCAGTGGCGGAGATACCGAGTGTAACTTTTTAAACATGCTAATAAAGTATGATAAGGTTAAATGTTTTGTGATTTGTGTCATGAGCAAAATAGTCTGGCAGATTATGTGATTCCATCATTTGTAAAAATTTAATGTGGCATATGAGTATTTGTTACAGTCAGTTTTATACCGAGTGTAACTTTTTAGATAGCGACTTTAAGGACTGGTCCCTCAACAGAAACTTTAATAAACTGTATTGCAACACTAAAAATATTAATAACCCTTTTATTATTTTTAATTTTGACATGAAACAAGTATAAAAAAACCACGCTTCTATCGTCCCTATATGTTATTATTTTGTTACAAAGGTCAGTGGCGGAGATATGATTTTAAACACGCTTATAAAGTATGATAAGGTTAAATGTTTTGTGATTTGTGTCATGAGCAAAATAGTCTGGCAGATTATGTGATTCGATCATTTGTAAAAATTTAATGTGGCATATGAGTATTTGTTACAGTCAGTTTTATACCGAGTGTAACTTTTTAGACAGCGGCTTTAAGGACTGGCCCCTCAGCAGAAACTTTGATAAACTATACTGTAACACTAAACATATTAATAACCCTTTTATTATTTTTAATTTTGACTTGAAACAAGTATAAAGAAACCACCCCTATATCGTCCCTATGTGATATTATTTTGTTACAAAGGTCAGTGGCGGAGATATGACTTTAAACACGTTTATAAAGTATGAAAAGGTTAAATGTTTTGTGATTTGGGTCATCAGCAAAATAGTCTGACAGATCATGTGATTCGATCATTTGTAAACATTTAATGTGGCATATGAGTATTTGTTACATTCAGTTTTGTACCGAGTGTAACTTTTTAGACAGCGGCTTTAAGGACTGGTCCCTTAGTAGAAACTTGGATAAACTATACTGTAACACTAAAAATATTAATAACCCTATTATTTTTAATTTTGACTTGAAACAAGTATAAAAAAACCACCCTTCTATCGTCCCTATATGTTATTATTTTGTTACAAAGGTCAGTGGCGGAGATATGACTTTAAACACGCTTATAAAGTATGATAAGGTTAAATGTTTTGTGATTTGTGTCATGAGCAAAATAGTCTGGCAGATTATGTGATTCGATCATTTGTAAAAATTTAATGTGGCATATGAGTATTTGTTACAGTCAGTTTTGTACCGAGTGTAACTTTTTAGACAGCGGCTTTAAGGACTGGTCCCTCAGCAGAAACTTTGATAAACTGTACTGTAACACTAAAAATATTAATAACCCTTTTATTATTTTTAATTTTGACTTGAAACAAGTATAAAGAAACCACCCCTCTATCGTCCCTATATATTATTATTTTGTTACAAAGGTCAGTGGCGGAGATAGGACTTTAAACACGCTTATAAAGTATGAAAAGGTTCAATGTTTTGTGATTTGTGTCATCAGCAAAATAGTCTGACAGATCATGTGATTCGATCATTTGTAAAAATTTAATGTGGCATATGAGTATTTGTTACAGTCAGTTTTGTACCGAGTGTAACTTTTTAGACAGCGGCTTTAAGGACTGGTCCCTCAGCAGAAACTTTGATAAACTGTACTGTAACACTAAACATATTAATAACCCTTTTATTATTTTTAATTTTGACTTGAAACAAGTATAAAGAAACCACCCCTATATCGTCCCTATGTGATATTATTTTGTTACAAAGGTCAGTGGCGGAGATATGACTTTAAACACGTTTATAAAGTATGAAAAGGTTAAATGTTTTGTGATTTGTGACATCAGCAAAATAGTCTGGCAGATTATGTGATTGGATCATTTGTAAAATTAAATGTGACATATGAGTATCTGTTACATTCAGTTTTGCACTGAGTGTAACTTTTTGGACAGCGGCTTTAAGAGCTCGTCCTTCAGCAGAAACTTTGATAAACTATACTGTAACATTAAAAATATTAATAACCCTTCTTTTATTTTGAATTGAAATAAGTGTAAAGAAATTACCCCTCTATCGTCCCTATTTGTTATCATTTTGTTACAAACGTCAGTGGCGAAGGTAGGACTTTAAACACGCTTATAAAATATGAAAAGGGTAAATGTTTTATGATTTGTTTCATCAGAAAAATAGTCTGACAAATTATATAATTCGATCATTTGTAAAAATTAAATGTGGCATATGAGTATATGTTACATTCAGTTTTGCACTGAATGCAACTCTTTGGACACCGACGGCTTTCAGGGCTTGAAAAAACCAACCCAAACGAAGCATTGGTGAGAGGGTTAGATCCGCACAAACGGCAACAATGCGACAGGCGTCAGATTTCAAAAGATAGCGTTACCAAGGCCTTTAAACATTTGTTCTCTAGCTTTCGGCGCAAAATAACTTCATATACTTACTTGTTGAAAGTACTAGAAAAGTGCAGCCTTATCGGTGATATATTATCCACCTTAAGTAACCTAAACCCTGAATATACAAAGACAAAATTTTGAAAAACATTTTTTTTTTAATTGTTTTTTGAAAACATTGTTACAAATTTTAGTTATTTACATTTTATAGTTAGAATTTATTTAGGTTTAGTGTAGTATTAGGTTAGTTTCTCTTATGGTTGTATTCTTATTCTATGTTTTATATACGCGACTGTTCTAGATGCCAAAAAAGTATAGATATTTCGCGAAAGATCGCAGAGCGTATGTAAGCGAGTGGACATCGCCTAACCAGTCAGTCAGAGATAACAAACTGTAGTGTTCGTGAGATATTAACACGAAGTTAATAAGCCGATTAGCTTATTTAGCTCCCCTGTCCACTTTTTGGGAGACCAGAAACCTGTTTAACCTAACCATCAAATAATCGCAAACACATCCTAACCTGTCCAGACAGGTCCAGGTTAGGATACATTTGCGATCAATTGACAGGAGAAATAGAATTTAAAAAATCTTTTAGAGAATAAATGTTTTTGCCTGTCTACTTTAGATATTTACATCTTATTATTTACTAACACTGTCAATCTACTACTACTACTACACTTACCGTAGTAAGGGTGGCATTGGCATGGGTCGGTACCGGTACTGCAGCGAGGTGAGTCTTGGAGTTACTTTTTAAGTTCGAGTTCGAAGTTCCGTTACGAATCTTTGGAGGAAGCGATAGTTCTAGCAGGGAAATATTCTCTGCCACTTTTTCTAAAAATTAAAACAACATTTTTAGTAAGGCTTGTTAAATGTAAAAGAATTTTGCAAATACTAAGTAAAATTTGTGTACCATTTTTAAACAATAGATCAAATTAAAACTGTAAATCGAAAGATACGATAAGAAACTTACCGTCGTTGTTAAAATCCGTCCTTCCGTTGGAGGAACGTTGTTGAGTGGTGTCTTGATCCAGTTCCTGAAGCGAACCGTAGTCGACGTGCCATGAGCAGACGGCTCTCCTGCGGGCCAACGCGCCCTGCTGCTTTTTAGCCGCTGCTGCCGCCGTTATACTCGGCAGATCTGCCCATGCGGCGCTTAGGCAGCCTGTCCTAAAATTAAACAAACCCAAAAATAAATTGTTATTTTTATTTAACATTATTAATATAACACAAAGCCAAACGGGCCTTGGTGGCCTTCTGATGATTTAATTCTACGGTAAATGGGTGCTTAGCTGCCTGGAAACTGTGAAAAAATTCTAGCATTATTTGCTCTCTCGAAGGGGTCATTTTAGAGTACTCAAAGTAGCGCCTGATGTTCCCGAACTTGACTTACTTTTGGCATGCCAGATCATCTTTTCCTTTCAAGTGATTGTTCTTTTATCCACCTTTTATTTATAGAATAAACTGTTGTTCAACATAAGTTAAAATTGTTGGAGAAAGCAACTATAAGGAATTCTAGTATCCTTGTATAAGTGTCTGTCATAATATGTTGTGTTAATCAGTTGAAAAATATAATTTAGTTGTCAGATAATTTTCATCTAATAAATAGTAGTTTACACATTGAAACGCCTACTAAACTGCCTCCGTGCTACTCTGCTAGTATATTTCATTAGGTTATGGGCCCAGACCTGATTTGAGTTTTGCTATAAATTACTTTAGTCGATATCAAAGCAATGCAACAGAAAAGGAATGGAAAGGTCTTAAGATAATTCTAAGATATATTAAATATACTTTAGACATTGGCCTTTTGTTCAAGAAAAATGAGCTTTATATAAATCAGCCGGTGTTTGGTTATGCAGATGCAAATTGGGGAAGTAGTCTAGACAAGAAATCGCCAAGTGGATTTGCTTTACTTTTAAGTTTATGGTTCTACAGTGTGTTGTGTTACCAAGAAGCAATCTACAGTTGCACTTTCATCAACTAAAGCAGAATTCATTTCACTTACAACTGCTTTAGCAGAGCTACTTTGGCTTGGAAATTTAGTCAAAGAACTTAAAATAAATAATGTCTTTCCGTTAAAATTGTATGAAGATAACCAAGCATGTATTCATCTCCTTGGAAAGTGGGAACACAAGAGACTTAAACATGTTGATGTCAAATACAATTTTGTATGTGATTTGTATAATAAGAATAAGTTACAAGTCGAGTACATTAATACTAACGAACAATGTGCAGATGTTCTAACGAAAAGTTTAACGGGAGAAGTTTTTGAAAGACATTGTACAAGTTTGGGATTAAGAAGATCCTGAAGTTGAGGAGGGGTGTTGGAGAAAGCAACTATAAGGAATTCTAGTATTCTTGTATAAGTGTCTGTCATAATATGTTGTGTTAATCAGTTGAAAAATATAATTTAGTTGTCAGATAGTTTTCATCTAATAAATAGTAGTTTACACATTGAAACGCCTATTAAACTGCCTCCGTGCTACTCTGCTAGTATATTACATTAGGTTATGGGCCCAGACCTGAATTTGAGTTTTGCTATAAATTACTTTAGTCGATATCAAAGCATTGCAACAGAAAAGGAATGGAAAGGTCTTAAGAGAATTTTAAGATATATTAAATATACTTTAGACATTGGCCTTTTGTTTAAGAAAAATGAGCTTTATATAAATCAGCCGGTGTTTGGTTATGCAGATGCAAATTGGGGAAGTAGTCTAGACAAGAAATCACCAAGTGGATTTGCCTTATAAGTTTATGGTTCTACAGTGTGTTGGGTTACCAAGAAGCAATCTACAGTTGCACTTTCATCAACTAAAGCAGAATTCATTTCACTTACAACTGCTTCAGCAGAGCTACTTTGGCTTGGAAATTTAGTCAAAGAACTTAAAATAAATAATGTCTTTCCGTTAAAATTGTATGAAGATAACCAAGCATGTATTCATCTCCTTGGAAAGTGGGAACACAAGAGACTTAAACATGTTGATGTCAAATACAATTTTGTATGTGATTTGTATAATAAGAATAAGTTACAAGTCGAGTTCATTAATACTAACGAACAATGTGCAGATGTTCTAACGAAAAGTTTAACGGGAGAAGTTTTTGAAAGACATTGTACAAGTTTGGGATTAAGAAGATCCTGAAGTTGAGGAGGGGTGTTGGAGAAAGCAACTATAAGGAATTCTAGTATTCTTGTATAAGTGTCTGTCATAATATGTTGTGTTAATCAGTTGAAAAATATAATTTAGTTGTCAGATAATTTTCATCTAATAAATAGTAGTTGCCACATTGAAGCGCCTATTAAACTGCCTCCGTGCTACTCTGCTAGTGTATTACATTAAAAATGCTGGGCTACCGTTGAAAAGGACCAACAATTTCCAACTTCGTAACAATTTTGGCTTTTACCTCTTTGGTCGTATACACAGCCATTTTAGGATTAAGTACCATGTTTATGTATTTATTATTCTCTAACTGATGACAATGTTATTGTTTTTTTACTTGTCATTGACAGTTTGAAATTTTTAAAATACTGACGTTTTAATAAAGTTGATGGTGGCTTAGAATACACTGGTCAAATTTCAAAAAAAGTACTATGTAGTCGCATCAGTTTTTTTTAAGTCAGCTGTACGTGATTGCAACAAATCTATACTTTAATTTAATATCTTGGCTTACCTACACAGTATACTAATTATTTATAGTAAGGAAAGCACCCCGTTCTTGTCATAATACTGTTATACATAACCCCTATATACATTAGTTCGGAATACAAAGTTCGAGAGGCGCTTATTACAGGTATAAAAATATTATGTACAGACTCCTGTGCTGTCGCCATGGACATTAACCGCTACTCTCGGTATATGTTGTTGATTATGACTGACATTGGCAAAACAGATAAAAATATGACGTAAATGTAATTCGGCATTTTTCATTTGTGGTTGCAGTTTTTCGTGATTTTTCGACTTTTTTCCTTCTTGTTAAAAGTGTTTTTTGCTAAATTGTGGCCTATCGGTAATTAAGAAATTTAAAAGAAAACAATTTTGTGTTCGTGGGTGCGAAGACTATGTTAGCAAGCGCCATTCCCAAACGGAACCTAAAAAAAATACTTCGGCAAAAAAACTAACTTTGACGAAAGACGAAATTCACAAATATATAATGTGTGATGGACACGTTAAACTTGGACGGAGTTTTAAATGTTTAGTTTTAAATGTTAATATTTGGAAAAACATAGATTATTTCACTATACTTATATACAGGGTCCGGCAGAATGATCTCCCACAATAAAAACGCCATTGTGCAGTAAACTCTAAAGCGATATTCCTGTAATTTCTTGGTGTATTGCTGCTTTCAATTCGTCAATGGTTCGGTAATAGTGTTCAGATATTCCCAAAGTATCTGGAACTAAAACATGTCTACCAAGTGCGAAGTGAGTACGAACAGTTCTTTGTGTCGCAATCACAGATTCGTTACCTACTTTTGCTTAATGTCTCGATAACGAAGGCACGATGGCAAGGTAATGGCAAGCCGCAAGCTACCAACCAACTACGCTAAGCTTCCCCTCCCTTCAGTGATTCAGGCACAGTGGCAGTGCAAAATGTGGGAGATCATTATGCCGGATCCTGTTTAATTAAATGAATAACCGGCAATATTCACTTTACTTTAAAAGGCTTACGTTACATTTTTTATTTTTCATGAAAAAACAATTAAAAATGTTTCCGTTTATAGAAACCTATATTTGCAACATTATTATGTATAAAGCATTGTAAAAGTATACATTATTAATTTAAGTTAATGTAGAATGTGTAAATATTTTCTATGCACTAATAAAAAGGAAATTATAAACAACAAGTGAAATTAAAGAAAGAAAAATAAGAAAAAAGTTTTCTGCTTCGGCCGCGGATCGAACCCGGGACCTCTTGCTATCAAGGCAAACATTCCACCACTGAACTACCGAAGCCATGCATATTTATGCATGCATAAATATATGCATGGCTTCGGTAGTTCATTGATGGCTACGAGCATCCGGTATACAATAATTTGAAAATCCATCCTGTAGCTTAGAGACAAACTGCGCAAGCGTTATATTGTTTCAAATCCCCCTGTAAATGTTTAGTACGGAGCACAAAGTTGGAGAGGCGCTGATTCGTGCACGACACCCCGGTATACTGCGCCAATTTAGTAATAAAACTCCCACCGTGTAAGTGTCTGGTCTATCTCTGTCATTCGTCTATGCTTACCTACTACGTCTATAAGCTGCAGGATGATTGGTCCTGATCACCGCCTTATCTCCTACGGGGCATAATGGCCGCGCGGCCGGTAAAGTCATTCTTGTCAGTGGAAGTCAATATTACTGATTGCAGAAGAGACATGGTAGTGGAAGGTAGCGGATGATCCTGAAAAAAAAACAAATGGGTCAATGATGTCAAAAGGTTTGTAACCCATCAGTGGCCACCCACACATAAACCGCTGCATTGGCGTCAGTCATATTCCTAAATGGCAGGTATGATTGTTATAAAAGCAATATAGTAATGTATGGATAGTCCGAACCTCCCCTTAATCCGAAATACTCTATAATCTAAAAGCCCCAATTGCGTGAAATCATATTCATAATCTGATCACCCTGAATTCTGCAATCCGAACTATATACGCGCGCGAAGATTTCTAACGTTTTCCTTATACTAGCTCTTTCTCTCTCTACCTCTGCTCGGTGTTTCTTCTTTATAGACCGGTGGATGTTTTCGTCCCGCCATGGACTTAGTTTCCTTGGTTCGCCATCGTTTCACTCATTGAATGAATAAATAGGTTTCACATATTTTGTCATTCTTTTGATTTATCTTGTATCTTGTAGTCAGTTTGATTTACTGTAGTCAGGCAAGCCACACTGAGGATGGAAATGCCTTTTTCTGAAACACCGGTGTCTGTGGTTGTCGTTACCCCTTTGAAGTTGCTTCTTATACTTTGGCAAACCATTTTTTGTGGTAAAAATTTGTTTGTACGGTTAAGAAATTTATCAATAAATTGAACGTTATTATACAAGTTATCATTTATTCTTAAGTCTATTAGTTTGGTAACCGAAGGGTACTGCTAACTTTGACAATCCCAATATTCCTTCAGACATATGGTATGAATAGCTAAAAATAAGAACATTTTGCAAAACGTTAAAGCAGTTAATAACTGGGTACTCATTATAAAACATGTTTTAGATACGATTTAAATTTTAAATCAGTATTTTAAAATAAAACTATTATCACCTAGTTGGATTCGCTGTAAAAAGGGATTAACCTTATTCACACTTTGTTGAGCACCTAGGTCACCAAACAGTTTAATCCAGTAATAATTAAAAAAAGTCTACTTACGCACATACATAATATCCTATTATAATTATTATACTATAGGTATATTTTCTCCTGTTAATAATAACAATGAACAACTTGACATAAATAAACGTACACAAAATAAAGGTATATACAAAGAGAAGCTAAAGGAACAGCTAACCCAAAACTTAAGATACGAAAGTAAAAATATAGATGAAATAAATGATAGGCTGACAAGAGCTATGACCAAAGTAGGAAAAGATGTTACACAAAATGATAAAAAGAGAGCAAATTATATACAGGGTATTCTCAAAGTTGAGTCATTTATTTTAACAGGTTGTAGAACTCTTTGAAATAAGTAATTTTACCAAAAATGATTTATAAAAAAGTTGCAGAATAAAGAAGTTATTAACACGAGTTCTACAAACTCTAGGTAGATATGAAATAATTACAATAAAGGATATGAACGCATAGAAACTACCATTAAAGGGGATATTATAAATATCACACAACTATTCTATATAGAATTACATCAAACAAAAAGGGAACCATCACGGGAAACAATTAAGAAACTCCAAACAAAAATAAAGAACATAAACTCAGAACTACAACCTAAAATACTCTGCCAATCTATGGGCACCTAAGCTCACACTGGATACTATAGTTATAGTGTATCTACGTGAAAGCTAATATATCTAAAAACTGAAGTATATTTTATTGAACTCCAGACTCAATTACCTTTCGTTTGATACTACACAAGCCATGTTTTGACTTAAACTCTAATTTTTCAAATCTATCCCCAATCTTTTTTTAAAAACTAAAATGTATTTTGTTTAACTCCAGACTCAATTACCTTTCGTTTGATATCACACACGCCATATTTCCACTTAAACAACAATTTTTGAAATTTACCCCCACCCTTTTTTTTTAATTAAAATATATTTTGTTTAACTCCAGACACAATTACCTTTCGTTTGATATCACACACGCTATATTTTTACATAAACTCTAATTTTTGAAATCTACCCCCACCCTTTTATTTGGCTTGTGTTCGGTGGATTTTGTTCATTTTTAAATGGGACCATCTCGACCCAAAACCCAGCCAGGGTACCAAATTTCATTAAAATCGGGCAAGCCGTTTTTGAGTTATGCGCGTTGGTCGTTACAGACAGACATACAGACACACAGACAGACAGACAGACAGACAGACAGACAGACAGACATACAGACAGACAGACAGACAGACAGACAGACAGACGGCGCAACAAAAAAGTTTCAAAATCATCTGAAACGCAAAGATATATAAAAATTTTTGAAATCGGAGCAACTTTTTTTTTTTCGAAAAAATTAGGATCACCATAGCTCACACTACTATGGTATAGTAGTAGTGTGAGCTAATAAACAAAGGGGAAATAAAGAGAGCATTAATGAAAATGAAAAATAACAAATCACCGGGAAAATTCGGAGCAACGGAAAAGATGCTCAAGTACGGTGGAAAAGCTGTAGTTAATAACCTCCATATTCTTTTGAATAAAATACTAAAAGAAAAAATCCCAAACAACTGAAAAGAATCCATAACCATTATTCTACACACGAAAGGGGATAGAGCAGAACTAAAAAACTTTCGACCTATAACACTCCTCAATATAATTTATAAGCTTTTCGAGAAAATATTAACAGACTAACAACAAAATTTATTATTTTTTATTATACTTTTTTCGTACTCCCTGAATAAATGATTTGTTTTAGCTCACACATATACTATACTATAGTAGTGTGAGCTATGGTGATCCTAATTTTTTCGAGAAAAAAAAAGTTGCTCCGATTTCAAAAATTTTTATATATCTTTGCGTTTCAGATGATTTTGAAACTTTTTTGTCGCGCCGTCTGTCTGTCTGTCTGTCTGTCTGTATGTCTGTCTGTCTGTCTGTCTGTATGTCTGTCTGTAACGACCAACGCGCATAACTCCAAAACCGCTTGGCCGATTTCAATGAAATTTGGTATCTAGGCTGGGTCTTGGGTCGAGATGGTCCCATTTAAAAATGAACAAAATCCACCGAACACAAACCAAATAAAAGGGTGGGGATAGATTTCAAAAATTAGAGTTTATGTGAAAATATGGCGTGTGTGATATCAAACGAAAGGTAATTGAGTCTGGAGTTAAACAAAATACATTTTAATTTATTTTAAAAAAGGGTGGGGGTATATTTCAAAAATTAGAGTTTAAATGAAAATATGGCGTGTGTGATATCAAACGAAAGGTAATTAAGTCCGGAGTTCAACAAAATACATTTTAGTTTTTGTTTTTTTTAGGGGTGGGGGTGGATTTCAAAAATTTGAGTTTAAGTCAAAACATGGCTTGTGTGGTATCAAACAAAAGGTAATTTAGAGTGGAGTTGAATAAAATATATTTCAGTTTTTAGTTATATTAGCTCACACGTACACTATAACTATAGTACCTAGTGTGAGCTTAGGGGCCCATATATTGGCAGAGTATTTTTCATTATGGTGGGAAACCTCCAGATTTGTTTAATTGTATGTCAAATTAAAAATTAATTTTTTATTTATTACTTTGTACCCTAGACCATTTTGATTGTGTATTATTAAATTAATTTGTTCCAATATTAAAATTTTTTTACAAATACTTGATTTGCGTAGGATATGATTAACCACTGCATAATTTTTGAGCCATCGATACCATGCATAGGGATGGAATGCTATTGGGGTCGTCAAAAAACTTTTTTATTTTCACTCAAAATAAGTCTTTGGGTCGAAAAAGGCTACCTACAAAAAGATTGTCTGTCTTTCACGATAACTCAAAAACCAATAACCCAATTTTAACCAAATTTGTAACAGGTTTGCGGTACCGGTGAATAAGGCCATTATCCTTCGGCGGGGGGCTGCAAGAAGGTGGAAGGGGATTAAAATATTTTAAAAAATCTTAATTCGAAAATTAGTCATAATATCAAAGTCATATTTTTTGCAAAAAGAAAATCGTATATATCTCAAAAACAAAAGCAAAACAAAAGGTAGTTTCACACACTAATTGAAAATTTAATTTTCAACAAAAATAAAGCTATTGTTACAGGTTCAATAAAGCTATTGTTACGGGTTCACAACGACAAATTAAACTCGCAAATATCAAAAACGATATGTCAATTTATTTTGACAATTATGCACAAAACACGCATTTAAACTTACTAATAACTTGCTAATAACTCACTAATAAAATCGGCCTATTAACTTCGTGTTAATATGTCGCGATTACTACAGTTCGTTATCTCTTACTCACACTCTTACTTGGACTTCTAGAAGAGACTAGTATACAGGGTGTCCCAAATTGGGCACTTTTAGGGGGTTTAAGGTACTTCTAGGGGAGACAGAGAAAAACTGACCAAGCATTGCGAGGCTCAAATTTCAAGAAAACACTTATAATGAAAACCGCATTTTGAAATATCGTCTCGTCTTTGAGCTACGGGGGCTTTTTGGAAAGTCTGCATTTTGGAAGGGGGTCTATAACTTCGTTATTAGTGAAAATTTTAATTTAGGGTAAATTGCAATTTAATAGACTTTGTTACGAGGAATTCACCCGCAAAATTAAATTTTAACTGTCACTTTTAGTTTTTGAGATATGACATAAAGTTTAATTTTTTCTTATGGAATGACCTATAAAATAAAATAAAATAAAATAAAATATTTTAATTAATTTTCGAATTCGTCATTGAATTCTTTTCAAAATGATGCATCATAAGTCATCGTTTGATTAAGCGGTTTCGGAGATAATTAAAGTTTTATATTTTTGTCTAGTGTGCGTTGAACGACGTCATGCGCCATTGACATGAAAGCCTTGCGGTCAAATCCTATTCAATGCTCCTATAGTTTTGTTGTCTTATACTATGCAAATCAAGTTGGCCTTGCGTCTTGGCGTTTTGTCATTGTTTTCAATTGTTTAAACAATTTGACATTACGCTTTGATATGAAATTATTTTGCACAAAAGCGTTTTTAATTTTATTTTGAAATGTGTATCAAAATGATGCAAAGTATGACATGTTAAAATGTTACTGGGAAAGTAATAATAATCGACAGGACGCTGGAAACTTCTCTTCAAATGTATCCCGAACGAAGACAACCGTATATGGCTATATTTCTAAAGTTGAAAAGGAACCTTGTTCAGTATGGCTCTATGGCGCGATGATTATTGATAATTTTTAATAATATCGAATTTCTATTGAGTCTGTAATTTTTGTTTCTTTTTATAACTAGGCTTTGAGGGCCGTCAGCTGAATTATAATTTTTCCAAACCAGGCTTACTATATTTTTGACTGTGTAAAATAATAAAAATACTGGAGTGCCTTGACCTGCCTCAGCAGGAAAGCATAGCACACTAGAAATAAGTGAAAAAGTTGAATATCTCCTAAACCGCTCAATAAAACTATGATATATGATACATCATTTTGAAAAGAATTCAATGACGAATTCGAAAATTAATTAGAGAATAGGCCATTCCATAAGAAAAAATGCAACTTTATGTTATATCTCAAAAACTAAATGTGACAGTTAAAATTTAATTTAGCGGGTGAATTCCTTGTGACAAAGTCTATAAAATTGCAATTTACTCTAAATCAAAATTTCGACTAATAACGAAGTTATAGACCCCCTTCCAAAATGCAGACTTTTCAAAAAGCTCAAAAACGAGACAATATTTCAAAATGCGGTTTTCACTATAAGTCTTCTCTTGAAATTTGAGCCTCGCAATGCGTGGTCAGTTTTTCTCTGTCTCCCTAGAAGTACCTTAAACCCCCTAAAAGTGCCCAATTTGGGACAACCTGTACTCATGAACCGAAAAAGGATAAATAGTTCGCGAAAGTTCGACGACCCTATATATAGGGCCAGACATCGCGCATCGAGAGTCAGTCAGAGATAACGACCTGTAGTAATCGCGAGATATTAACACGAAGTTAATAGGCCGATTTCAGTAGTGAGTTATTAGTAAGTTTAAGTGCGTGTTTTGTACATAATTATCTAAATAAATTGACATATCGTTTTTGACATTTGCGAGTTTAATTTGTCGTTGTGAACCCGTAACACTATGTATGATGGCGTTTAATTTGTATTTAGCTTTTATTTAGCAATTTTTGTTTCTCTCGCTGAAAAAGCTAGAATAAAAAATCGAACATCGAGACCTGACTAATGATGAATAATATGTATTTAACCAACCATCACATGAAGTGGTTTTGAAAGTCAAAAGTCTCATAAAAATTTAAAAAAAAAACATCGTTAGCCATATTAATATTCATATACTTCTCTAATACAGACTGGATTTTCCCACTAAAAAAATCTCACTCCTATTCTTCTTAATTATAACAATACTATGTTCGAGTCTAAATTATGAGCAGTGAAAAAAAAACATCCACTCATCAACTTAATTATTCAGAGAGGTTTTATACAATACCAAAAATATTTACCTACTTAATCTAGGGAATTTTTGATGATTCAAGAAGATAATAATTTATAAGCTTTTGTTCCATGTTTTTTTTTCTCTGATTAACGGTATTTAACGTTTTTTTTTAAGTAAAAAACATTTTATATTTTCGAGGTTACGATAATTATTGTTCTCGTGATTTTTGATTTATTTTTTTAATACTTTGCAAATTAACCAACACGACTTTCCTAATTCATAGACGATTTTCTTCATTTATTTTATAAACAATAATTTTATTAAAGTAAGGCAAAAATATTGCAGACGTTTTGTAGAGAGGGCTATGAAAAAAATGTAAACCCGTTCTTTCGTTTAAGGTTTTTTTAAATGCATATAATTCAACTAAATTTGCATGGGAGAATAATTTTAGGACATTCTGTATTTTTTGTCGATAAAAAATTAATTTCGGTCACGTTTGTAGGCTTTGCTTACGTCACCATCCATCGTTTGTACTTAGGTAGGTATCACTTTAACACATTTCAAATGTAAATAAGGTTTGATAAACACATTCTGGATCCCCACACGGTATATGTTTGGACGCTAAATTAAAGCAATTTTTTTTAGTTATTTATGCCCCGGCTCCACAAAAAAAAGTTATGAAACCTCTAATCAAGTTGGAGGACTAAAACTGAATTTCCCAAAAAATTACTTTCAATTATCCCATTTGCCCCTTAGGGTTAAAATTTGACTTCTAATAAAATTTTAAAATTAAAATAAATTCTTAGAGAGTCAAGCATCATAGGAACTTAATAGAAAACAACAGCAAGCACAATAAGACCAATTCAAAAAGTCTACAACTGGTACAGTTAGCAACATCACACAACTTAAGGGCAACCGAATTTAAGAACATTTCGACGAGCAAAATTCCGACTCCAACCACCTTCTTGTATGAGTAGAAATAAAAAAAAGGTATCTCTGTCCACCAATAAAGGTGAAACTAATAAGATCAAAACATAGAACTTGGAAAAATTTAACGATAATGCAATCTGTTCAGGATAAACTAGAAAGTTGGAAGAACTACAAACGAGGGACAGAAAAACAAATCGAGATGAAGAATGGGAAGCAATGAACACTAGCATACAGAACGCAGCAATCGAAACAATAGGACAAATCAAGAGAACAAGAAACGAGGAATGGCATGTTGGAGAATACAGAAGAGTGACAAAAGAAAAAAGAATAGCAAGAGAAATGTGTCTTCATGGGGATACTAGAGCAAATAGAGGAACCAGAAGCGATTGGAGATAAAAAGTGAGACGCAATAAAAAGAGGAGTTGAAACACTGTTGGACCACCGTAATCTAAAAGACAGTAGAAAATTGTATAGGAATTTCTAATTGGCGACTTTAATGCCAAGTTAGGCAGAGAGGACGCATTTAGGGAAGTCATTCGAAACAACAGCAAGCACAATTGGATGGATTGAAAAGGTCTGCTGCAACTGGTACAGTTAGTACCCTCAAATAACTAAAGCACATGGTACATACCGAAGGATATTCCTAAAGGCACCTGGAAGATCCCTGGTAGTGCAGAAATAAAGAATCTAAAAGGTGGGCTACCCAGAAAGAGAATGTAAGAAAGTTTCGAGGAGCAAATTCCGACTCCGACCACTTTCTTGTGGGAGTAGAAATCAAAAAAGGTATCCCTATCTACTAACAAAGGAGAAGGTAATAAGATCAAAACATAGAACTTGGAAAAATTTCGCGACAATGCAATCTGTTTAGGATATAAAAGTTGAAAGAACTACAAACGAGGGACAGAAAACGAAATCTAGGTGAAGAATTAGAAGCAATTAAAACCCGCATACAAAAACCATCAATTGAAAAGATACGACAAAACAAGAGAACAAAATACGAGGAATGACGTGATGAAGAATACAGAAGAGTGACACAAGAAAAAAGAAAAGCAAGAGAAATGTGTCTTCAGGGGGATATTAGAGCAAATAGAGGAATGTACAACCAGAAATGATTGTAGGCAGTCAGAACAATACGCCGCAAAAAGAGAGAGACAATAAAAACAAGAGTAGAAACACTGTTGGACCACCATAATCGAAAAGACAGTAGAAAATAGTGAGATAAATAACAACACCGATTTTAATGAAAAATAGGCTATTTTTTACCGGGTTGTTTTAAGGCAGCTGTCAAATGATGCACTGACCCACTCTAATTTTATTCGACATCTTCTAATGAGGTTTAAACGGCTGCCATTGACATAGCAAAAGAATCTCATTGGGAAAACGAAAAGAAGACCCTATATTTAACCAAAATGTAGACCTGTAGGGTCTTTAGACACACAGACAGAAATATCACACAAAAGGATGAACTTCTTTCCTTAGCGCCTAAGTGATTGTCGCCCAATTTAGGTATTCAGTTTGTACAAGGCCTGGCGATATCGCCGGAATAATAAACCGGGATTAAAAGCACAAATTGCTTTCAAAAACATTTTTTGTTGGCAAATATTGCGATGTTTCGTAAATAATGGACGAGACGTGACCAATAAATTTTTAACCTTGCAACAATCTCCGGTATGTAGATACAGGTAAATTGACTAATTTAACTATTCAACTTCAACAACAATCAAAAAAAAGATTTAGGTAGGTTTAATACCCGCCTCGCATTATGGTTATTATTTCTACAGATTACTACTGATTACAAAGGTTTAAAAAATGTGGGAATTAGGCCAAAGTCCAGGTCACTTAAATAAAAAATATATTCAAAAAGCTAAGCCCAAAAAGGCACGCTTAGAAAAGTACAAAATCAAACTCGAAAAAGTAAAACAATACTTAATTTACATGAGCAAAACCAAAAAACCACTAGATAAAGGCGATGATAATAACACTGATGTCAACTTCCTTTAATCTCTATTCAAAAACTCATTTGAATTGTATGGTTACAAATTACACAATAATTTTTAGCAGGACTACAGAAAACTTTTTTGTTGTCTTTCAGCATTTTAATGTGTTCTGTTATCGAAGAACTTTGAGGTTGTGATTGGGATAATCATAATCGTGGTGTTAAAATTATGGTTTTGTTGAAATTGGACCAAATTTTGAGGATGTTTTGGTACTAATTTGACACACTCCAGAATGTAAAGAGCATACACTGTTCAGAACTGGCTCACTCTAAAGAGTATATTAAAGGACCTTGTCAGAAGAGAGCAAGGTTTATCATTAGACTTACCAGACAGGAAATCCGTACAGTAACTGGACTCTTTGTCGACTAAGAGTGCACAGAATGGGAATAACAGAAGAGAGCGAATGTAGACTCTGTATGGAGGATGACGAAACAGTTAGACATGTACTGTGCGAATGTCCGGCTATTGCACGTTTACGTCAAAACACTTTCGGTAAACCTCAGATTGATTCAGAAGATCTGAACAGTGTCTCACTCATTGACTTCTAACGCCCTTTTAGGGCGTTATACAACTCAATGGTCTCACTCAAACTGATAGGTAACCTTTTTGGAGGATTAGGCATACAGTGGTGAGAAACCACTCAAAAGTGAGCCACAATAGACCCACTAGTGGTCGCAGTGGAAGGGCTGCAAGGCCCACTTACATATGAATCATCATACACTGTCAATAATTTATTTCTTAGCTGATATGACAATATCTAATAATTTATAATTAAACAAAACTGCTAATTGGTATATTGTGACTAGATTATAATTAAAGTTACACTTTGGCGTTTTAATAAAAAAAATTTACTTGTAAAACAAGATTTCTTGCTTTGAGAGATCCAGTCTAATACATAATTAACATTCGCACACTATTTTAATCAATTTTTGGTTAAAATATTTAAAAAAAAACTAAGCGGAACGGTATTGCATTCAAGCTACTGCGGGTCGTTAAGAATGAAAAATATTTATCGAAAGCAGAAACAAATATAACTGCTTCCACTTAGAAGAACCGTGTTAACTTTTAGCCCAATCTCATTAAGAATACTTTTGGACTTAAATAAAACTAGCATAGGAAGTTTGACAGGAATTGTATCTATCATCATCATTAAATCTTTTACTTGTCATTTCCTTTTAAAAAATAAATTAACGCAGGAGTACCACAAGGAAGTGTGCTTGGTCTTTTTTATATCTGTTGTCGCAGCCCACGAGAAAGACCGGCCCGGGCGCGGAAATATCACGTGACCGTAGGAGTCCCACAAAAAACACCTCACGGCCCGCTGTCATTATAAAACATGTGTGTGTTCAGTTTTGGTATGTTTGTTTACGTCGAGTTTTTTTTAATTCGGGCACGAATTTTATGTGAATTTTATCAAAGTTATTAAAATAACGCAGCCCACGAAAAAGACTGTAGTGGGCTGCGTTAAAATAATTAATGGCTAATGAGTAAATTATAAAGAAAATACCTATAAGATAAACAATGCCGCGAACGTGTAATTAGTGTTGTTCCTTGTCGGTCCAACTATAAAACTGAAACCTAATATGTTGCAAACGGGAAAGAAGTGGTAAAAGATAAGATCTTGGATAAGATTGATCAAGTAATAGACATCCTTAGTGACATTTTCGATAGTGAGAGTGAAAAATGTGTTCAGTTGTCATTTCTTATTGACCAATTAGGTCTCTTGAAAAGGTAACCTGAGAATCGAAGATATGGTGGATACACTTTAATGTTGGCTTCATCTTTGTTTATCCAGTTATCCAGTGCATACACGTCAATTTACAATTCTAAGGTAATATGTCTTCCGCACCCTCGCAATATTAAAAAACTGATTTGTAAAATATTGTTAACAGATAGTAATCTCTCTGGTAGTATGAAATATTTAAAAAGTAAGATACAGCTTTTAAAAGAACATGAGTTGGTAGTTAACTTACACTTTATTGAAATAGATATTAAACTTTGTGCTATGAAATTTTTCAAAAAATTATTGACGACCACTACATTCAGTCACAGTCAAAGAAAAATTAAAAAACTAAAAGCTTAGGTTTGATATGTCCAATTTTGAAAGACTTGTATAGATTTGAAGTTACTAACGATATTATGTACCTAATATATGTACCTTAAGATATTAGAGTGCAAATTTTGTATAATTTTTTATTTTATAGATTCAGTTCTTTTATCCATAATAAACACATATATCAGCAAAACATATTAAGCAATACAATAAGAATCCTGGGACTCCTAAGATCACGTGACCGCCGACTTGCTTATAACGCGCCATGGCCGGTCTTTATCGTTGGCTGCGATCTGTTGTATACTTGCAATACACACCAGAAACCTGCCAGCGACATTTGCAGATGACAAATCCAAACGTGGACAAAAAGATGGCGTATCAGACTAAATAAAACATAATCAATTCATGTTGACTTAACCAATAAGTCCATTAATCATAAGTAAGAATACAAAAACCATTCCAAACCATACAATCAGGTTAAATAGCTAGACATGACGCTTTATACAATATTATGCTGGAAGGCACACGTTAAAAAAAAGAAAGAGGAACTTGAACTAAAGTACAGTATACTGGTTAATAGGAAAACATTAAAATTTAGCCATACACAAATAAATTTTGTTATATAAACAATTGATCAAACCGGTGTGTACGTTGGAGTAAGAAAAAAATTTCTTACTCTAAGTGCTGTACTAAAATATTCAACGCTAACATCACTCAAAGATTTTAAAACAAAGTACCAAGAAACATGGTGAAAGCTCCTTAGAATCTAAGGAACAATGATCTTCACCGAGACTTAAAACTGGAAACTGTTCACGAAATAAGCAAAATATTTGAAAGAAGTCAAGAAGAAAACCTTTATAAGCATGTCAACAATAGCGGATAATAATCATTTGATACGAAGATTTAAACAGGTGAAACCATTTGACTATAAATTTAGGCACGTTCGTGAAAATGCATTAATAAAAACAATAATTGTTCTGTTAGTACATCAAGTTGTGATGCAGTAGTGTTATTCCGTAGCTGATATGACAATATCTAATAATTTAGGATAAAACAAAATTGCTAATTGGTCTAATATGACTATACTGACTGGTGTTTTAATACAAAAAACTTACTTGTAAAACAAGATTTCTTGCTTTGAGAGATCCAGTCTAATACCTAATCAACATTCGCGCACTATTTTAATCAATTTTTCGCTAAAATATTTGAAAAAAAAAACTGAAAAATTCGAGCTTCTACGAGTTGTTAAAAATGCAAGATAAAGCAGAAACAAATATAACTGCTTCCACTTAGAAGAACCTTGTTGACTTTTAGGCCAATCTCATTAAGAATACTTTTGGACTTAATTCCGGTAATGCAAAATAGATACATATACATACAAATTAAAATTAAACTACATATTCAACTGGGTCGATCGATAAAGAACGTAGAAATCGTGGTTGTACGTACTACAAAAGTGTTTTATTATATTGAGATAAGATAATTTATTTAGATAACAAGTTCCTTATTCTGTTTCAATAGCACACATATTGTTAAATTATGTATTGTTGTGTTGTACTACTTTGTTAATTATTAACATTTATTAAAACGGCACCTATTAATCAGGTTTTAGAAAATATTATCTAGTCTAGTATATAATCATCAACTACTGACTATAATAATAGGTGTGTCTATTTTTTATATCGTATTTGTATAAAAATTCCCAATACCTGCTCCAAATTAAAACATACAATGGTTCCTCCTACCCTTGGGACAAATACAGAGTGTCTCTAAAAGGTCTGTAAAAATCTCAACACGTATTTCTGAGTTCAAGATTACACTGTTCCAGAGATACGGAATGGTAAAGTGCTTCACATTGCAATATCAGCTGTGATCTTTCAACATACGGCCTTTGTTTACTGTATGAACCGAAATAAATAATGCCTTCCTGTATAAGTGGAAAATAGACGACGATAGTTTTAAATTCGACAATAGTATGTCACCTTTGAAGGATTAACTGTCAGTTTTCAATGAGGAAGTGTCAAAATAGTGCCTGACACTATTATAGCCTGGCTTTATTTCAATAATTCTCTACTAATTGATAAAATCTCGGGAATTTACAAATTTATGATTGCAAGAAAGGTAATAAGCCCCATCCCTGTTACATTTTTAATGTTAACAGATTTACGGGACACGATAACCCCATTTACCCCATATCTTTATTGCACTCATAAATTTTTATAATCCCGAGATTTTATAAATAATAAAAATTGATACTAGAGTCTTTTTTTGGGATGCGAAACCCCCCCTATCACTGTGGCCGTTAAAGGGCGCTTCAGACTGGTGTTCTAACAGGGTCACTGTATTCTGGAAGTCTGGCTTCTCCAGAGGTAGCGACCTCACGAGACCTGCCTAGTAATTTCTATGGGCGACTCGTCAAATTACCTCGAAATAATTAGAGTACCTACACAACATTTTTGTATGTGTATACTTTCTACTTTTTAAAAGGTTAAAGGAAGCAAGCAAAGAAGCTGTTGGGTACCAAGATAATAGTTAGGATGTGGTGGACGGAGGAAATACAGAAAATGATCAAAGAGAAAAAACGCACATACTTGGAATGGCTCAGTACTAAAGACCAAAGAGACCTAGAAATCTACAAAGAAATCAGAAGACAGCTGAGAAATTTGATAGGCATGGAAAAAAATTTAATGTTTGAGTGCAAATGCCACGATATAAATACACACGTAGGATGTGCCTAAGAAGTATGGGAATTCATTTCTACGGTAAAAAACCCAACAAAAGAAAAAGTAAACATTCAGATCATTAAACCAGGACAATGGACAAAACACTATAAGGGACTGCTGCAGAAAACGAGATTTGAATATCTGTCAGCCTCTCCGAGGAGAGACATAGAAGTACATGGAGAGAAAGTAATAATCGAAAAAGAAATGTTAAAGAATAGTATTAAAAAGGTTAAATCCGGATATGCTAGCGGACCTGGGGGAATATTCGCTGAAATGCTCAAATATGGATCAGAGAAACTACTAGAAAATCTCACATATATTATCATAAACGGACATCCAGTACCTTATGATTGGAAAATTGCATTCATATCCTCAATACATAAAACACAAAACAAGCTGGATTGCAACAATTGCAGAGGAATTTCAGTAACCAGTACTCTAAGTAGATTGTACGGTAGGATTCTTAGAGATCTAATAGAGAATGATTTTCATGAACAAGAAGAAGAGCAAAGTGGTTTTCGTGAAGACAGATCTTTTAGTGATAATGTTTGTTGTTTTAAACAAGTAATTACAAGTAATTGAGAAAAACCAATAGGGCGCAGAAAAAAAGGGCGTCCTAAACTGGAATGGCAGTCAATCCAAAGATCAATGAGTCAAAAAAACCTGACAGAAGATGGTTGTCAGGATCGAAGGAGGTAGAGAATACGCGTCGGAAAATGTAGAAAACGTTCTAAACCAACATAGTAGTACTTTTTTATTTTTTTTACCAAAAAATAGAAACTAGGGCCGACAGAGCAAAGGGTCCAGATGGTCTTTCAGTAGAGCTTCTCAAACCAATTTATAGAATTTTTGTTAAAGTGGACGCAGAAATTAGCGACAACCAAGTAGGTTTTATAAAAGGTAGGACCAGCTCTGTTCAGCGTAAAAATTTTAGCATAAAGATGTTTGGATACAAATCAAGACCTGTAGATACATGTTTTATTGATTTTAAAATGCTTTTGATAAAGTCCAATATGAAAACCTGGTTGAGATACTCAAAGGTATGAATATTGATATCCGATATACAGGGTATTCTCAAATTTGAGTCATGTATTTTAACAGGTTGTAGAACTCGTAAAAATAAGTAATTTTACCAAAAAATCATTTATATAAAAGTTGCAGAATAAAGAAGTTTAAAACCTTTCCGCGTACAAACGACATGCTGCGGCTGCATTTTGTTGGCACTCCCCGTAAGTTAATATTATGTCCACTAGTTCATTGTTTTCATATACGTATGCCATTTTTATCGCATAAAATGCCCAAAATACAAACATATCACGCACTTTAGCGAATTATTTACTACTGGCTAAATCGAAATTCTCACTGAAAACCGTACAATGAATGAATAAATGATGAGTAATTTGTATTCTACAAAAAAATGAGGCATACCCAGTATCATCAGTAAACAAAACATTGATAAAAAGTCAGTTCTTACAGTTTTTAAATTCTTTATTCTGCAACTCTTATATAGATGATTTTTGGTACAATGACTTGTTTTTACGTGTTCTACAACCTGTTAAAATAAATGACTCAACTTTGAGAACACCCTGTATTAGAATAACGATCAACTTTCGGATAAAGTAACGATTCCGTACGGCTTTCAGCAGGGTTATGTACTTTCTCCAATACTATTGAACTGTACAGCTAATCAGTTTTCCGTGAGGCCTTAGATAATCAAGAAGAAGGCATAACTATAAATGAGCAGGTTCTAAACAACATGCAGTTTGTAGATAAAGATCATTAAAGCAGACAATCTAAACGATCTACAAACACTTGTAAATAGAAACGCGAGTAAAGCTAATGACCTAAAAATAAACCCTAAGAAAACCATGTTTTTGATAATACCTAAGAGTGAAGATGGCCATGCCAATCTACTAGTAGATGATACACTTAAAAAAAGAGCAAATAAATATAAATATTTGAGCAGTTGGCTGAACGCAACGTTGGTTCAATCATTAGAAATAAAAGTTCGAATCCAAATAGCAAAAATTTCCTTGCAGCAAAGATATCAACTTAAAGCTTCCGATAAGAATGCTAAAATGTTACGTATTTTCAACTCTATGGTATATATATATATATATATATATATATATATATATATATAGGTTTCACAACGTTCTACGTCTTCCGATACCCAATCTCCACTCGTTTCTGTTTGCCCATAATTCATCATCTAGGCCTCTTATTATTATTTCACTGTCTATTCCTTCTGTCCAGCTTCTTCTTGGTTGTCCTCGTTTTCTTCGGCCAGTTGGTTTCCATTGTAGTATTTGTTTAGGTAGTCTTTCATCATTCATTCTTTGTACATGTCCGTACCACACCAGTTGTTTTGTTCCTTTATCATCCACTAAAGTACGTTCACCCACTGTCATAATTTCTCTTATTCTTTGATTTGTAACTCTTCTCCAATAGTCCATCTCCGTAGCGGAAAGCATTTTTTCTTCTATTCTTGATTGGCCATACTTCTGAGCCGTATGTAATAATACTTTTTACAATGGTGTTATATATAAGCTTTTTGTTATGTTTTGATATACTTTGGTCTCAAATTATTCCATTTAATAAAGTTATTGCTTTTCTTCCTTGTACGTTTCGATCTTTTATAGCTTTGTCTAGTGTTCCGTCAGCTGTAATTTTCAGACCTAAGTATTTATACTCATCACAGGTTCAGATGCTAAATTAGAGTTCTTTGGACATGTAATGAGAGAGCCAAAATATGCGCTGCTAAAGAATATAATTGAAGGAAAAATTAAGGACAAAAGGAGACAACAGAGAAGAAAAACATCTTGAAGAATTTGAGAAAATGACATCAAATCAGTTATTTAGAGCAGCGGTTAACAAAGTTAAGATTGCAATGATGATTTTCAGCCTTCATTAGGAGATGGAACACGAAGATGAAAAAGTGTTGAATTTAATTACAAAACAAAGATAAAAAACAAAAAAGATAGAGATAGAAAATGCATAGATTTAAAAAAATAATTGCATAAACCAATCAAAAATTCCAAAATTACAGTTTTTAACTGCCCTAAACATGCCCGACTAAATTGGAAATAAAACTTTAATCCCACAATTAGCAAGGAATTATGTAAAGCAAAAAATTTTCAAGGTTAGATTTCGCGTTTTTGTCAAATTTGTTAATTAATATCAGACTGCTAGGAAGCGAGACTTATAATTATTTGCTTAATAATTGTAATGATAAAAAAAAGACAAATATTTAAAAATCCACAAATTTTAGTGCAATTAATTAGGTAATACATAGATGATAATACCTGGAAGTTCTCCTATAATAATATGATAGCACAAAGTAATAGTATAGAATTTTATAGGCAGACAAATAAAATAATACATATTTTTAAACAATATTCATACACATTTTCTCGTCTTTTTTAATAATATGCAAACTTGTCAAAATATCAAATAATAAACAAATTTTATTGCTGCCTTGAATTAAAGATTATTTTTTGTTTTTTAGTGATTACTAGTTTGTAGACAAATACTAAAACATTGTATTCAACTTTGGAGTTGAATTAAGAGATTAACATACTAGTTTACAGATATACACTTTTCATCAGAATCTTAGAAGCCAACATATAAAAAAAAGGACCAGTGTTTGAAAGTAAAATGGTAACATTTTCCCCAAAATCTAAGGCTTGGTTTAGACAGTACGAAGCTCAAAAGATTTCTGAGCTGGCACACTCTATTATTCTAGGAATCACTTTCAAGAAGCTAGGTAGGCCGGTGTTCATATTATTTAACAAATAAAAAAACTACGAGGATTTCGAATTTTTAGCTTTTAGGAAAGCAGATTCATAATTTCCTTAAACTTTTTAATATTTCTGCGAATTTACCAATTGAACTACTCTTAAGTAACAGAAAAATATTAGGTCAAAGATAAAGAAACTATAAAGGTACCTATAAGTTTTTTTTAAAAACTGATCTTGTATATACCTTTCAGGTATGAATTATGCCAATGTGACCATTCTCAAATTTGTCTTGTAATAGTGAATTTTTTTGAGAAAGTCAGTATATAATACAGAGATGGATAAGTTATTTTATATTTAGAATTATTTATTTATTTATTATTTTTTTTGTTATTATTTGAATTATTTGTTATTTCAAGTTATTTTATCACTTTACTAAATTCTTAAGATAAAGGTCAGAGTTCCCACTATCTATTCTTTAGAATGGCACCGTTCTTCCACTCAGGCTTGGAAAACTAAACTTATATCAAATTGTTAACCTGATTAATCTTAAATTAATATTATACAGGGTGTTCGGCACATGAAACGTCAAAATTTTTTGGGAGAATGTTGGGGTCATTTGCTACCTTTTCAACCTTAGAACATGAGTCCTTAGAGTCACGGCTAAAGAGATATGAATTTTTTTAATTTTTTTTCTAAAATTATCCAAATCCCACCTTTAAACCCTCGTAAGCTTTTTATTAATGTCTGGAAAAGCATCATTTTTTTTTATAATTCTGTAATCTTATGCTACTTCAACTAATTAATAGATTTGTTAAAATTTATGTAAAATAAATGAACTGTTCGAGCGCAAATGCCACGATATCAATACACACGTAGGAGGTAGGCAGAGTTCTGAAGTATGGAAATTCATTTCTACAGTAAAAAACACAACAAAAGAAAAAGTAAACATCCAGATCATCAAACCAGAACAATGGACAAAACACTACAAGGGACTGCTGCAGGAAACGAGACCCGAATATCTGGCAGCCTCTCCGAGGATAGACATAGAAGTACACGGAGAGGAAGTAATCATCGAAAAAGAAATGATAAAAAATAGTATTAAAAAGCTTAAATCCGGAAAAGCTAGCGGACCTGGAGGAATATATGCTGAAATGCTCAAATATGGATCAGAGAAACTAATCGAAAATCTCACATATATTATCAATCAATGCATAAACGGACATCCAGTACCTGATGATTGGAAAATTGCATTCATATCCTCAATACATAAAAAAGGAAACAAGCTGGATTGCAACAATTACAGAGGAATTTCAGTAACCAGTACTCTCAGTAGATTGTACGGTAGAATTCTTAGAGATCTAATAGAGAAGGATTTTCATGAACAAGAAGAAGAAGAGCAAAGTGGGTTTCGTGCAGGCAGATCTTGTAGTGATAATGTTTTTTGTCTTAAACAAGTAATTGAGAAAAGGAGCGCCAGAAATATAGAGACTCATGTTACCTTTGTGGACCTACAAAAAGCATATGATACCGTTCCAGTAGAAAAACTATGGACAGTGCTAGAGCAAACTAATATCAATCATACATACATAAAAGCGATAAAAGAACAATACAAAGGGTCAAAATCTAAAATTAAAATTGGAAATCGACTTTCAAAAGAATTCCTGGTAACAAAAGGCTTAAGACAGGGATGTTGTTTTTCTCCAACTCTTTTAAAAATATATATCGCAGTAGCTCTAAAAAACTGGAAACGGAAAGTGCACGGCATGGGAATACAACTTAACGGCCGATTTACCATATACACACTACAGTTTGCTGACGACCAAGTAATTGTAGCTAATGATAAAGAGGACATGGAGTATATGATGAGAAAGTTAATGGAAGAATACCAAAAGTGGGGATTAACAGTGAACGTGGACACGACACAGTACTTATGTATTAGAAACGAATCCAGTGAGTTAGAACTAGACAATGGACAAGTAATATCTCCATGCAATGAGTATGTATACTTGGGTGTCACATTTGATAAGACAGGAACAGACTGTAAAGAACTGGAAAAAAGAATAGTAAAAGCAAAAAATGTTATTGGATGTCTTAACGGTATTTTATGGAGCAGAGAGATAAAAAAGAATGTAAAATTTAACATATATGAAACAATGGTGAAAAGCACGCTGTTGTATGGAATAGAGACTTGTCGCGTAACAGAAAAATACAAAACAAAAATGGAAAGTGTCGAAATGGATGCAATAAGAAGATCAATGAGAATATCTAGAACAGATCACATACCTAAGAAATGAGATCATAAAAGAAAGAATGGGAATCGCAGGAAGCATAACGGATGACATCACTAAAAGACAACTGATATGGTACGGCCATGTACAACGGATGAACGACGAAAGATTACCAAAGCAGGTCCTAGAATGGCAACCAATAGGGCGCAGAAAAAGAGGGCGTCCTAAACTAGAATGGCAACAGTCAATCCAAAGATCAATGAGTCAAAAAAATGTGACAGAAGATGATTGTCAGGATCGAAGGAGGTGGAGAATAGGCGTCGGACAACGTAGAAAAACGTTCTAAACCGACTAAATAAAAATAAAATAAAATTTATGTACCAAAGGGACATACGAGGTTTTTTATTGAAGAACATTAGTGATTTTGTGAAAGAAAATCAATTTCAAAATTAAAAATTTTAAAAAGAACTTCATTTTCTTTTAAAAACTTCTCTAGTTGATTACCTTTCTGACGGTATGCTACACTTTGATTAAAAAAAACAATTCTGCTTTAAAATACGGATATTCCGTGAGACGAGCAATAATCGTTCGGAATTGATAAGAAAAACAATTTGATGTTTATGATCGTTTCGAACAAAATTTATAAATAAAGAACACAATACATTATTGTTAAAAGATTAACTTTTGTTTAAGTAGGTAAACGATCATAAACATCAAATAGTTTTTCTTACCAATTCCGAACGAGTCTCGCCCTTCTGACGGAATATCCGTATTTTAAAGCAGAAATGTTTTTTTTTTATCAATGTGTAGCATACCGTTAGAAAGGTAATCAACTAAAGAAGTTTTAAAAGAAAATGAAGTTCTCATTTGTCGATACTTTTTTTGATTTTTCTTTTTGAAATTGATTTTCTTTCACAAAATCACTAATGTTCTTCAATAAAAAACCTCGTATGTCCCTTTGGTACATCAATTTTAACAAATCTATTAATTAGTTGAAGAAGCATAAGATTACAGAATTATAAAAACAAAATGGTGCTTTTCCAGACATTAACAAAAAGCTTACGAGGGTTTAAAGGTGGGATTTTGGATAATTTGAGAAAAAAAATTTAAAAATCTTTTTAGCCGTGACTCTTAGGACCCAAGTTCCAAGGTTGAAAAGGTAGCAAATGACCCCAACAATAACCCAAAAAATTTTGACGGTTCATGTGCCGAGCACCCTGTATATTATAAAGTCATTTATACATTTATATTAGAGAATTATTGGAATAAAGCCAGGCTATAATAGTGCCAGGCAGGATCTTTCAACATACGGCCTTTGTTTACTATATGAACCGGAATAAATAGTGCCTTCCTTTAAAATAAACGACTTAATTTTAAATACGACTTTCGTATGTCAATGTTTTCAATGTGAAACTGTCAGAATACTGCCTGACATTATTATAGCCTGGCTTGATTACAATAATTCTCTATTATTGTTTCATGATTGAATGCTAATATTTAAGGAAGTGACCACTAACCGTTCTAAAATTTTATGACCGCCGTGAAATTTTATGACTTAATGGCATTTTATGACCAGCTGTAAATTTTATGTGTTTAGTTAGTTAAACAGGGTGTCCCATAGAGGATGGTAGTTGGGTATATCTCAGAAACTACTATAGTCCTTAAGCTCAGTGGCGGCTGCTACAGGGAGGGCAAAGGGGCAGTGCCCTCCCAAAACTAGACAACAAACAGTATTTTTAATTGATTTATTTAAAAAAAGTTAAATTTTCCTTTATGACATGATTGTCTAGTTCATTTTATAATCTGTGGTTAACAACAAGCGATTAATTGGGTGAACTTTTTTAGCGTAAATAATTACAAGCCGGCAGCACCAAGCGGGGCAGCGTATTTACGTTTCCGTGCTCATTTCACGTCGGCGCGGTTTTGAAATAGACACGGAAATGTTACAATATATTTGGGTTCAAATACGTGTTGATTTTAAGAGTTTTGATCTCGAAATGAGCACGGATGTGTAAGAGAACATCGCTCATTAAACTATTACAAAAGCGTATTCAACTGCCAGGTTAAAACGCTAACATAACGAAAGCTAATCAATCAAATCTAACCGAACCAAAGCAAACTAAACCAACAATTTTTTTCAAAAAAAAAACTTTCCTGACTTCCTACCCGGGATCCTAGAGGATGTGAATCCGAACCGAAACGAACTGAATTGAACCAAACCGAACCGAACCAAAGCAAACTGAACAAACAATTTAAAAAAAAACTTTCCTAACTTCTTGGCCGGGATCCTAGAGGGTGTGAATAGTGTTGTAGTTTAGTTTGGTTAGGTTAGGTTTGGCTCGGTTTAGTTAGGATCGGTTCGGTTCGGATTCACATCCTCTAGGATCCCGGGTAGGAACTCAGGAAAGTTTTTTTTTTTAAATTATTGGTTCAGTTTGCTTTGGTTCGGTTCGGTTAGATTTGATTGATTAACTTTCGTTAGGTTAGGTTTTTGAAACTTTCCATTTTCATGTGGTTAGAAATCAAGTGAAAATCATTTAAATCATTAAAATTTATTAATAACACAACAACATCTGTCGTCGTAGTTGCCGGTGTAAGACAATGAACACTGAACTTTGCAGGTATAGTTAATGGAAGAGTGTTCTTCAAACTTCAAAGAATTTCAAAATCTTGAGTAATATTAGTACAAATACTTTTAAACTGCTCCATAATTTTCATATTAACAAACATATAACCTCAAAATCAAACTAATAAACAACGTGAATCCAATTTAAGTTTCAACTGTGCACTAATAAGTAAACCCCTGCGCTGCGTAATTCAATACAAATCCGTGCCTTGTTCGAGCCTCGGCGCCTTAAAATCAACACGCATTTGTAACCAAATATGTTGCAACATTTCCGTGTCTATTTCAAAACAGCGCTGCCGTGAAATCAGCACGGAAACGTAAATACGCAGCGGGGCAAGGTTTAAATTTCACCCGTTTTTCAGCGGGGTATGGGTAGATGTTTTCGAGCGGGGGCGGGAAGAATGTTTGTTTTAGTAGAAGTCGGCCATCATCATCGTGCAGAAACGTCCGTTGCCCTTCTACACGTTGCGGGTTCTATCCTTAGTGGAGACGTATGGGCTTGTCTTGATTTGGGGTATGTCAGTAGTAAAAAGCATTACCGGTCGCGTGTCATTGTTTATTTTTGTTATCGTTTGTTTATAAAATGGAAATAACATAATTACGTAATTACCTAAGCAAATTTAAATACGTTGACATATGAACTTCGATTACAAATAAAATCTTGAGGGTCAAATAGACCGGACCTAAAAATTAACCAAAATTTTATTGCAATAAAAAATTATACGATACTGAAAACTGGTTGTGCGGTTGTAAAAAACGAAATGCACAAACTTTTTTACCGTGTAGTTTTTAAGATAAATCCGTCTGCCATCCTTAATGGGACATCCTGTATATATAGTTAAACCTGGAGCAAAATCATTTCAGATATCTAGGTATTACTTACCATTGTATAAACCAATTTCGAGTTCCAGTGTTACTTTTTCAAGGTGATCCTGTAACAACAGAAAAGAAAACAAATTATAAAAAATTTCAATATGTTAATAAATTCTAAAAATGTACGGCGAAACAAAATGCAGCCATGTATGCAAATTTTTATTTTAATGATAATAATAATACATAATAATGCGTTATGTTATTTAGGTGTGATAGTTTTTTTTTATAGAAACTAGAATGTTCTTATTGCTTTTAAATTATTCGTAAGTGTGAAAACTATAAAATCGTTAAAAAAATTAATAATATATTTAAATAGTAGTCTATAATTTGTTTCACAGTATAGTTTGTAAAGTATACTGGCAAAACCTTGGCAAAACTCAGTCTTCTCTACAAACTACAGAAGGTAATGTTTTTGACGATTTTTTTTTTTAGATACGTTATTTGGGTGTATTTTGAGCTACACTGTTGGACAAAAGTGGAGAAACTTTTTTTTTAATAATATAGTTTTGTTTAACGTATTTGAATATACTTTTTATAACATAATGTAATATAATCAAAATTAAAAAAAAATATTGCATTGAAAAATAAAAAAATATATATTCTTAAAAATGATGAATGAGAAATATTTTTCCAAGTTTCGTTCAAAATTCTTACTAAATCTTGCTTATTGTGTAATGGATGTTTTCTAACTTTACGATCCAAGTGCTCCCAAAGGTTTTCAATAATATTTAAATCAGGACTTTGCGCGGGAAACCAATCCCTTACCACTCTAGAATTGTGTTTTGTGTCATTGTCTTGTTGAAAAACCCAATTAACCGGTAGATTTTCTTCTGTATATGGCAACATTTGATTCTTCAAGATATCCAAGTATCCAAACCGATTCAAAATTCCATCAATAACAAACAGTGGTCCCGTACCATACCCTGAAACACAACCCCAAACCATGACCGACCCGCCTCCGTGCTTCACCGTGGATCTGGTGTACTTGGTATCATATCTTTTGCCAACAGGACGGTGAACCCAACGCATTCCGTCAGAACCAAATAAATTAAATTTGCTTTCGTCAGAAAACAGTACTTTTTTCCAATTTTCTACAGTCCAGTGTAAATATTTTTTGGCAAATATCAATCGGGCCTTCCGGTTTTTATTGGAAATCATTGGCTTTTTGGCAGATCTTCTACTAAATAAACCTTCATCTATCAATCTTCTCTGAACCGTCTTAGAACATATTGCCACATCGCCTAGTTCCTTTAAAATTGATGCCGCAGATTTTTTGGGATCTTTTTGTGCAATCCATTTAATACGTTGGTCTAACTTTTTAACAGTTTTTCTGGGTCTTCCTGATTTTTTAAGGGATTTCAGGGTACCACGAGTTTTGTAGTTTGATATTGTCTTTGAAACAACTGATTTGTGAACCAGAAGACGCTTTGCAATATCCACCTGTTTGACACCACTTTTATAAAAATCTAAAATTTTTTGTTTTAATTGTTCCGACAAATTTATACCGCGCGGCATTTTAGTTCTGATATAGCAACAAAAACAGATAGACTGATCAAAATCAAATACAGAAATTAGTGAAAAATATTTATAAACTTTTTTGTTTCTCCACTTTTGGCCAGCAAAAAATCATTCTTTTTTTATTAAACGGCCAAAACAATTTAGAGATAAAAAATTTGTTTACCAATTTGTTTTGTACGGTGAGCACCAAAAGTATATCTAGACTAAGCAAGCGAAAAAATAAAAATAATAACATTATTAAACATTTTAAAAAGTCTCCACTTTTGTCCAACAGTGTATCTTAGCAATATTGTCGTGACGTGCGTCTGTCCATGCATGTGTGTGTATTTATGTCCGGCCCAGATTTTGGTGAAAATTCATTAATGCTAATGACAGTTTTTTGAGACGTTTTTCTTAATAATTTATGTTATTACTAAAAACCTCGTAGCAGTTTTCGTTTCTGAGATATTTACAAAAATTGGTATCAGACAGACACACAGACAGCCTATAGTTATGGTATATGCGAGAGCTAAAATTGCAAAAAACCGAGCTGGATTAAAATGTTAGTGAGTGTGCCAAACTTCATTCTTGGATACCAAATGGCTGTTTTGTTTCTTCAATCCTCTACGATATTTTTTCTCACAATCTCACAAAATGTAATTTTAAAAATGGCGCGCAGAACCACTAGTAGTGGGTGATTAAAAATAATAAATAAGTTATCGGCGGACGCCACTGATTCATTCGATCAACTTTCTCGCAGTCAGATCGACTTTTTCGATAAACTAGCCGTACTTTAAAATAAACTTTATGTTAATGGCTTTTCACTTTCCATTCTTTTTTATTTTGGTCATTGCACGATAAGTACAGTAAAAAACTCAATAAATTACACTAAATTAATACCCAAAAATTTGCCCCAGTAGTAGCACAGGTACAGCCATGGGAGGGGAACTTTTCGACGAGTGCGCAGCCGTATTTCATCCAAGACTTAGAGAAGTGTCAGTAAGCCACTTTGTTGTTAACTTCCCCTAAAGTATCCTCAGATACCACCTGACTGAATAGACTAGTCACAATAAAAAAATAAAATAAATGATTATCTTTATTGGCAAAAATAAATTTTACAATTTATGGTTTTGTCAAAAAAATATACACTAATTCCTTGTTTCGGTTTGTAATATTTTTAAATTAATATAGACAGGTCATTATCGGTTATGTTTTTATTGTTAAACTAATTAATATCATTAAACGCTACTTTTAGCAATTTAAAATTTTATTTTTAAAGAAATTCAGGTTTAATCTTTTGACCGATTCTGGTCATGGAATATTACGTATTTGATTCTGGTAGTTTATTATAGAAAACTGGTCCAGAATAATTTTTACTATACCTTCTCAAGTCTTAAATAGTTTAGTTTAATACTGTTCCTACTTTATGTACGGTATGAGTGACTATCATTATTTATGAGAGTTTTTATAAACATATACAAGATATGTATAAATATATAAACATGGGAGTGTTAACAGTCTTTTTTGTACAAATATGTGCTTGATATCTTGATACCCTAGCCCATAAATGACCCTCAGAACTGTCCTTTGTAGACCGAAAATGCGAGAGCCCCCATAAAAGAAGACCATAGTTACAATGTGACATAAAACGAGAATGATAGGCCATAATAAGAGTGCTCTGTGGAGTAATATTTGTTAACGACTTTTTAACAAATATGTTTGTCGCAAGCTTGTTTAGTCAACATGGAACTACCATGTCAGCCTTTGATCAAGTGTTATTCACACATCCTCTGGTAAATTTTTGTAAGTGAAAAAGAACTGTTTAGACCGATCGATATTAAAGCCCGGCCGAGACATAACATTTTACCTTACGTCTTGCCTGTCAGTCAAAAGAGTCAAGGACGACGGTTGAAAGACTAGCGTACACACATAGTTTTAACGTACGTTTTTAGATCAGTTTTTGATACACCATGGAGGAAGCACTGCTTTTGTCAATAATGTTTTTTGTTTTAAATGTCTATGACTAAACCGTTTCAGTAGCTAAACACAGTTTTTCAAAATGTTGTGCTGATTTAGTTTGGTAATGAAGATGTAAGTTTCTGCTTACGAAACATGTCGGGACTATTTGTTTAAACCAAATTCAAAATTAGTGGAGGAAGACAATAACCTGTTTGATTTCCTAAAAAATTATCTTATCTAATGTCGGACGTTTTGTATACCAACTTCTAAGTTACACTCGAAAGGAATTAAAATTGTATGCACTACCACAAGAAATGCCGCTAAAACTGACGTTTTACCGGAAACAAAGCCTCTACCGATCAGTTCAACAGGTCCGACTTCAGTCCTGTTCAGTTTAGGCAAAACGTACGTTTTATTGTCTACACGAAAGGTTTGCCTGATCCGTTTTACCTGATCAAGTAAAATGTCAGGGAAAACGTTATGTGTAGACCCCTCTTTAGGTTTTTATCGGGTGCACTGTTTTATATTTTTTGGTAGTGAAACGGCAGATCAGAGTGCTTTGACTATACGTTCAATCCTTTTAAGAAAAATTCTGTGAAAGAACATTTCAGTGATTACATCGTTTCTCAGATTTAAATGAATGATAGGCTGCCAGTAGTGACGCGTTTAAACTTTAAAATGGGTGTTAACGAATCTTTATTTATGTTGAAATAAACTTTTTAATTAATTTGTGCAAACTACGTTACTCTAGCTGCTGTCGCTTTTGAGAAATATACGAATTTTTTTAAAAATTGTGACTGACAAACATGGACTTCATGACAAACTTCATTGAAAATTTAATTATCAGTCTAAATTTAAGAACCGCGTTTCGCTAGATGCTGTAATTCTTAATATTTTTTAAACATTTTGTTGAAAATATAATTCCTAATCTAACTACTATGGTTATAGAATTATGATTAAAAAAAAATCTGAACCCCCTACTACCACCCACCACCAACAAAATTTAATGGCCTTATCCACTTGCTTATGTACTCAGGATTTACTTCCGGTACCTAGGTTCCGATTTAAAATTGCGAAACTATAGTTTAACCATGTATTGTAAAGGCGTATGTACCTGCAAAAATCGATTAATTAGCAATTTCAACTAGAAAAAAAACTAAGTCATTACCCAAAACACGCAACTTTTTGATTATTTCTGCCCAACCCTACTCTTACATTTTTCTAATATGGATGGACATTATTACGCCTGCTTCATATTAGGCAGATCATCCGCGACCGGCAGTGTGTCAATTTATTTTGTCACGTTGAAAAAGAAGAGTCGGCCCATCATCCGTTGTGGGCGATCCACCAAATGCGCATAGAAAGGCATTTACCTAATATTAAATACGCCCATCGCTTTTTAGTCCATTTTAAAAAAGCTTGTTTTCAAAAAGTTTTTTTTCTAAATTTATTTTTTAATTTTTAGATTTGTCTAAGTCTATGCATTTCAGCTAGCGCATCGATATTGCAGGGAGTCTTTCCTGTCAATTTTGAAATATCCAAGTCTTCGATGAGAAGGCCGTCCAATAGAAAAGGGTAGACAATTTAACCCAACCCAACCCTACTCAAGCTACTCTTACATTTTTCTGATATGGATGGACATTATTACGCTTGCGTCATATTAGGCAGATCATCCGCGACCGGCAGTGTGTCGATTTATTTTGTCACGTTGAAAAAGAAGAGTCCGCCCATCATCCGTTGTGGGCGATCCACCAAATGCGCATAGAAAGGCATGTACCTAATATTAAATACGCCCATCGCTTTTTAGTCCATTTTAAAAAAGCTTGTTTTCAAAAAGTTTTTTTTTAATTTTTAGATTTGTCTAAGTCTATGCATTTCAGCTAGCGCATCGATATTGCAGGGAGTCTTTCCTGTCAATTTTGAAATATCTAAGTCTTCGATGAGAAGGCCGTCCAATAGAAAAGGGTAGACAATTTAACCCAACCCAACCCTACTCAAGCTACTCTTACATTTTTCTGATATGGATGGACATTATTACGCCTGCTTCATATTAGGCCATCGAGGTAGAATAAAGGGAGCTGACATGACGTAATTTACATGTACCCCCTTCGGCCATATTGTTTAGACACTTCTGTCATCGCGATTGATCAGATCGATCGAGCTTTATTTTCATTTAAATTGCGTTTTCTTAAAGATTCGAGTGGCATTTTTGCTAGTTTTTTTGAAAACGAACATTGTGTTTTGTGCTTTACGTTGTTATGGTAGCAGAAGCAGTGTAGATTAGAAGATATCAAAAGGAGTAACATTTCATAGGTGAGTATAAACAATAAACAGAACCGTACTTGTGTTTTTATGGAACAAAAATTTTGAAAAATAGTTCTCTAGCTTAACTAAAGCTTACAACCGGTACACATTCTACCCTACTCTATAACCAAACTTTTTTCTTTGGCGCTGGCCCCCCCTCTCCCCCCTTTTTGAATTAACGAATTGGTTGCGCCGGCCTGTCCACGAATATAGAAACAAACTGTATTTTTACTACAATAAAACAAATTTTATTAAAACTAATAAATTACATCAGGACTCCCGTGCCTTCTCCCCCCCCCAATATTGGTCGGCGCCCCCTGATTTGGGAACCACTGCTCTAAAGATACCCAACCAAGAAACACAAGGCTGGCGGATCAGAATCATATGAGCCACTTACGGCCCCCAAGAACCGGGGGCCATGTAAAATTAGGAAGCAGTCAATCGCAACCGTTTGGTGCAAATTCGCTGACAGCGCAGTGTATAAGTCAATTAAGTTTTTTGATTGTAAATTACAAAAATTTTTCGTGGCCTCGAAACAGCTTCGAAATTTTTTATACATAGCCGACCTGTGGGTAATTGTATGAACCACTAATTTATGAAATCAAATCGTTCGCCCCTCCCCTGGCCCCCTATACAACACGCCACTGGTTCAGAATTAAAAAAAAATTGGCACCTAACCTTACTTTTTGATTAAGATAATTTTGGGTCTGTTAACAGGTCAGGCAGTGTTGATGAGATCATTAGTAATCAACTCAAACAAGGTTTGTAAAATCTTCATCAAAAAGCTCACAAAAAACGCCATGGCCCCGGAGTATCGATTTTATAATGATTTACAATGATAGAAGTCGCTGTTACTTTTCAAAACCAAATATTACCGCGGCAAAATAAAATTTTATACGGCACATTTTGATTAGGAAAGTGACTAAATATTATTGGTATTTTTATAAACATAATTATTTATTAAAAGTAAAAATTTATCTTATCATTAATTCATAATTTTCATCCCTAAATCAATAAACATCAATTTTTTACAAACCTAAGTATTAACTAACTAAAGTTTTACCCCCTCTCCAACCCCCACGATAGGGGGGAGGTAGGTACCCGATGAAACCACATTATTGTATTGTCATCGGAACTAAGACGCTATGCGAAATTTGAAGTCAATCGGATGTTTACATACATACATACAGGTGAAGTTAAATAAAGGCTTGTAAAAATCGACCATTTTTTATACGTAGGTAAAAAGTAAGTATGTGAGTTGTTAGGGAGTATATATAAGGGTCATTCTAAAAATTTGGGACAATATGAGGGGTAAAAGTGTAATCGACCAAAGTTATGAATATTAACACTCTTTTTAATTTACTTGCATGGGATATCGCTTTCTGATAATGTTTAGGTGTGTGGCCAAAAATCTATGTCAAAATTTGAAATATTATTGATAAAAAAGAAAAATTTGTGTCCACGGAGTGGAATGGTTTCTCCACGGAGTTGAAATTTCATGTAGTTTAGAATTAATTTAATATTAAAAAAATTCTAAAACTAAAATTTTCGCCTGGTATGTTACTAAAAATGGAGAGAGAAAATAAAACATGGGGGTAAGCTTACTTTTTTAAAGAAAAGAAAGGTTTTCTGTTTTAGTATATAAACAAAGAAACAACAAACTCGTATTTAAAAAAAAACAGTTTTTAAATAACTTAGTTTAAAAATGTATGAAATACATAAAAAAACGCTAAACAAAGGATAATTTATTTTAATAATTTTGCATGCATAACCGTCGTCGCTGTCGTCGCATACAGAACAAGTAAAAAACGCGTTCTGGCTCCCCTTATTGCACTTGCTACAGATCCATTTAAGACAATTTAGGCATTGAATCCATTCAAGATTAATATTATGTTTAGATTTGCTGTTGGGGGCTAAGTACTATATCATATTTTGAGTTATCTTCTTTATGTTGTTGCTTATCAGTTTTTCGAGATTTAGTCTATGTCTGTTAAGTATCACTTTTGTTTCTTACTTTTTTTGGAGGTAATCACATCGTTTTTACCTGGATGTGCATTTTATAAACTGTCTTTTAGCCTTATAGCTTTTGTTCATATTCATAAAATTGGTAAATAGTTGTTTTCTTAAAACTTCTGACTTCCGAAGAAACGGTTTGATCTTTTAACAAATTTTTGGTGTTTGTTAATGGGGAATTTTTCTATTATAATTATTATTATTCTATGTAGTCTTGTTTTGTACCGCTGCGTTAATTTTTTGTCCCAATAAGCCTAATTTTGCCTTGTTTTTGCCGCTTGTAATATCTTTGTCTTTTCTCCTGCTTTGCCATTTCATATTGCTGACAATCTTTTTTTTGCTGTCTTCGCTTTTCTAAGTCCCCCTTTGGTTTCGCCATATATTTGCTAAAACAAAAATCTATGTAAAAATAATTAATTTTTATGACAGGTTTACTATTATAGTCTAAAATCAGAATGCAGCATGAGTAAATTATTTGTTGATTTTCTCACAAGCACGAAAACAAGAACAGAAATCCTGTATTTAATGCAAAAATGTATACGTTTTTAAAGTTTATTTTTGCTGTTATTTTAAATAAATACAAAGTCATATAGCTAAATATTAACCCACCCTAGGTGATGACCCTTCAACCCCAGTACAAGGAATTAACAAATACTAGCAATTAACTTAAATTCAAGCGTCTTCTAAGGTTAAAAAACACTTATTATTTCTACTTCATAGACACCAATCTACTCCATGGACTTATAAATGTCCATGGAGCAGAAGTCCATGGAGTAGAATTTTTTTGGAAAAAATAGTTATATATTCGCGAAACAAAAAAAGCTGTACTAATTGGCGCATAAGATTAAAATGCCAACAAATGGTCAACTAAACGCATATTTTTAAAAAATATTTACTTTGCTAAAAAATTTTAAACGCGTCCATGGAGTAGAAAACAATAAAAATACGTACCTGCCAACGAGCACTACGACAATCATGACGACCAATCCGCACAAAATTGAGCAATGCTATCATATCGAACGACAAAACCAAACTAAAACGCAAGTGTCAAATAGTCCAGGCGCGCTTAATACTCTAGTACTAACCCTTGGCGGCAAAATTCTCCCAGGTCCACGTAGTAGAATTCAAATGTAGGTACACACTTTTCTTAATAATTTTTAATAACTATTTTTAGTAAATATTTGTTTTTGGCTATAGTATAATACTTATTGACATTTAACCTTTTGATGTAAATGGCTGTTATGACCCGAAAAAAAATAGGTTTTTTTAAATAAAGCAATATTTTAGGCAAAACGTGATGGTTACAGTCCATGGAGCGGAATTTTGATGCCTTTGGGCTGTTTTTAAAAATATTTTTAAACTGAAAACAAATAATTTAATAAAAGATCCTAACAAAAGGCATTTTATATTATTACCTAAAAATTATAGATTAATAAAGAGTATTCTTGTTTTAATAATATTGGATGGTTACATCAAATTGTCCCAAATTTTGAGAATCATCCATAAATCAATCTATAACGTTCACCGCCGTCTTCTGATTTCCAGTCTCCATTGGTCCAGAGATTCTCATTTACTCCTCTTTCTCTGATGTCTCTGTCTATTCCTTCTCTCCAATGCAGTCTGGGCTTTCCTCTCTTTCTTCTTCTTTTTTTTTTAGTATTTTCTTTGGTATTCTGTCTTCCGCCATTCTTTGTATGTGTCCATACTATCTAAGTTGATTCATTTGTATGTCTTCCGTAATTTTGTGTTTAACATCCAAAATTTCTCCAATTCTCTCATCTCTCACTATTTCCAGTTTTGATTGTCTCGAATAGTCCATCTCAATGGCTTCAAGAGACTTACGAGCTTTTCTTTCAGGGACCATACTTCTCTACCAAAGCTGATGACACTTTTCACTATGCTGTTGTAAATTCTATGTTTGTTTTGTTTTGATACAGCTTATCCCAGAGAATACTGTTGAGTGGTCAAATTGCTCTTTCTTGATTATTTCTATGTCTGATTTCTTTATCTAAACTACCGTCATTAGTGATGTGCATTCTCAGATATTTGTACTTTTTGCATTGTTTTATCTGATGTTGTTGTTCCAAGATAAGGTCCTGTTGTTCTCCATCAATGCATATATATTCCGTTTTCTGAATATTTGCCTCCAGCCCTCACTTATCGTATTCTTCAATTAATTTACGGGTCATATATTCTAAATCGTCGTAATCTTGGGTCAGCACTATTTGATCATCAGCGAAGCAAACAGTATACAGTGCATAATCGTTTAGTGGTATTCCCATCTGTTCGCACATTCTTTTCCATGTTTTCACGGCTTGTTCTAAATAGATCTTAAACAATGATGGTGACAAGCAACAACCCTGCTTCAGAACTTTCTTAATGTTAAACCCCTTTGATGTCTGCCCTTTCTTTATTTTGCTTGGGTTGTCTTTATAGAGTTCTTGAACAACTTTTATTAGTGTTATGCCGATTTTTTCGACAGCGTCCCAAAGTTTTAGCTGGGGTACAGCGTGTCCCATTTTCGATGGGATTAAATGGGAAACTCGGTTATTATTAAAGATATTGAT